>JAFIDM010000001.1:86251504-86267097 GCA_023159025.1 Thereuonema tuberculata
TAACTTAGTTAGTGGATGGATATGTACTTTGTTTGAGGCTTATGATCGAAGTAGAGCTATTAAAGATGATAAATCTAACGAAGTAAAGTCGAATAACGGAAATAAATCTTAGTTGAAGCAAATCAATCGATAAATATATTCTCTTTTCGTATACGGCACTTCAAAACATAAAATGGATTGACTTAAATATTTACAGTTCTTAAACATGGAAAATATCCAAAGTCTTAGAAGGCCTAAATCCCGATAACACTGTCTATTCTCGTAGATGTTTCAGAAGTGTAAATCTTGCTTCTGCGTCGAGTTAAATACAGGAAAGTCATATTACCTGTTACTCGAATTGAGGAGTTAATACAGGGAAGCTGCTTCCACCTTCTATTTCATAGGATGTCCTAACAGGAACACACGTCGAAACTTGGATTTTCGAGTTATCTGCGATGACCGGAACTGACGTTTTGATTTATCTCATCTTTGCGATGTCTTTATTTAATAAAACCATACATGCTTTTTTTTTATGGTTTCTATTTTGGTTTAGAAACTAGGATGTTTACTTTTTTTTAATTTGGATAGAATCGTCTAAATTCAATCACTTTTCCTCACTTCGTCGACATCGTAACTTCAAGTTTTCGTTCATGTTTGTTCATTGAACGAAAAATTAGCAAAGTAGTCTGATTCACTATTAAATTAAAAAGACAACAAACCAGAATTAAAACAGACCTTCATAATATTTTGAAAAAAAAAATCTATAATTCAGGCGCAGCAGACACAACCCCTTAAATTTAGCTAATCAGATGGTAATCCATTTGGAAACTGATTTGGAAAAATAAGAAAGCTGCAATCAGAAGATCTCACATGGAAACCACTTTTGTGAATTGATACAGCTCTTAATGTTAGACTTCTTAAAACTGAAGGATTTCTTTTTATGCTATACAAACTTTCTACGCCATATATTAAATTGATGAGGAATTAATACAAAAAATTGGTAGATAAATATAATGAAAGCCGGAACGAGGGATGATTTGTTTAGATGATGTAGTGAAAATATAGAATCTGTAACTTCTAGATTTAATGCAATAGCTCTAACTGATTTCAGATAAGATGGGAGACTATTGGAAAGATTTCAACACAAATCAGCAAAGAAACAGTATCATTATTTTAATAAATTAAAAATAAATTTAATACAATTAAAAATACTTTGGAATAGAAGTGTAATGAAACTTAAAACAGTTGAAGTATCTCGGTTGCTGATAAAAGAAACAAAATTGCCTTTCAATACAACAAATTTATTACATCTTATACAGATAATATTTTTTTTTTTTTGCCAGCGCCCGGGCTCTTAGAAGTGAAACTATTAGCCTCAACAAGGGACGAGAAATGTGAGCATTTAGCCAACGAAACGTTGCCCAGGGTACGCCATAAGAGGCGTTCACTCTATACCCGCAGAAACGGATGAAACACAGAAGGAGAAAGTAACATCCATGCCGATGCCGGGATTCGAACCCAGGTTCCGTTACATCGGCCTCACGGCAGACCGCCGTCTAGACTGCTCGACAATGCCGGAACGGCTTTTGCAGGTATATTGGCAGATATGCAATTTTGCATTGGAAGTAAAATAGTGGAAAAAAGAGGAAGTTCAGATTGTTCCAATTACAATTTCGTCTAAGGGAATAATTCTATTTTAATTGTGTGACTTCTTTGTCTATATTAGATATTGAATGCTGTATCCTTTAGGATAGGCAAATGAGAATAATATTAGGAATGTCCCCTGAAAATGCCCTAATCCTATGTTGTTTGGGCCTCTGAATACGATGGTGAAGTCCTTTTGTCGATCCGACCTTCCGTTTGGGAGTTGTTAGGAGGTACAATGACAACAATGCCAAATATGTCGAACATGGGGGGCATTTCCCCTGAAAATATCATATTCCTACGGTGTTTGGGCCTCTGAACACGATGGTGAAGACCGTTTGCCGATCCTACCTTCCGTTCGGGAGCTGTTAGGGAAGGACAGACAGGAACGAACAGGACAAATGCAATAGCAAGCGATTTTGGTCGCTGTCACAATTGCTCCCGAATGGGTCGCTAACAAGCTTTATTATAACTTCTTTAAATGAATCTTTATAATTATAATTGAAATTAAAAAGATAAGGAGAAGTTAAGTTTCCTTTTAAACTTGCTTTCTTTTGTTATGATTTTAAGTTTGACTTCAATTTTTTTCATCTGCATTCCTGTGGATAATCTATGCTCGAATTTACTGTCGATTGATTTCTTGTAATACATATTTGTAATTAACATTGTAGTTAATTTATATTAATATTTCCTTTATCTGAAATATTTAGTATTCATATGTAGAGAACAGTTCAGTTAACAGAAATCTTTGTTAACTTACATCTAAATACAACTTAGCAGTTTTCTTATTTCTTCTTCGTATCGTATAAGTGATTGGCCTTTGCTTAAATGTTTTTTTTTTCTTTTTATATGGAAGAGTGACGTTGAAGCAATTTTATACAATCTTCAATTACAAATTACAATTAATTAATTAATCTGATTTGAATCTTTTAACTATTTAAATATAGAACTTTTCTAGAACCTTTTTTTTTTTCCTAGAACTTAAAAAAATAAAAAAAATATTATTTTTCAAATGGAAGACGAATTAAAAAACAAAACAAACAATAACAAGAGCAGCAAAAAAAAAAAAAGAAATGGAATGAGTGATTACATATTCTTTTTTTGCTGGCTTTAACTTGTTCAACAATTACAAGCGATTTTAGATTTTTAATTATTAAAGTTGAATCAATAAATTTTGAAATCTTTCATTAAATGAAATTTGATCTCTCTAAAAAGATGACTGAGTTCCCTTTAAAATCAATGATCAAGACTCTTAAACCTTATTATTACAATTACCAAATACGTTAATAATCAATAATTGGAATCCTTCTAGAGAGATCGCTATGAGTTAAGCATTTATTTAAATTAAACTAGTTTTTGTCTCACTGGTGTTAGCGTTGGTTTGGAGTGAAAAATAGAAGCAGAGATGGAAATAAAAAATGATTTATCACAACAGCTGTTTTGATACAACAACAACATCCACTGCCTGTGGTGCTACTGAGGCTTATTAGCCTATAATGATGGAAAAACAAATAAGCAGAGGCTCCCTAATATTTTAATATAATTTATCTGCAATTGATTTACTCTGACTTCATCACCATCATCAAAAATAAATCTAAAAAACATTCAGATTCGAAGAAAAGGGAAATTTTACAAAAGGAGGAAGTTGTACATTTACATAATCACAAATATAGATTATTTTTTTTAATTGAAATTAAAGTTAATTCCTAAGCTTATATATAGCCTACATGCATGTAGGCCTATATCAAATTTTCATACATCTTATGAACAGTCCAAAATTTTCAACAGTTCTTCTAATTAATATTTTTTAATAAATTAAGTATACAATACAATAACTTCTTTATTTGATGAGTTGTCTTTACATTAGCTTAACATTAATTCGTGTCTTAGATGCTACAAGCTCTTTGTTTTTTTTTTCATTATTTTTTTTTTTTTTATATATATTCCGAAATGCTAACTTTTGGCCCTGATTTTAATGTTTTGACTACATCAACTAAATACTTCTAAATGGCTTGAACCAACTAAATTTATACTACACAGCTGTTCTAGGCTCCCATGACTCAAAATCAGTATTTCAAGATTATTAATTTTTGACAGTTTCTTTTTGATGTAATCGCTTCGTTGAATAGGAAGACGTTTGCTATCCGATTTCTTGAAAGAAAAACAGAACTTAACGACATCCAAGGTATAAAGAGGGAAAATCCAGAGATTCTATGGAATTATTCCTTTCATAACGATGACAGTGAATAGGTGTCAGATAATAAGAGCTCCTTAGGGAATTCCTTTCACTTTCCGACAGTGATTTCTGCAAATGGATATTTGATCGTTCTATTTATATCCTAATTGTTATTTAACGAACTAGAGATTGAGAATGATTGGGGTTTTACTGCATTTTTGTCAACGTCGCAGTTTTCGTCCGATCGTGCGTTTCATGATTTTTCTCTTGAAAAAAATGAGAGTTCGCGATCTGTTTAAGGATCGATCAATGTTATCAGATTAGAATTGTACGTATTACATTCAATTGTAGCCTTTGTCCCACTATAATTTGTCCAAGTGGATAAAACACAGAAGCATTTGTGTTTCATTGTAGTAGTTTTTTTCACAGGAATTGCGCCGAACAGACAGACAGAGAAATAAAAGATTTTAGTAATTAGTATCTTTGTTCACGTTTATTCATTTACGGGATTTCTTAGTGTATCTATTTTTCAACATCTATGATCTTAAATTAACTTAGATAATAAAATAAATAATAATAAAAAAAACCACAGATAATTAAAACTAACAGTAAGTAAAAATACTTAATAATTTTTAATTAGTTTTAATTATCTGTGTTTATTTTTATTATTACTGAACTTTTTTATCACTCAGTTATTTGGGAAATTTACTTATTAATATTAAAAAGACAAATAATGACATTAATTCTTATGCAATTATATACGCTAATAGAATTTTTTTTTACTAATGAATCACAAAAATCAGAATTAAATGATAATGAGCGTTGATTTGTTAGGTCTAATTATATTAATAGGATTCACTAATTATAACCGTATTTATAATCATAAAGTGTTGTAAATTGGAGTAACCAGTTTTTCTCTCTGTAGAAGAAATAGAATTATTTTGTCATTAGGTTGTTACATAGCAATGAAATTAAGAATTTTTGAGAATATTACTCTTGAACCATAGGACAGCTGCTTCATATATCATCAAGCTTATTCCTTTCTTCGGGCTCGAAACGTAATTTCTTGTTTATTGTGAATTCGTCTGAACACTTTGAGGATTGACATGTCCAAAGCCTCATTGCTGATCAACATCCTCGATCTTCATCTCAGGTTGATTGGTTTCATAAAAAATAAATTGATTTTGATTTCCTTTTCCTTCAACTAAAGGCCTTCATCCTCACATTTCAATAAAAAAAAAAAAAAAAATGCACGAATTCAAAAAAAAAAATCCCCACTTAAGCTTAGTAGGCATATGCTGTTAAAATTGGTTAATCTCTCAATCTGCAACCCTTGAACTTCATTTCATCTAAAATGTTAGCATGGAGGAAAGATCAAAAACATTCATTCAAATTATGTCGTAAATTTTTTGAAAATCAAACTCTCAAAAGCAATTATCTCAATATTTTTTTAATAGTTCTATCTGATGATAAAGGAAGCAAACGAAGCAAATTATTTTCATTAAATGACGTCGAAAATCCTTGGAATTTTGAATGTGGCAATCACCAAATTCGAAAAGGAAAAGTCGCCTTGGAATCATAAACTGTTGGGCCATCAGATATCTCTTGCCAACAGTTTCACAGACTATTAAGTGCCCATAGTCTAATTGAAGTTTGCAAACTCATTTCCTTATTTTCTACAGTAAGGGCTTGTGGTGATTCACTCGCACGTCGATTAAATAATAGATTAATAGATTAATGGATTAATAGAGAAGGTAATAATATCTAGATCTCTACTGTAGTGATCACTTTCGTTTGATTTCCGTAAACATTTTGGAGTATCTCCACGCCTACAATTTTCAATCTTGAATCATTTCTATTAAAGTTGAGCTGAACTCTTCGAATCCATTCATCTCCATTCAAACCAGCTGTATAACCAAATGAATTCGTGCATCTCATTATCACTTCGTTATTATTCGTATCATCCTTTTTACCAAAAACTAGTTCTAAAAAACTTTAAACTGAAACAGGCGGAAAGAACTTGAAATCTACTTTCCTTAAAATCTTTGATTTAACTTTTGTTCGTTTTATTTAAAAAAGTCGTGAAAAGTAATTAATGTAAAGGATAAGGCTCTGTTTTTTTCTTTACTTTATTTGCCAATATTTACTTTGACTGAATCCAATTAATTTTAATCAATTTTTTGCAGAAGATTTAAAAAACAAAACAAACAAAAAACCGAATAAAATCCTTTGTTTAAAACATCAATAGAAATCCATCGTTTCAGTCCTAATGCTTTTCTACTAAAGGTTTCTGATCTTATTGTGTTGATTTCTTGATAATTAATCTTATGAATAAAAGTTAAAATATAAAAGTTATCGTCTCTTGTCCTTGAGTTGCATTCCAGGCTTCAGGAAGGTTATGTTGGCGTTCAAAAGTTATTAGGAACACACACTGACTGACTGACTGACAAACTGACTTGATGAGCCCCATTTTCCTAAGGAAATAGACTGAAAATGACCGGAATTCGAAGGATTTCCTATCACTCACTACTTATAAGAGCATTTTTACATTTCTATTCATTTCCATTGGATTAAGCCTTCATGGACAAAGGAATCCATTCTTCCATCTCCTAATGATCATTTCACTTCAGATGCTTCTAAGGAGCAGATCGTATGATTTTAGAAAAGTAGTTAAAAAAAAGTAACTACATTTTGCAAGAAATCGTCGTACCGGTAGCTCAATCGTAGAATACTTTTTACTTTTTAACTTTAAAAATCCAAAGATCAAACTGATATTATTCAACAAGAGTACATTTGAATACAAATATCGGAATAATAGAATTTTCAATAAAAGGTGAAGAACTGACGGAGAATTATAACGATAAAAGAATGTACAAAGAAATAGCGTAGAGAATTATTTTAATAAAGAGACTAAAAATATAGAATTATTTAAAGCAAATTGTAAGTCTTTAGAGCACAGTTTACACCACAAACTGAGATGAATTCAAATTTACATTTTAATTACCAAATTCATAAATTAAAATTTAAATTTATAACAGATCTACTACGAAGTCAATTTAGTCAATGCCTCAAATAATAGCTCCACTTATTTCTTTGGACTGCTATTCTATGAGTCGTAAGCATTCCTTTTACTAATATCTTTATTACATTACATATTAAGTTGGGAAATGAACCAGACTCTCAATTACTGTCTTTTATGTTTTTTGACTCTTTCCAATTGTATTAACGGTTGCTCTTCGGTCTTTGTCCCACTGGAGAGTAAACAGACGCCCGCATTAAACAGGTTCCCTTTGAGCAGCAGAACTCCTTAAGTAGCTTTTCAAAAGACCAACAAAAAGAAATACACATCATCGTAACCACTGCTAATCAGGACTCCCTTCTTCAATCTATTTTTTTTGGCCTTGTTAAAATTGTTTGTAAATTAAGAATTTTGATTTTTTTTCTTAAGGCAGCCTTTTAATTTTTCTCTTCTTTTTTAATAATAATAAGGGTGGTGTATTGGTATTTGTTCAAAATTAAAAGCGTTGTAAATAAAAATATTCCAATTCAATTTTAGATTCAATGTCGTTACTCTTCAATTTTATTTATTTGCTGACTTCATTCGCTGATTTCTTGAGTGAATTTTAAAATCCATATTTTTTTCAATTTCAGAGTAGTTTTTAGTTAAAGTTTTTATTTGTTTTTATTTTGAGTGGATTTATGTTTGTTATTTGTCATAAAGTATTTTACTTTTATGAAAATGCGATTTAACGTGTCTGATGATTCAAAGAAATGAGTAAACAAACGAAGGCACAACGTTACAAGAAAGGATTCGCACCCTGAGTTGTCACCGGGAAGAGACTGGGACGGACTGTTTCGTCCTTTTCAGGACTCATCAGCCAACCGGTGACAACTCAGGGAGCGAATCCTTTCTTTTGTTTACTCATTTCTTCTTATTTTACTTTTATTTTTATTACTTTTTAGTTTAGTAAAAAATATTATTATTTTAGTACTTTTTTTTTTTTATTAAAACTACAAAACTTTTAAAATTCTGTTTAAATTAAGATGTGAAAAATGAATCAGGATTGAAATTTAAGTATACATTTTTTCGAATCGTTTCAGAATTATTCTCTTCTCCAACTTTACTATTAACTTTTTTTCTTCCGTATTTGCGAATAAAATATGATACTTAGCAATCTATAATTTAATAATAGATCTATATCTGAACTCATAACCTCCTTAATGGAGATTTTTCCTTTTTTTTGAATGTCAACATTTTTAAAAGTTTGCTTTTTTTCAAATATAAGTCCATAACATCTATTGATATATATTTAATCCTCTAGGATTAATATTAAAATTAGTCTTATAAAATCAAGTTGTTTTTTTTTAATGTTTTTATTGTATTAAAAAAAAAGTAATACAAACACCAACTTTTTAAGCGGATTTTTTATCTATTTTATTATAGACAAATTGTAGACCTAATCATTCTGAACATTTTTGACAAAAAGTGTTGAAAAAACAAAAAAACAATCGTTTTAAAATTGAGGTGCTCAATGGCACATACCACAAAATTTTACAGGAAAGCAAGTTTAGAAAAAAATAACTGCTTGTAGAAAATTGGTGTCTACTTGTAATAAACAGTGAAAAATAATGGTAAATTGTAGATGATGATTAATGGAGTAGATAAAAAGAGGCAGGAAATCATTGGTGATAGCAAAAAAAAACAAAATCTACTTAGATATTGCCTTTCAATTACTAATAATTACTAAAGGATATTAGAAAACTATGTGAAAAAAAAAATTAATAGCGCATGCTTGCAGCCATACAATATGAGAGGACATTCTCAGTATTGGTGGAAGTCTTCAGAATAAATGGGTAGTTTCAGAAGAGAAAAAAAAAGTATTTAAGTATATATTGTGCTATCCATCGGTCATTGGAGGAGATAAACATCTATTTAAACCTAACAGTGGAAGTAACGAAATGTATTGAATCTCTATTAGGAATTCAAAATAGACTCGAATGAAGAATGTAATGCAGTATTGTCCTTTTGGGAAATGATTATGAAATGCTTTTCGATTTTGTGAGTTTTCTGGTTCTAAAACCGACTCCCTCAGATCCTAACGATGTAATTCCGCTGTTTGCGGACGTTTTACTTATATGTAAATGGTGGCGTAGCTCGTTTACAAATCACGGACTTGTTGTCATCAGCAGTGCCTTCAACCTGTGGTCCGCGGCTCTTGACGACAAATCGATTTGGTATTAAATGCTTTAATTTTGATGAAAGTAACTAGATTCAACACTGAGTGAAACAAACACTTCAAATGATCCTTTCTTCATCTTAATTGTATTTTCCGTTCTTAGTTCTTTCAAAACAAAACACAAAAACACTGGAGAACTAGCTTTTGAGACTGTCTTTAACTTCTGTGGAACCTAATATTGAAAAACTAATGAGCGAAATGCAAATACAAGGCTTCCATTGAATATTTTGTGATTTTTAACCATTGAATTGTATGAATATATAGTATTAACTTTTAATATTTAATTTTCATTACTATTACCTTACAATTTCCTTGTCATCTGGCAATTTATTAACAACTTGTTAATGTAGACTTATTCATCTATCCAATAAAAACAATTAAAATCTATTTCAATAAAAACAGTTTATATAGTGTTACGCCATTTGCTGTTATCAATACAAAAACTGATCAAATTCTGGAGAATCCAAATTAATACAAATCTTTATTGATTCTTTAGTAATTTCATAAATTTATAAAAAAGATATCAGTTAGAATCTCTTAAAAAATATCACTTTAAGATTAATGCTTGAAATATAAGCATTAGGTAAATTAGTTCATTCACTTTATACAAACATATCCTATTAAAGTGTTCCACTACAGACCTAAGTGGAAGATAAGGCTCTCGGCGGTTCCTGATCAAATGGACTAAGATGAGGTTAGGTGGTCAGCCAGATGCCCGTCCGCCTTTAACCTCCGGAAAGAAATCCGCTACCCATTCTTCAGAAATTTAGGTTGACTCTAGGACCCATTTGAAGGAAAATTCAACGTGGAATAAACGCCGACCGGGGACTCAACCCCGGTCTCCTCCAGCTCGCAGTAATGCGTCACACCACTTGGCTACCAGATCTATTTTGTGTTATGATACTCAGTACATAAACAACACAATATACAAACATTTCCCTCAAAATCGCAACAAATAAAAATTGTTCTTCCTTAAGAAATTTAATTCAAATTGTGAAACAAGTCTCTTATTCGAAAGTCATTACTTTCGAAGGAAACCAAGCACATCTTCTTGAAAGTAGCAATAATCTAAATTAAAACCAGAGCGTTAAGATATAGACGCTGTAGATTAGGTTAAGCTTGAATGCTTTTGAGTGTCCTAGAAAATTTTGAAATGGGAAAATTTATGGTCCTTAAACTTATTGAAATTTTTAAAGGTAGTCACGTGTCGTTTCATCATAATCGCACATTAAGAGCGTAATGTTTCCTTGTTAATCATTAAAGAAAATAATATAAAAAGAAACAAAAAATCTTAATTTATTAATGCAGTATATTTGTGGAAGGAACAGCATTAATTTAGATATTACGGAATACAATGACATTATAGTAACAAATCTTTATTACGGTGAAGACTGTATCCATGGCAACGTATTAGTAGTGTTTTTTTATTACCGACAGTGAGTTTATTCATTACATTTAATAGGAGGAGATCTTCGTTTATCTGAGTTTCTTCGCATGATGAATAGCTCGAATATATAAAACACAAATATTTATTTAATATATTCTGTTATGTTATTTTTTTCACACAAATGATGTGATATAATAAATAAATAATAATTATAAAACAAATTAAAAAAAAAAACCTTTTTAAAAATACATTTTTTATTTTTTTTTTTGCATTAACAATCGTAGTGTTCTATATCCTAGATATAGGAAAAAAAAATGTGAAATTTTTGTTCTAATTATAAACAAAAATTTAATCTATAGAATTAGCAGAATACATTTTTCCTCCTATCTTTTAAGTAACAACTAAATTACAGTTGCAGGATTTTTTTTTTAACAAAAAAATGTTAACAATGGGATGTTACTTTTTAAGAATTATTTGCTGAAGACTTCCAAACAGCAAGAACTTATTAAATTATCCCTTATTTTCGATATAATAGGGAGTAATCGTGTTTTTAACAATCTATTTTTAGATCAAATCATAATTAGATTTTCATTAATTGAAATCGTTGTTTCTATTATGTATTAGTTTCTTGACTAAGATTGTTGATTTAATTAAAGTATTCAGTAATATTTAAGATGTTCTATTTTTTACTATCTTGATATAGATGTTATTCCTCTTTATATAGATATACTTCCTCTTTATGTAGATGTTATTCCTCTTTATGTAGATATACTTCCTCTTTATAAGTAGATGGTTTCTTGATATTTAACATTAAGGTAAATTGTTATCCAAGTAATGATTTTCTTATGATGGAATGGTATTAGTAGATTTGCTTTGGGTCGAATGGTGATTTTTTTTCGCTATATTGAGAAAAGTGTGATCTGTAAATGTGAGATCTGCTTTTGCTGAAATCGATGAAACATCACTTGCAAAAATATTAAAGGAAATAATCGAGGCGATAATGTTGTTCTTTGTCGACAATAACGGGAGTATATACCGGTTAAACGGTTAACACATCTGACTAATTTTATTTACAGAAACAGGAGTTTATATACAATTGTGACGGATTCTCAAATTAGTTGCTACTCTCATCCAGATCCGTCAGTGCACGGGAGAGCTAATCAGATAAGATCTTAATGAGTCAATCAGAGGACCTCAATTCCAGGAATGGGCTTTTAATCCTAATCCTCTTAATCACTTCATCTTGAACCTGGCGTCAATATTGATCTTTCGACTAATCCACAATTTGCGATTAAAGTATCTGAATGGATATAGATTGCATTCTATAATTTTATTTGTTGGCGGTAAATATCACTATGCAAACAGTACCGAAATGTAACCGAACGCCGCATTGAATGAACTCCTCTCGAGCTTTGATGACACCTTATATGTGGCCATGGAATGAAATAAATCTAGGATGGTTGCGGAGTATATCGCCATACTATCTCTATCTGAATCTAGAAGTAATGTCTTCAGTAAGTATTTGCCAGAACCTATAGGCAGAACCGTCAGATGATCATGGTCATCGAGTAGTTATTTGACAAAAGTGCAGACCAAGTAGAAAAGAAGGAGCTACGAACACTAAGACAAGATTGCGGGCTGTTTCCTATTAAAAGTGTTATTTGAATTAATCTGCAGAAATGATAACCACAATGTCATTGGTGTATCAACAGTTTCACGGTCACCGTAATACATACAGACAGGAATGTGAATCTAACTGATTAGTAACCCACGTTATGTCGGTACTGTATGAAGCTTCGAAATACCTTCGCTTCACGTTCACCAAACAGAATCCACCAAACTGGTCATGAGATTTAACCGCCAGGACACATTGTATTGAATTTTGCTAATTTTTCCTCGGAAAAGTATGTTTATTATGTTGTAAATAACTGTAGCATCCCTACTATGATAATAACAGAAGACACAACATTAGATTGCATGCTACAATAAACAACGTTGAATGTCATTCCTCACGTTCCTTGAAATTTTCGTTCTTCAGAAATTTCCTAAAATTTCCTAAGAAATTGGATTAGTTTTCACCGATACCATAAACTCCTGTTGTGAGCTCAGCAGTAACTATCTTGTACAAAGACATGATCTTCCCGGAAGTCCTTTATTCGACTTTGGTCACATTCGGAAATCTGCTCGTGCGTGTCTCGTTTTCAGTAGCAGCTCCACACTCTCAAACACAAAAATTCTTGTCAATGTAGATTGCTTTGTCATGAGAGCAGCAACGATTCGATCGGCGTAACTGCGTAGTGCTATTGTAATCATTTCCTGTATCCGACGACTCAATCATTTTCATAACTTTTTGGTAATCTAACAGAATAAAAGCTTACAAAAATGCATTGATAGGAATAAAATCATCATAATAAACCCCAACAACAAAATTAAAATTCTTGAAACAAATAATCCACGTTTTAGATCAACCTTTTCTTTCTTTTAAACTTACTTTTATTTATTAGGTTCTTGAGAGATACTAAATTAGGGATCGTCCATTAATCACGTGAGGCTCGAAGGGGGGGGGGGGTCGTAAAAAAATCACGAAATATCACAAGGGGGGTTTAGCGAGATATCACGTGTATTTATTTTTTTTTTGGTTGAATAGATAGGTTGGGCGGTTTTTTTTTACCAAAAAAATACACGTGATTTTGGATAGGGAGGGGGGGTAGTCTAAAATCTCACCACGTGTCACCAGGAGGGAGGGGGGGGGGTTAAAAAGTTCCTAAAAAAAACCTCACGTGATTAATGGACGACCCCTTACTACTAATTGCTATCTACAATTGATCTATTGACTAGCGTATTGAGTATTTACAAAACTGATTTTACCGATGATTGACAACAGGCGTGAAACAGAATGTCATTTATCAACTACGGTTGCATTTATACAAGAAAAGAAAAACAGATATAACCAATAACCAACATTATAACTAATTATAATTAAAAAAACCAAACACACTAAAATGATTTAAAAAGGTTATATAATTTTAAAAATACATACAGGAGCTTTCAAGAGGCTTTAACATCTCTCCTTGTCAACTTTTTTTTTTTTTTAATTATAATTAAATAAATGCTTTAACACACGTTTAAAATTTTTACATAATTATATCTTAACAAATTTAAGTCTATCATTACATTATTAAATAATCTCTAAATATTTTTTTGAGGATAGAAAATTGGGAAAAAAATCCCCGATGTTATAAAATCCTCTTATGTTTGTTGGTTTTGCCGTTTCCAAAGGCTTGATCCGCAGAATATGTGTATGTGTCTAAAGGCTATCAGAACTCACTAATAATTTTGTCCATTTTAGATAATGAAAGGTCAGCCTTTCTTACAGACTATCCAAAACATCAGTTTTCTTTTTTTTTTTTATTCTGACAGAGCATGCGCAGTCTGACGATTGCACTTTAGACATCTTTCTTCTTAACATAACAGAAAAAACAGAAACGCACAAAATTAAGCAAAAATTCACTGAGCTAATTTTGGTTTTTATTTTTAGATTTGCTCAATGAATTTTTGTTTTGTTATGTGCGTTTCTGTTTTTTCTGTTATATAATAATCTTGTATGCATGTTAAATTTAATTTCAATTCTAATATTTTATTGAATTACTACGAATTTCCTTACTAAGCTAAGCGGAATGCTAGCGTGGATTTATTATAATCCCTTTAATTCTTGCTTTGTTTTTTGATGTTTTTTATAATGAGGGGTCATTGTCTTGTTCGTTTGCCCGTTTTGTATATTGTCATTCTTCACTGAGCTTGGTATACTGGGCGGGATCGGACTGATGAGAGTGTTGGAACTCGAAACGGTACCGTCTCCGATTCCCAGTACAAAAACCAAAATTAGCTCAGTGAATTTTTGCTTAGTTATGTGCGTTTGTTTTTTTCTGTTATGTAATAATATTGTACGCACGTTAAATTTAATTTCAATCTTTCTTCTTTGTTTGACTGTTTGATCATGTTAGAAGGATCTCCATGGTCTGTTGGATTGGTGATGTTGTTTGGGCTTATTGTCCATCTTAAAATGAAATAGCCTACATTTATTTCGTTCTTTACCCCTCCTGTTCCTCCACCGAAATCCTTCTTTTAAAACAGCTGAACTGTTTTCTTTAAATGTGATATCTTGCTTAATAGGAGCACGATTATTTTTTATCATCATCTTCCCTTTCTTCCTCCCACAGTCGCTTTAAACTGACTCCTTCTCCGCATATCTTCAGTCCTCGCTTTTACTTAAAACTAGATCTAGAGTTTTTTTAGTTTCTAATTTATTCGAAATAAAGTATTATAAGTTATAATTCATTTTCTGCAAATTTAGTTTCGCCCAATGAATATAAGTTATCTCTGAACTGGATTCCTCTCTAATTTCATTTCGGATGAATTTCAAAATTCACTGACTCTCTCTCTCTCTCAAATGAGCTGATTTACGTAATTTTATTTAGGGTCCTATTCGAGATGAGTAATTCAAAATTCGATTTATGAAACTTTTACCGTTCATTATTCATCATTGCAATTTATTATTTTCATTTCTGTTTGATTTCCTTTACTCCCTCGATGGAAGAAATGTTCCTGAGAATCTACATTGGACTATTCAGGCACTGTACAACTTTTATTTACTATATTGTTTATTATTATTATTCACTGATCAATTCTTTACTATTCCACGTTTGCTTTTGAACAAAATAGGAGAGTATTTTTCAGATTTTTTTTTCCTCTTGCGAAACGTCTGGTTCTAAAATTCATAATGAATATGTTGAAATGAATGGTTTTTTACAATATGTTAAATTGAGGAGATATTTTTAAAGCAGTGTTCTCAATCTTATTCAGCCTTGCTTACTCTCACACCTCTCCTTTTTTATATTGCAAAAAACCTCACATTCATCAGCCTACGAAAATAACAACTAACAACAACAACAATAATAATAATAATAATACTCCGTCAAGTTTATCAAATGTATAAATATATACCGGGTGATTCATAAAGTACTGGAAAGTACTGGTGGTTTTCACCGCCCCATATCTTATAAACTAATGTTCATAAAAATCTCAAACTTTTTATATAAAATCGTCAAACATAAAAGAGTGATATTTTCATGTTATTATTTATTCATTATTATTGAAATTCATTTTATTT
>JAFIDM010000001.1:86267497-86304269 GCA_023159025.1 Thereuonema tuberculata
CTGTTGACCTCACCATAGGCATCGCCTTTCTGATTCATTTCATCGAGGGTGGCGGGTTAGGGCTGATGATCTCGTTGAAGAGTGAAACAGCTGTTCCCTAATCCATCCCGTAAAAATGAATCGGAAAAGGCAATTCTTTTTGTTTATTCTTGTGCTGGGCTTAACAGACATTTTTCAGTAAATAAGAAAAGCTTAATATTATTATTATTATTATTATTGTTATTACTTACTAAATTTTACTATAGGAATGTTGTTGAACTAGGATGTGTGGTCGGTTCGCACCGAAGTGCGAGCTTCGTTGCCGAAGCATCCGTGCTCCAGGGAGCGCTACTGTTCCCAAGACGGCGAACCCCTAGCAGACTCCCTAGAATTACAAGGGAAAGATACTGGGGTGGTTTCCCGTGGCCTTCCCCAGGACGCCATTAAGGAATGACGTCAGACCGAAGAGAAAGTGAAGAAGAGGCTACAACACAGGAAAGGAAATTTTTGAAACATCCATGCTCGCTACCGGGATTTGAACCCGGGCGCTGGCACATTGATCTCACGACAGACCGACGCCTGAGACCGCTCGACCACACCAGCGCGGCTGAACTAGGATACAATATATGAAATTTCAATGCAGACGCAAAGGAAAAATTTTGGTTGTCGGTTCGAATCCGTATATCTACTTTTTTTTTTTCTCTCTCTCTCTTAATCTTTTTTTTTTTTCCTCAATGTCCCGGTGGTTTTTTTTTTCTTATTTTCCTATCTTTTTTTTTATTTTTCCTTACGTTAATCTACTTCTTTTTATTATTATCATTTTTATTTTTTTTTATTATTATGGGTCGTCCTTAAATTTTTGCTTTAGCACAAAATTATATTCACTTGTATAAGATTTCCTTTCTAATGAAAATTAGATTTATCTTAGCCAGTCTATGTGGGCTGCCCTGAAAGGATTTTCTTAGTTAAGAGTTGATCTCTCTTCAGTATTTGAAAATTTCTCTGTATGGATCCCTTTTGACAAGTTTGACGAAAATTGGCCTACGTGTAACGGAAAAGTACAGTATACTCTCGATATCTCGAAGTCGAAGGGACGCTAAAAAAATTCGAGATAGCGAGTTTTCGAGATAACAAGGTCATAACCAAAACATAAAAATTCACATAAAAACATAAGATATTCACATAAGATTCGAAATAATATTCTAAAAATTACAGTCTTGATAGATGAGAATAAGTATAAAATGTAATGATAGTTAACAATAAGTCTAAATACAGCAATGATAATTTTAAAAGTAGTCGAAAGTGTACATTAAATTGAAAAGAATTAGTAAAATACAATGAACTTACATTGCTAGAATTTCTTAAAAAATACCTTTATTTGCTTCGACACAACTGAACGGCGATTTTTCCGGGAAAATTCATCTTTTACTTCGAAAAATATTGGACGTAACAAGGTTTTGAGTGAAAACTCTTCGACATAAGAATTAAAATTAACATTAGATGAATATGTAATATCAAGGGGAAAAATAATTTTTCGACATATCAAGGTTTTCGAGATATCGAGTGTATACTGTATTAGAAATCTTCGATGGAAACCATGAAATTCTATTGCGATCCAACAATGGTGATTAATCCTTGACATATGCCAATCTTATTTTACATCCTAAGGCTTTGATTATTTGACAACTTAACAAGAATTTGCAGATTTAATGAATTTTTAGAAAACGAAAAATTTATAGATTCAGTTCGGTACTTTTTCATAAATACAGACCTTTTTATTTCGTTTTTATTATTTTCTCAATTTTTAAAATTTATCGTGTTTTTCCTTTTGTTATTAACGAAAGTATGTTTGTAAGTCCTTCTTGGTTTGTATCTTCAAGTTATTAATTTATATTAAGTAAACGATTTTTTTTTTTTTATGAAACTCCGTCTATTGTTTCTGGAGAAGCTACGTTGTTTCCTGTTGGCTTCAACTGTTTGACTGACATCAAAATATCGATATTTTCAGTTAAATCCGGAGAAGGAAGACAACCTTCCTTTGCTTTGTTTGAACAACCAAAGAAAAATATTGCTTTGGGCGAATTCTGGAACATATTTGAAATATGTAACTCTTCCAATTTCTCACTCTTCTTTGTAGCCTATATCTGTAAATACATTGGAACTCAGAAGGTTAAGCAACAAATGCAACAAAATTTAGGTAATGTTTCAATTACCCAAGTTCAAAAGTTGTATAAGAATCTAAGCAGACATCAAATTGCAAACGAAATTTGCAAAAAACACACTCCCCTACTGTTTAGTTCATTTCTGCTTCCGGTTCAATTCTCGTTCACATCAAAGAATGTTAATGCGATTTTAAAGGAATAACTCCAATATTGATATGATTATTCAAAAACCATGATTTTCAAAAAATGAATACACAGAAATTATACAGAATGATAAGAAGCCAATTTCCTTGATATTAAATCAGTTTTCTTTAAAATTATAAATACTTTTATTTACTTTTTAAGTTGTGAAATTTGAATTTCTATATTTGTAAATATCCATCAAATTAAAATAATCTAATTTCAAATTATCCATTTACTAAAAACTTGTTAATTTTTTTTTATTCAAGTCGCCTAAATCCAAATAAAATTTAATCAAATTAAACAAACAAATTGGATTAGCTTCACTAATAATAATGCATCTTAGATTTCTGTGGACTAACAATGACATTAACAAATGCTTTCGTTTCCATTCAGTTTCGTAATAAGGGTTGGTGCTTACGTATTTCCAGGACATGATAAAAAATCAGAGAGAGAAATTTCAGTGAACCAATTCCTTGTTAGCAACAATTGATTGTGTTAAAATGTTTCTAATAATAATTATACTACATTGTTACATTGTTAGTAAATATAGGTTGTGTTAAATCATTAACAATTGATTTTATAAAAATGTCTTTAATTATTGTAATATAATATGTCTGTATCGTGCAAACCAGTGAATGTAATGGAAATTAATCTTTGTTATTTAAAAAGGTTTGAAAAAGCGGGAAGATGGTATTCTCCGCGAAATATTACCATTAATAAAATGAAATTTATCCGTAGATGGAGTTTTCTAACTATTTTGTGTGTGTGTGTTTTTTTTTTAAAGATTTTTTTTTTCACTTATCGAAAGGGACAGCTGCTTTCAATTCATGGAAGATGCAGAAGGTTTTCTTATGGAACATATTTTCCGGGTTGAGGAATAATTTTTCTTTTGTAATGCAATGAAGGTGTACGAAATGGCAAGTTGATGATAATTTCTGTCTCCTGGCGTTCGCAGTCAAAGGTTGGAACCTATTTAATGGAGATAGGATTTGAAAGTCTTCTGGCTAAGATTGTAGAATTACAAAGGAACGAAAAGACTTTATACTTTGGAAACAGTGTGTTCTTTGATCTTGAAATGGATGCACTTTATCTTTTCTTATTGTTTTTTTAATATGTAACATTGTCAATTTTTTATGATCTTCCTTTCTAAAATATTAAACTACTACAGAATATTTTGGTCTTCACAATTTCTCATTTTATGTTTCATAACAGAAGTCTCCAAAATTCAAAGTTTCGATAAGTAGCTTTAAGCGTTGTTTATTGTTTATTTTACTTTGAATGATGTATGAAATTAATGAAATTCCGTTGACCAGATTAAATTTCGAACTTTTGTATTTAATCAAACCAATCAATGTCACAGGAATGGTCTATTGTAATTAACGTCATAATGTGCTTTTGTTTTCTCTAGTTTTTTTGTTTTTTTGTTTTTGTTTTTTTTAAGATCATTTTAAGTTTTGCAAAATCTCAACACCATCCGTTCAAATCCTAAGGAAGGACAAAATGCATTTATTGTTTGTACATTCTTTTGTATTTTAGTTTTAAATGAATTCACTCAGTATGCGTATAGGCCTACATGTTAGGTTTCTGTTGACTTTAGTTGATATGTCTTATACAGTGCAGATTCAGTCATTCTTTTACCAAATCAAAGTATTCATGGATTTAGAGACAACCCCTGTTTTTCTTGATATTAATCAGGTAGTTCTGTAGCTGCTGCGATGGATATAAGGGACAGATGGCAAAGCTGTAGAAAGAGATGCGAATCGAACCGTCAATTTGAAAACAATCTAATGAAACGTTGCTATAAGCAGCAGTAATGAGCTGCGCGGGTGACATCGTACACATAGCCTACTTCGAAGCAAACGCCGTAACTTCGGGTTAACTCAGAGATATGAATGTATTTTATTTCATCTGACAGACAGGGAAACAAGCAATTTTCTACGGTTTACTAACACTTACAAGATTATTGCTTTGATATATTCAAATTAATTCAACTATTCTTTAATGCCTTGTATTTTCGAACATGGAAAACATTTTTCTAACGATGAAGTCTTATTTGTATCTCAATCGAACATAGGATAAATTTTATGATCTACGAAACAGAGTCAATTGATTTTTCAGTGTTTTACTGCCTGATTGGCAAAAGCTTTTAAAGTTACTCGATTACTGACGATGGTTCGTTCTTTTGAAAATAATAAACATTAAAGTAATTTAGTCTGTTTTATTCCATTTGAGTTAAAATAACGGGAATTTGATTTAACCAAAAAGTTTAAATAGGATTTCGCTTCAGTTTCCAACTTCCGTTTCGTTATTTATCCAATAATTTTTCGTTTTGAGACTTTCTAGCTCCATCTAACGGTGAATATATTAAAGATCTCAATCTAAAGAAAGAGAAAATGAAAAAAGTAAAATAAATAAATGAAATTGGATTGATTTAAACAAATTCCTAAAGGTTGCTTGATGTAAATTCAACAAACAGAAAAGATAAATAAAACTAGATCCAATAAAAGTTAATTATGGAAATTCGCTTCACTGAGTTCTTTTTCAGTTCTTCGATGTTGTGTTTTCTCTCGAAAGAAAAGAAAAGAAAATTCTTAAATCGATTCCAGCGGCTGCTTACAAGATTTATGCTATTAATATTCTAAGCCTTAAAGCCTTGAAGTTTATAAATACTTTAAAATTCTTTTGGTTTCCGAATCATGTTTTAGTAAAGATTTTTTTTTTTTTAACTATATTCAGACAAAGGACTCAATAGAAATAACAACTGAAGTAACTGAATTAAATAGTAATTTAAAAAAGTATTGAAATCAGAAGATAAGCATTCTTACTGTCTTTCTAATAGTTTAGGGTTAATTGTTGTGTTCTATCTTCAGTGTCAGTATTCGCCTATGAGCTCAGTAATTAAGCTCATATCACTTTGTTTGTTGAACATAAATATTCCTCGAGATGTTTGTGGAAGATTTTACAGTGGAGAGACGCGGAGGACATTTAAAGAACGCCTCTAGGAACAATTGGAACATTGTAATCGGGAAAAGTAGGCGAAATCGAACTGGCGGGGCATTTTATTTATTTAAAACAAAAAATAGTATCTAAAATAAAAATTACTGTACAAGCATCTAATAATCACAAACGAACCTAATTAGAAGTATAGAAGAACGAAATGGAAACACAAGGAAGAAGGGACAGCTGTTAGTGATGATATCAAAAGATTGACTATCAAAATTTTAAAAAAAATTTAAAAAATAGGAGATTTTGATTTGAAATATTATTGATTGTTAATTTTTTTTTTATTAGTTTCACGGCACAGATGTTTCCTTAAAATCAAATGATGCTGTTTGATATAACAATATTTTCTTCAGATAATAAAGAAAACAAAAAACAAACAAACTACCAAAGCAAATCTGTTTCAATAACTGATGAAGTTGACGCTGTTATTTCTACGAATGTTTATGCTCCAGTGCTCCAATAGATTTTTATTATCAAAAGTTGTATTATTATAATATTATCCTTTTTTTTTTAATAAAACCTATCTTGTCTTGTGAAAATATTTATTTCATTTCGAAGACATTATGATAAATAAACAGTTAAGATTCGTGTCCGTTACGGCTTTCAGTTTGGATTTTATGCTAATTTAAGGATTCGTCATATGGCTCCGCTAACAACGAATCTAACGACATTATCTCACTCATGTAATAGATCAGAGCTTCTCAACCGGTGTACCGCAGCACAGTGGTGCCGGGAGGATTCCGTTGGTGTGCCGCGAAAAAATTCTGAGAATGCATCTGTACATTTATCTTCACAGTAGTCAAACGCTGGTATCTACAATAAAATTTAGAGGTCAAATAACCTGAGCAAAGAGAAAAAAAGTTACATCCTGTTTTGTTCTAAACAATTAAGGTTGATGAAACCCTTTCAAATCGGCTTAAAAGCAGTATTTCAGAATATCTTGAAAGGCTGAAAATAGACTGTTTTAATCATTTGAAAATCGCAAGTTGGTTTAGACATTTCGGTCCAAACTCCATTGTCTAGATGCAGTCGTTGTACAAGATTTTGAAATCACCACTTGTTTCATTTACATCAACCATTTTTGTTCTTTTTTCTTTATTTAAAAATAAGCTTAGAACTATATATTTTATATAATGTTTATTTTACATAAACATTTTATACTTGTTTTTAAATTTTTAATATTTTTAGTCAAAAACTTTTTTGGCTGCGTAAGTTATCTTTGCATTATTCATTTGCTAGACCTACAAATCAACTACAATTTGTTTCTAAGTGCCTCAATGGCTGAAGATGAGGAAAAGAAGGAAGAGGGTTGAATAATAGAAAATAAGACTCCTATTGCACTTTGAGTGCCATGATATAGTTCTTTCAATGAAAGAAATGCTCAACTGAAGCGATACAACACAATTCTTTGCTGCATTATTTCTGCTAATCTTTTAGAAAGAATTAAAATTTGTGCTGTTCAAATTTCTCAATTCAAGACCGTATTTCATTTACGTTTTTAATTTCAGACTAGGCCATCTCCCGTGTATAGTTTGATCGATATAGATTTTTGAAGAAGAGATATGTTGAGATGGATGTTAGATGAAGTATACTTCGGTTCTATCTTAGCTTGTATACGATATTCTTGGCGACGAATTGATTATGACTGTTCTTTCGAGTGAAGATAACTATTTCTGATAACTTGTGACTATAGACATTGCAACATACAGTTGTCCGTGAGTGAAGACATCGTTCTCCAAATAGATGGCAACTTTATTTAGAGTCTGTCCTTGAGCTTTATTGATAGATATCGCATAAGAAGGCCTGATTGGAAATTGTCTTCTTGTGAAAGTGAATGGAAGAAGATTATCGCTTGGTTCCATAGATATTTGCTCAATATTTTTGACTCTTCTTTCGCCTTCCTTCCGCTTTCTCTCATTGTTCATCTCGATACTGTGTCTTACGGCTGCTTCTTTCACCGTCATCCGTCAAGTTCCGGGAATCGCTTCCATATTTAGATTGATGTTTTCTCTATGCCTTTCTTGTATTTCTCTCTTTTCTGCAGTCTCTTCCGTTATCTTCTTAGCTCTTGATCGCCTTTTACGTTCGGTTTCAGTTTTTCGATCCAAATCTGTCTGTTGTGATTTTTTCAAACGTTTCTTGTCAATACCTTTGACTCCTGCCTTCCTCTTTCTCTCATTGTCCATCTCGATACTGTGTCTTAGGGCTCCTTCTTTCAGCGTCATCCATGAAGTTTCGGGAATCGGTTCCATATTTAGTTTGATGTTATTTGATGAATTAGTTGAGGAAATCTGTATATAACTAAAATCTTTAGTGTTATTTTATTATTCTATTTTATTCGTTTTTGCATGAACTCATCATTTGATAGCGCGTGCCGAGAGAACATTTGTGTCAAAAACAAATAATTTTGAAGTTCATTGTGAATCTGTCGACTTCCTCACAACAATGAACCATCCCAACAATTGCGCCATTTGCATTTTCGACTTCCACGTAACAATTACCCAGGCACACAACAATTTTACCGACCATTACCCCGGCACGCCCTTGTCCAATCTTGAACTGCGGCGGTCAATGGAAACAATGTTTTTGCAATTATTGAACTGCGCCGAACAATCGGAAAAGAAAGATTACATATAATATTACAAATTATTATTATTTTAGAAAAGTTGTAATCTACCTTTAATTACTGGGAAGTTAATTTCGACTTTTGATCCTGAAATATTAAAGGCCAAATTTCATGAAACTGACAGTTTTATTACCATATTATCTTATTATTAAATTAATTTATTATTTCTTATTTATTCAGTTCTAAAAGAGATGAAAGATGAAAACTTTTCTGACTCCCACCGCAGAGTAAAGAAAATGAGAAAAATCCTTCTATCTTAATTTTTAAAAACAATTTAGAAAAATATTTTGGATTAATGAATCCTTGCGTATCGTAATAGACAGCCAGTTCCAGCATAGCCTTGCGGTTAACGTGGTGGCCTCTCACGAGACATGTGTCGGAAACTGGGTTCGAATCCCGGCATCGGCATGAATAATCATTTCCATTCTTCCGATTGTCTACTTCTTCCTGTTTCCCTTCAGATCCGAAGTCATTCCACAATGACTTTCCGAAGAAGACAAATGGGAAACTACCTCAGTATCTATTCCCTAGGATAACGCGAGTCGAGATAGGAGATCGCAATTCGATCTGCTGTTACGCAGCAGAACACTTGAGGAGAAGAAGAGTAGAGTGGACGAAACCTGAATTTTTCAGAACAATGTCCAGTAGTACAGCAAACATAACCTCTACTATTTAAAGTAATAATATACATTTACATACAATGAAAGAAAGTATTTTGAAGTAAGACTTTATTTCCAAAAACTTAAAATAGGCCATGGAAGATTTTTACCTTGCTTATATAGAAAACGATGCTTATGTACTATTGTTCTGTTTTTCTATTTTTTTTTTTCATCTTTATTGCTGACACTATTTTCTGATTTTACCACAAAATATGAGAAATGATAAACAAGCTGAAAGTTATTCGAAATATTTCTAAATATTTTTGAATAAGTTCTGAGCGAACGATAAAGTCTAGTTGTCATTTAAGCACGACATATTTGGCCTTCGGGCTTTGCTGTATTTTCTATTTTTTTCCCTTTGTTTTGCCACAAGGTAGTTGATTGACATTTTCTTTCGCTTGAGGCTTTTCTAGATTTGAAAAGAATTGTTATCCTTTGAGTAGTTAGTTCTTTTCACAAACTAACGCTACAGCTTCCGTACCGACAAAATTTCCTTGAGTTTAGTTGTGTTCCCACTAATTAGAATTCTTTTCGCACAACATTGAAATGAAAATTACAGCTTATATCAGAAAGCGATTAATGTATTCTATATATAAATTAACAGACAGAAAAAAAAATCTTCAAATTGTAAACAGAGAAATGACATTATAATAAGTTTAAGACAGAATTGACGCAGTAATTGATGGATAGCGATAAGTTACTGAATTCCGGTTATTTACCCTTATTTTCGAAATCACTCACCTTATTTTAGAAATCGGATAAATCGGTTTTCTGCTGAAATATTCAGAGGATTTTCCGAAATTCAACTCAAATTTATTCCTTTAAGAAAAGTAAATTCCTTCTAGAATTTAGTAAAACTTAGTAAATACGACTCTTGACTCCGACTCCATATCCCTGCTTAGAGGCATATGAAGAAAGTTTTGATGTTAAAATTATATAAAGAAGTTCTTCGCCAGTAGAATTAGTGCTTTCTGACACTTCATCATTTATTGAATATCATTTAATGTACAATTCTGCACATATTTTGATTTGCCTTTAAGGAATATAGTTTTGTTACTTTTAGATTTGTTTTGATATGACAAAAACACTCTTTGACAAAAAAAGCCGACCCACCCCAAAAAACTAATCCGACAGTAATGAAACTTCACATGCAATATTTATCATCCAAAATATTATTACGATTTTTATATTCATAGATTAATCATAAAATATTTTTAATATGCGAGGTCTGAAATACCTAATAAATAACACTGAATTTTCCTTGTGTTATTTTACATAATTATCATTCTATTGATTACTTTTAGTTCGTAGCTGCTCAGAATATTGGAGACTTTTCTCTTCCTTCCTATTGGTTTACAATAGAAACTTTTCTTTCGAAGAAAAGAACGCGGGTCTTCGAAGAATAAGTATTATCTTGATCTTTTTCTCTTTTCATTTTTTCTCTATTTGTATTTCCTATTTTCCTTTTCCTTTCGTGATCACTGGAACGAAAAAGCAAAAAGAAAAAAAAATCGCAGCGAAATCAATCCCTGCTAATAATACAAAAAAAAAAAGGTTTTTCTCTTCTTTTCTTTTTCTATATAATATTTTATAATAAGACATTTTGAAACTGATGAAGTTTTGAAGCTCAAAGTCTAATTTTAAATCTTAAAAGAGAGAAACCTCAAAGCAAAACCACTGCGCACTTCCAGTGGTTGGTTGTCTGAAGGGAGGTCGCCAATTATCTGCTCAATGCCGCAGATAAACGAAGGAAAAGCCGCAGTGTGGTTGACTGCTCTACCGTTCTCAAATTTGAATTCGATCGAGGTTTTAATGGTAACTGGCCTGTATTTAGATAATCCTCTATTATCCCATGTACAGATTGCACTATATCGATGTTTTAGATTGTCCTTCTCAAACTTTATAAATTAAATCTAAGATATGTTGTTAATTCTATTTTATTTTAATAAATCTGAAAATTTTAAAATTTTTAATCTGTTTTAGTGTTTTTTTTTTGCAAAAGCTTTAAACATTAAACGTATTTTTTAGTTTTTGAAGGAAAGGCTGAGCTTAACAATTGTGTTTCCCACCCACTCATAACTTTTGATTCAGAGAACGGATTTTCTTCAATTTGATATATATATTTAACAGCAAATGACTTTAGTTTCTTTGTTTTAAAAAATAATTTTTCTTTGGACAACGGAACATGGTGACGAGTAGAGTTCGTGAGTTCTTGGAAATTGAACTTCCAGCTTTAAAAATGTAGCAAATGCGGCTGTTGCTAGAAAATTGAACCTGTACAAAATGATGGTAATTGTAATAAGTGACTTTTTTTTTTAATTTATGGAAGATTTTACCGAAAGTCATTTTAGCAAGATCTTTCAAAAGAAATGACGAAAACTGTGACTATATACCCACAGTTAATAAGGGTTTTTAATCTTATCTTTAGCTTTTTCCCTTATATTCAGATTACTGTATTTATATTTGACAGTTTTCTTTTAGCCATGTACCGGTATTTTTAAAAGTGAGAAAAAGACACAAACATATAGCAAAACGCTACCACTGAAATTAAAGTTTCAGTAAGATTCAGTGAGATTATGAAAAAATTAAAAAAAAAAAGATCAGTCATACAATAAGATTTATTAGCACCAATAATATCCTTTCTAATAAATTGCTTAACTAATTTTTTTCTTTTTTTGTTGCTCTTGTTGAATGATCAAATGCTACTCGAAGGTTTTCTTTACTAATAATCAAGCCTTCATTTTATGTCTAGCAATGCCATAATCGCCTTCTCCCAGCTACGCTACTGTTCCTGTTTTAATAAATTCTTTGAAAAGAATTAAATAGGATTTTACTTCCATCATCAGAGAATTCTGTAACAGTAATCTAGCGGAACGACCCTAATCCGTGCGTACGCAAACAATCCATTGTCACCTTAATAACTGTTTTTATTTCTAATCCAAGTGTCATCTCTTTAATTCCTTTGTAATCATTCAATCAACAGATCCTGCGATGAAACTAATAATTAATAATATGTCATTATAAATCTAAAGGGCCCTTGTTAAACTGTCAATATTGACATACAATTAATTTAGAAAAATCAATATAAACATTGCTAAAATATGTAAAGCTACCTCATTTATGAATAAAAATATCTTTAAAGAAAAAACGTCCAGGCAGATGTTGAAAAAAGAAATTGACTCCTTCCCAACCTCCAATTCGAAAAAAAAATTAGCGAAAGATTATCAGTATTGCTCAGACGTTCATGTCAAAACAAACGCCAAATTGTTGAAAAAATTTAAAAACCGAGAATAATGAATGGAATTTGTGTAATATTTATATAAAGTGTGATTCAGGTTACCTCCGTTTACAGAACTCATTTACGACGACATTTGGACAACATTTGTTTTGATCATAATTTTGTTGTACGAAAGTTTCTTCAGTAAATCTCTCAGAGAATTTAAAGTAGGAAGTAATTTTGAAAAATTTATCAAAAGAAAAGTATATTAGTAAAAATAGCTGATTACAGTGATTAGTTTTAATATAAATTTACACCTATTCTGATTCAATTAAAATCTGGAGACATTAAAACCAGATAATGTCTTCGAAGAATTAATATTTTTTCCTAAATTTAGACTGAGTGATATACGTGTGTGTGGTGTGTATTACTGTAATGTTACGGGGGCGAGAACTCGAAAAAGTATTGAACCGATCTAAACCAAACTTTGTATTGAAAAGTTTAATATTATTTTCTGAATTTGATCAGATTTTGGAATATACAGACCCAATTTAAAGGCCACGTTACATAAGGTTCAAAACACCGAAACTTACAATAAATAAACTGATCAACATCAAAATTTCTACTTGAGAGTTCAATGATATTACAGTATTTAGCTCTGATTAGTTTTTTTTTTTTTGGTAGTTTGTAGGTCGGTATTTCCGGCTTTCTACACAGTAAGGGCCAAAACTGTGAATTATTTTTTTACGTTTGCAGCACGGAAATGAGTGAGTAGATTTTGTCTTATTGACATTACTGGTAAGCATTGTTTCATTTGAAAATAAAAACTTTGTAACTGAATATCAGGGAACTGTAAATAGTTTAGGAAAAAAAAAATTGTTCAATAAATTTTCAATTAAAAAGCTTTGCTATTTATTTTCTTTTCATTGGATTCGTTTTATTCGAAAAATAAATGATATACATTTATAATAATATATAATAATAAATGATTACATTTCTAAATGATAGTTTACTGAAATATTCATACACAGTAATTGCAAAAAGGCCAGTATTCGAAGCAATTACGTCTACGAAAGTATATCCGATGTATTCAACTTTGGCTGGTTTAATTACTTGCAAGAAGGGTTTTTCTTGTGCTGTTGAGAAACGTAAGCCTAGTGTACCGTTAAATCTACAGTTCCCAACCTGGAGGTCGCAAAGTGTTTTCTAGGGGTCATCCAGGGATTTTTGTTTTAATTATTTTCATAGGAATTTCGCTACGAAGGTTTTCAATACTTCCAGTTATTTATTTCAATGTGGCTACTTAGTGGTTGTTATATTGATTTCTGATAAATGAAAAAATATTCACTCCGATTCAAAAATCAAATTTATTATTTTGCTAAATCTATTCTATTGTGCTGTGTATCAGTCATATCCAAATTTCACCAAGCTTACCTTTCGAACTTTACTTCCATTTGCCTCTACATATCTCTTGAGAGAGAGGATTCATATCAAAACAAAGGCAAAAAACACTTAACAAACACTCAGTCGCGAATTTTGAAGATGATTTCCCAAATGCAAATACAACCATATAAATACAACCATCATTCAATATAAGGTTAGAATTACATTATGAAAAATGTATTTTTATGTGTTTTCTTTACCTTATTAAAAATTCCTTTTTATGCAAATGTGGCGGCTTCTCTCTTTGCCGATCAACAAAAGACAGCATTTCATTTGCGAAGATAAAATCGATTCATTTGAATCATTAATAAAATTCATTCAAAACATTTTCTTAAGATGAAATTTTAAATCATCAATAATTTAAAAAAATATTGCGTTTTTCAACTGAAAAAATTAAAAAAAGAAAAGAAAGAAAGAAAAGGAGAATTTAGAAACCGGTCTGAATGTGATAGAGGACGTCTTTGAGTTGTCTGGGAGTTATTAAGGTTCGTTGACAGGAAGATTTAGACTGATTACGCGATTTTGAAAAAACTACCTCCATTTTTTTCTCAGACGAAATTAATAAAATTATTAAATCAAAGTTCAGTCATGTTCAAAATTAATTTCATTCCTTCTATTTCATTAAATTTATAAATTATTAATCTCATTATGCTTTCTAATTAAATCTCAAATTGCAATAAATCATTATGAATTATTTATTTTGAATTAACAATATTATTAATTTTGCAAATATTGTGATTAAACAACGCAAAGTATTTTTAACAATTACTTAAAAATAAGCGTAAAAGTATGGAAGTCAGATCTTGAATTGTTTCTGCCATATTTGAAATAATTCCTTAAAAAATTACCCAAAATCGATTTCCTAAAAAGTTTTTTTTAATCTGTGTCTCAGACGAAAATCGTAGATGTTCAAAATGATCTAAATAAAATGTCTTATCAATAATTTTATCAATATGCTTCAAATATTCTTAATACTGGAATCTTGGATAGGCATACACACAGTATTATTTCGGGAGTGAATGGAAAATTCAATCTAAAAAAAGAAAGCAATGTGCTAAATACTATTAACACTTTACTTCTATATACATATGTGTAGTAGATTAATTGGATAACCAGATTAACAATAACAATAGTATTTATATTGAAACTAAAGTAATCGATCAATGACTATTGTAATCATAAGCCTAGGATAAAGCTATTACATAACATGCTATCATATTTCAATAGCTGTCAAATAAAGTAACCACTCTGGTTGTTAAATTATTCTATCTACAATTAAAAGATAATACAAACATACATATATTATAGCGTGTAATAAACAGTATCTCTTTCTCAGTTATCTTATTAACTTATCAGAATGTATTTAACGCACAAATAAATCCAGTAGAAGAAACATTTACTATTTAGTTCAATATATGAACTATAAATTCTTTACAATATATAACACGCTATTTATTGAGTGTTCAATGTCTCTGTATCTTAGTTAAATATTAACTGTTCGATGTAACGTTCCATAATCCGCACATTCGATGAACTTAGAACACGTAGATCGTTATAGATGAATTCTTTGTCCCGAAACAAATAAAAGGAATAAAGATGACTTACTTTAACTTGCTTCTAGAGTCAGTCTTTTGAAATAACATTAAGTCCCTTTTTCACATCCGTATCAAACGATGAGGCTGCATTCGAATCAAATATGGCGACTCCCTTAACCATCATGTCGTTAGTAGTAGAGGCAATGCAATCCATGCTACAGAATTCAAAACTGTGGTGACTTATGGAAAATAATTAACTTATGCTAACACAGAAATCATAACCTTAGCATTGGACCCAAGCAGAGCATATTACTTTCCATATTCACACATGATATATTATATATCTATCTTTAATTACTATAATTAAAGTTGTTTAATTGAGTTTAAAACACTGCTTTTATTACACTATAAAGCACACATTTATCTAATGGTTTTTCACACATAAATAAGTTCTGGAATAATCTTCTTTGTAATAGAACTTATACTCAGTATAAGAACTTATACTCCGACAGTACTTATATTCCGACAGTTCTTTCTATAAGAATGTCTTTCTATTTTAACTTCTTAACAGTTCACAGTTCTTGCATATTAATGACTTTTCACTTTAGTGAATTATAACCAGTTCGCAATGAATCTAGAAAACACATTTCTACTCTAATAAGCTTTTCACCTTGCGATTTAATTCTTAATTCCCACTAACTACAGAAATGATATTTTTCCTTACTTTATATAAAGATCTCTTGAATCATTTCAACTAGTCATTAATCAATTAACAGTCAATTACTTCCTGTAATTAATTCGCTGAACTTCTAACAAAATATAAATTCTTGCTTCCGGATATCTTCTCCTTTATTTACGAAACTCGAAAATACATAAATATGGCTCTATTTACATCATCCTCGATATTTCAATCCAACATGAATTATCTTCATCTATTCCTGATAATTCTTCTATCCACGGGATTAATACTTATTCCGCCATATTCGAACATACTTCCGTTCGATACTTTTATGTTCAGATATCCAAGATTTTATATCTTTATCCTTTATATTTATTTCCGTGAATTATTCACGTCGGCAATGGACTCTCTATCTATATACTATATTATATAAAACAGAATTATTTATTAATTCATATATACTCATGAAGCAAAAATCTCTTCCGAACGCGAGATGAGGTTTACGCCTATTTCCTCCCTTTGGAACAACTATCTGTTCGGCTTAAAATCCAAAAGAATTACTTATTATTTATCATCAGGATATTCCGTACAACTTCTTGTAGTCTTCATTCGATGTTATATCGATCCTACATTTCTTCCTGAATTCTATTTTGTTTTCTGCATTGCTTCAATATCTCCTATAGCATATCAACCGTCCATCTTGCTGCTTCCTTCTGTTCTTCTTCCTTCCCATCAGCCAGCTTTCGACTCATCTCATGTTCAGTCACATGCGCGTGACTCGCTCCACGCGATTTTCGCTATGGGCATTGTTGCAATTATTGCAGCCTTTGGTATTAATTCCAACAATGAAACTTTATGTTCTTATTACTTTGGAAAATTATCACAACTGTAAAATTCAAGTTGAAATTAAATTTTAACGAAATATTATTTTATTTCCGATTCACAATTTTATTGTGAATCCTCACAAAAACAACATATTAGCATCTATACTATTTCAACGTATTGCTCACAATAAATAACGTATTGCTCACAATAAATAACGTATTGCTCACAATCACTGCTTATCGATTATATTATACATTCATGGACAAAAAAATTAGCGCGCCAAGAAGGAGTCGTCAAAATTAAACGAAAATTTATATACGTAATGACTACTTTGATATAAGTAAATGATAAGAAAATCAAAGAAAAAGGATAATTTATTTCAGAGAAAAAGGCAAAAGAACGGAGGAGTTAATACTCCGTTGGACCCCCTCTAGCGCGAATGCACGATGCGATACGATCGGGCATTGAGTCATACAAGTTCTGTATGATGTCTTGAGACATTTCGTTCCATATTTGCTGTAACCTTGCCTCTAATTCGTTCAAACTCGTGGGATTCCAACTCGTCGTTCCAAATGATCCCAGATATGCTCGATTGGAGACAAATCTGGGGATCGGGCAGGCCAAGGAAGGGTAGTAACAGTGCGGAGACAGTCTTGTGACACCCTTGCCGTATGAGGCCCAGCATTGTCTTGTTGAAAAATGGCTCCTGGGAGCCGTTGCATGAGTGGCAACACATGTGGTTGCAGGATTTCATGAACATACCGCTGGGCTGTCATGGTACCACGGAACAATACTAGGGGTGACCGTGTATTGTAGGCAATGGCACCCCATACCATCACACCAGCTGTGGGAGCGGTGTGTTGCTGTACAGCAAAGGCAGGATTGAAGCGTTCACCACGGGCTCTCCACACACGAACACGATTGTCATCACTGCCGCGATTGAATCTGGATTCGTCGCTAAAGACGACCTGGTTCCATTCCGCTGCAGTCCAGTTTCCTCGTGCGCGGCAAAACTCTAAACGGAGGCGTCGATGGGTGGGCGTCAAGGGCAGCACACGTAATGGGCGCCGCGATACCAACTGTCCTTCAGCCAGGCGCCTTCGTATGGTTCGAGAAGACACAGCGGCCCCTAGTGAAGGTGCTACCTGTGCCTGGATGGCGGCCGATGAAGCAGTTGGCTGTACGCGTGCATTTCTGACTATGTGGCGGTCTTCTCGACGACTGGTCTGTCGAGGGCGTCCTGAGCCTGGTCTTCGTGTACATGACATCTCTCGGGTCCACTGGTCCCAACACCTCCTCCCAACACAATCAGAGCGGCCTAATTGACGAGCTACTCGCCTAGCTGATCACCCAGCTTCCATCATCCCGACGATTCTCCCTCTCTCAAACTGCGACAACTGCGTATACTGTCTTCGAACACGGCGTAATGGCATGTCTACCTCAGCTCTTCCTTTGCAAATGATTCAGCACACTCAAACAAGCTTTGGTTACCTGTTTTATACTCCGCAGAGTACGATGTTCAACGCCCTCTACCGGCTATACGTAATGCGCAATCACGCTGCATTTCTAATCATTTGCATATCTCCCCGACATGTACCTTCATTGCAAGTTTCGTTACGATCCCGCAATTATTTCTTGGTGCGCTAATTTTTTAGTCCATGAGTATGCTTATCTATAAAAATCGACATTCTGGGAGATTCCATATTTCTCTCCGTCCTACGTGTTATTCTCCTACATGCGTTCTCTGTTCTCACCCCAATTTTCTTATTCCATTCCTACTGTGTGTCTCTCCACAAACTTCTACTTCGTTAAGATAGCAGTCACACGAGATTTCATTATTAACAACAAAACTTGAACAAACCTTAGCAACTCACGACAGCATATTACTTGTCTGATACAACACATCTTTGTTGTTTAATAACTTATCATTCTAACAACAATGATTTGTATATTGCCTATATTAACACAATATTAATTTAACAATATATAACACAATCCAAGAAAATTCGAATCCGAAATTTGGGAAAATAAGGTGCAGAGAGATCATGAAATGACAATGCAGATGAAAATGAAGCATCATTGCCTACATTTCGAAATACTATCTTCTGTATTACCTTAAAATTTTAGTCAACTACGCATTAAATTCCGTAAAAGTGGTAGAACTGGATCAAAAATTTTAACATATTTCAAAACAGTTTATACATATCTAGTCATTTCTGTTGGGGGAGTCTTGGCTAATTGATATCTGAAGTTGTGATATCATTTCCTAAATGTTATGAGATCTAATTCCTCCGGGGTTTTTTTTCCTAATCCTTTTTTATTTAAGATTCTTATTTGCAATTTAGTGTTGTAGCAATCGGACGTTTGTTCCTGGAGAGAGAAACTGAGGCAAGAGTTGTAGGGATGTTTTACAGAGGTTATTACATGTCTGCATAAAGAGGGTTTGTGTAGATGAGGGAAGATTATAATCCTTTCTTATTTCTGCAAATAAAAGAAGTCCAGCATCTCGCACTTTTTCTGGTTGAAATCATCATTTTGTTTGTAACTAGTCGGCTGCCCGTCGCTTCGCTCCGGAAGCCTCGCTTATGTAACGGAAAACAACTTTTTATTTATTAAAAAAAAAACCTACACACACACACAAATTACATAAGGGAAACTAAAATTAAAATTTTTTTAAAAGTTTTTTTTTTTTAATTTAATTTTTGATGTCTATATTCTCTCAATCCACGACTGCTTTTAGAACCAGCGTGTTAATCATATATCTATGATCTATTTTTATTTTTATAGAGATTAAAATATAGGCTTCGTAGTCTAATGGCTCAGACGTCTAACTTCTGAGCAGTATTCTACCTAATAAAAATTGTGCATCTTTCTTTCTTGACTCTCTTTTTTTTTATTCCGATTGATACTTTTCAGTGGTTTGTGAGTTAGAAATAGTGATGGTTTTTGAGTTACAAATAGTGATTTTTCAGTATTCTACCTAATAGAAATAGTGCATCTTTCTTTCTTGATTCTCTATTTTTATTCCAATTGATACTTTTCAGTGGTTTCTGAGTTACAATAGTGTTTTTTCAGTATTCTACCTAATAGAAATACTGCTTCTTTCTTTTTTGAGTCTCTTTTTTATTCTAATTGTCACTTTTCAGTGGCTCTTGAGTTCCAAATATTGATGGTTTCTCAGTTACAAATAGTGATTTTTCAGTATTCTATCTAAGTACTGCTTCTTTCTTTTTTTGACTCTCATTTTTATTCTAATTGTCACTTTCAGTGGCGTTTGAGTTATAAATATTGATGGTTTTTGAGTTACACATAGTAATTTTTTTTGATATTCCACCTCAAAAAAAAAGAGTGCTTCTTTCTTTCTTGACTCTGTTTTCTTAATTCCAACATCTGCCGTGTACACGCGCTTATTTTGCAATATCACATAGAATTTGGTTAAGTAAGAATATTTAAAATATTGCAACGTTTCGGCAATTGTAGTTCTAATTGTCATTTTCGAATTACAAATAAATTGACGGATGGGAAATAAATAAACAATCTTGAGATTCAAAAAAAAGATTGAATACATTCCTTATTGATGGGGGAAGGGGAAGGAGAGATAAGTCAAAAAACATTATGAAGAGAGTTGTAGTCCCTATGGCCTAATGGATAAGATGTCTGACTTCGGATCAGAAGATCTGCGATTCGATTCCTGTCGCAGATGTTTCACTGTAAAAATTATTTCTCTTTTCCATTCTCACACAAAATTGCGCCGGACAGACAAACACATAGACAGACAGACAGAGAAATAAAAGATTTTAGTAATATAGATTCCTCCTCTCATTCTTAAGAACCATCTTAATCTTCCCCCCCTCCCCCCATTCCAAATTCTCGCGCTTGCCTCTATTTCAGATACACTTTTTTTTTCTTAATAGCATACTTCTTGCTTATTTAAATACTTAATGGCCTGTTATATCGCACACATTAGAATGTCGAACACTAAATGTTGAAACTGTGACTAGTACTTCATTTCTTTATCTGCAACCATTGTAAGCTTATTGATAACATTAATTGGGAGCCGTACACCTGTTTAAGAGTAAATATATTTTATACAAGAAATATAATATATATATCACTACTAGTTTAGCCAAGACTCGAGAGAGGGCTTTTTCAAGTAACTTAAACAGTATTGAACTTGAGAACTTATACATAAACCGAAAACAATAGCCTTCTAGGTATTCTCCCACTGTATCCTGGGTAATCTCTGGGACGATATTGCTGCTCTTGGCGTTGAAAACAGGAACTGAGGTCAAACAACAGAAATGATCACTTGAATATCAGAGGAAGTCACATGATGTAAACACAAAGTTCTTGTTTTCAACGCCAAGAGCAGCAACATCGTCCCGAGGTTACCTAGGATAGAGTGGGAGAATACCTAGAAGGCTATTGTTTCCGGTTTATGTATAAGTTCTCAAGTTCAATACTGTTTAAGTTACTTGAAAAAGCCCTCTCTCGAGTCTTGGCGAAACTAGTAGTGATGTATATATTATATTTCTTGTATAAAATATATTTAATCTTAAAGGTGTAAGGCTCCCAATTAATGTTATCAATGAAGTGCAGTACATGTAAATTAATTTTAAACTCATTATAAGCTTAATAGAACAAATTTCTATTAATAGCAATTGAACTCGAAAGGGAAGATAAACAAAAAGATAAATAATTTATTAGAGCAATGACTGTTAAAATATATCAATGTGAGACACAAAAAATCCAGTCGAACTAAATTGCAGTGTTTCTTCTTAATATCGCCAACATGTTTTGTATGTTATTATTTACATTTTCAAGGCTTAACATTCAAAATAAGCAGAATTAACCTAACCTAACCTAAGAAAAAGAATTTCTGGTTAAAAGAACTTCTGGATGAAGTTATATAAAGTAATATATTATTCAGCATTACAAGCATCTTGAACTATTGTTGAACAAAAATAGCAATTCTCACAATTGTAAAAAAGCGTCACATTATAAGCCTTATAAGTTCTCACATCGATATGAAAGTGAGGTGGAGCCCCGTCTTGTTGGAAGTAAACCTCATTTCCATTCTCGAAGAGATCATTAAGACGTGGAATCATGAGTTCCAACATCTACAGGTAAGTTTGACCCGTGACAGTACATTCCAAAATGTACGGCCCAAGTAATCCTCTGGAGGTCAGACCACACCACCATACCGTTATCCCTGGAAGATTGACGGTATTTTCTTCAATGATGTTTGGGTTTTCGTTAGCTCAGTACACACAATTATGACGATTAATTGTGCCATTAAGTTTGAATGTTGCTTCATCTGACCAAACAATTAAGTCTTGAAAATCCCCCTTTTCGTCACACTTGTGCAGGAACCACTCACAAAATTGCAGTTGCCTATCTGGGTCGTCCTCATTTAGTGCGTGGACAAGTCGCGGAATGTAAGGCTTCCATTTTTGACCTCGCAAAATTCGATGAACGCTGGATTTGGCGATACCAATTTTACGAGAGCATTGCCTCATTGACTTCTTTGGGGATCGTGCACAAACCTCCATGATGGCATCACTCGTTATCAGTGGAACTTCTCTTTCTCCCGCACCGACATTTCAACAAATCTTTCACCATTCGTTCTGCTTCAAACTTGTCTCGGAGCTTTGTTATTGTTATCCTTGTTGGCGTTGGTGTACCAAATTCAACCCTCCAACGTTGTTGAACCTCAATAACGTTCATCGAATGAAAGTCTCACCGCCATTTTGGTTTCTAAACAAATGAACAACAATGAGCGTGTTGCTATGCTTTTCCAGCGCCGTCTGGATCATACACAACACTCCTTATATTTCTATCTCGTTTCGTTGCTGAGTTGTAACGTTCAAAGAGTGTATACTTCAATTTGGTATACCCTGTACATCAGACTTTTCTAATCCGATCGTGCCGGCTATGTGTGCGCAGGCTTTCAGGGAAAAAAAATCCTGTTCCGACTTCGGAGTTTCTGAAGGCTTCCTAAAGGTCAGCGCACGCACTCCCCTTGACTTATAATTATTATTCCATCAAAATTTTCTTCCTTTTTGAACAGTATTTTTGTGATCCGTTCGTACTGTTAGGTATGCTCGAAACTTATGCTTTAAAAGCAATATTGTTATTCTGCAATATTTGCTGGGGTAATACAAATGCTGGGCAAAAATATTTGAAAAATCAATCTTCGAAAAGAGTTTTGTAAACATTTTTTAACCCCAAAACATTGAAAGCGATCGATGATTCTAGCCCCTAAGAGCGCGAAGATTGAATGAAATAAACAAGCATTGGGTTCAACTTGAAATCTCCTTCTTGCTTTCAATAAAAGTTTCTTCAGTATGAATTCTGTTTTCTTTCAATGTCGTAAGGACACTCAAAGCTTTTGTTGAATCGTCATTTTGCTACGAGCAATACGCGTTTAGTTGTGGTCTTCCACAAATCCGGATAATAGACGTTCCATTTCAATCTCTATGACACACATCTATTAGTGGTTTGCCAGACACAAAAAGCTTGCCTTTTTTCTTTAATTTAATATTATGTACTATAGATTCGAGCATTCCAAATCTCTGCCTTTTTTTTTCGAGTTACTCTCACCAAGCTCTTGTTATAAACATCAAAGCTTTGTTCTAATGTAATAATAAACTTCTTCTTTTTGGCATCTGCATTATTTGCACTACAGGTCTTTGGCTTCTCCACATTTGCTAAGGGCAACATATAAATCCAGGGTAGGCATAAACGAATGGTAGGGTTTCAAAGACATGTATTTTCTGTATTGCTTCACTTGTACAACCATGACATCTTTCAATTGGAAGTGCAACTGTCTAAATTTGCGTACCTTCCGTCACACTGCACAATCAGACCTGATAAAGACCTGATAAAGCATAACTGGTGTGATGGCTTCCACCAGCAGGGATGATCCGACCCGTGATATCACTGATGGATCTGATTAGTGGGGATAGATACACGTTGTCTTTCACATACCCCCTTGGGATATGTAGCACGGTGTTAGGTCCTAGGATCGTGGTGGCCACCGCAGGAGGTCATGTAGCACATCGATCCAGAACACGATTGAAGAGAACGTATTGATGTTTTCAGCTAATCAACCAATTCCGGAAAATCACGATTAAGTTAATCGAAATTAAGCAACTTAAGAATGCGGGTTGAGTTATTTGTTTTCCAGAAAAAGGAAGATTTCTGCTGTTTGTATAAAGTCAGAAAATATAATTTAAAAATAAACTTAATTTCTGAAAACAAAACAAAAAAAAATTAAGAACATTTATGAAAAGTCGGCTTTCAATTCTTTAAAGGACTTCTTGTTTATAATTGAATGGTCCCTCACTTTTTTGTTTGGGAGGTAGAAATTTATAATTGATTTTGATGTTTTTTACCTCTCTTCCTTAAAAAAAATATAGAAGTTCTTGAAGATTTACTTTATAATTTTCTTTATTTTTTTCTATCTAATTTATTTCGAATTTATTCAAATTATTCTTACGTTTAGGTATTCTGTATTCTTAAAAATAACCAACTGGTTCTGCGTGCGTACGTCCGCCAACAACTGAATTTCGCAACAATTAGCTTGCGCGTTGCCTGACAATAGGGGCATTGCTGCAAGGTCGATGCTGTCCACAACAATGGAATTTCGCAAGCGCGTTGTCAGGCAACAAATTTCCAACTTTTACAAATAGATTTCAATATTCTATTGCATGTATTTTTTTAGAATTTAAACTTTATCTATTTTTAGTTTTAAGTTTTAGAATTTACTTGACGTAATTCGTTTTTGTGGATAAATAAAATAATTTTTTTCCCGTCCATATGGAGGCTTTCGGAGCAAAGCGACGGGCAGCCATCTAGTATTTTTAATAAAACTATTGATAAAGATTACTGCTTTTAAGTGGATGATATTTTGTATGTAAAAACAAAAAGTGTATTTGAGTTTAACGAATAGGTTCGAATGATAGTTATTTTTGATGGGATGTATACCATTTACTTTAGCTACCTTTAGTTACATTGGGAAGATGGCAGCTTATAAGATTATCATCTTCCCTTTTAAAAGGTTCTTGAACTGAAGTTTTTACTAGTTTAGCAACCCTTTTTTTTTATTATTATTCTTAATAATTTCTGAATAGATAGAGGAGGAGTTTGACCATGGGATTTTTTTTTTAATTACTAGAAACAGATTATTTTTACAACCGCAGTTTTTTACGGTTCCACAATTTTTTAAATGCTTTTATAGAAAACATTTTAGGAAATCCATTTTAAACGAACACTATATTATAAAATCAATTTATATTTCATTACAACTTATTTTCATAGTTAAAAACAAACCAGAAATCGTTACGAAATTTATAAATTGTTTCATTGAGGTGTTGTCACTGTAACATCAGCAAAAGAAGCAAAGACTGGAACTTCTATATTTTCATTAGTAAAAATATATTTTATTGATAAAATGTTTTTTATTAATTTTGCTAAGATACTTCATTTCCGTTCTTGATATTTTTTTCTTCGTCCAAAATCTTTAGTTAACTGAAATTTGGTAGGTTAACTAATCTCAATTCTTCACGCCTTATGAACATTAAAATAACAAAATCAAATCCGATTCACGTCGTTCTAAGAGCGTTAGACCTGACGGAAATCTAGACAAGAAAGATTACATTTCGAAATTTTTGCCTACCATTAACGACAACATTTGAAAATTATTCTGAGAATCTCTGAAGGAGAAGATGAATTCTTAATCACTTCCTGAGTTTCCATCAGTTAACAAATTATTCAAAATTCTTCCTTAATTACCTTAATTAGTACAGTTTCCTCTCCGCTGACCACAGCGTTTTCTTAATTAAAACTGCATTAAGAAATAAAAAAAATTAAAAAAAAACAGTTTTGCAGCTAACTAAAATAAATGTAGCAATTACAGAATAAAAATTACTGAAGAATGAATAACTTTTCTTCTTTTTTCTATTTTATTTTCTTTCCGCCCGAATTTAAAGCAGATTTAAATTCATCGAGGTGTAAAGTTCTTTCTGTTCATTCATTTCATAACCTAATGAAATCATCAAAGGGAAGGTAGTTGCTTTAATTCTAATAGATTCATTTTGTTAGTTTGTATTGTATCGAAAATAATTAAATTGAATAGAACTGCATCACAAAAGGACAATTGAACAGAAGCTGAGTTGAAGGTGAAAGTGTTGTAATGCAGGGAATGGATAATCTCTGTTTCCAATACAACATTAGCTGTGTTTTTGTTTTTGTTTTTAGTTATTTAGTAAATATTTATAATCTTCGTTAAAAACTTAGAATATGAATTAAGACGAAACTTTATTGTAAAATTAAAGAGTTAACCATGAAAAAAGGCAATGGCTTAAAAATATTTTTTTTATTTTTATTTTATTGGCAAGTTCATTGGTTTGTCTGTATCTGGGAAAGCGCACTATTATCTTTTCTTTTTTTTTAAACGACCACCAAAATATCTACCATATATCAAGTACATATATGTTGCTCACATGCAAGCACATCTTCAGTGGTTTTGCCGAGTTGGCTAAACGCACCACTCCGTCTTCCGTTATGTTCCGCAACGTAATTGCTTTAGTGACTTAGTTATGTCTTCAGGGTCACATGAATTGGGAAACAATTACCTTAAATTTTTAGGATGGTAAATTTTTGAATATAGATTAATAGAACTATATGGTCAAATGTGATTTTTATTTCAGATAATTGTTCCTCATTCTTGTGACCCTGAAGACATAACTACGTCACTAAAGGAATTACGTTGCGGAGACATAACGGAAGACGGAGTAGTGCGTTTAGACTGAACTGAAACGCAGAGAAATGGTGTTTAATGACGAATCTCGTTTTTGTCTCGATCAATACGACAGCATACAACGTTTCGTCCCAATATAGGAAAAAGGAACAATATACAGTGCATAGGACAGCTTCATTTACAGGTCCACCACCTGATGCTATGGTGTGTCGTTAGTGGGACATTTCGGTCGAAGTTGATTATCATAAGAGGATCTTTAACTGCACGATATGTGACCGACAGTTTGCAGCAAGTGACGATGCAGTTTTCCGTCAACACGAAACCTTTGATCAGCAACATAACGCGCATCCCCACAAGTAAGAGTTACGTATTAACCCTCAGACTTCCTTTTCACTGTGAATTCTCCTCCAGACGAGTCCTAGGGTTCATATCCAACCCTCTCTAAAATGGGTATCTTTCTTGGGGTTAAAGGTCGGTGGGCGTCGACTAACTATCCGATCTCGACTTAATCCCATGGTGCTGGAAAGTTTAATGTGTCTTTTCAATAACAAAATTTAATTTAAGGTTTAAATATAGATTAGAAGTTTTTTTTACAAGATTTTTATTGACTATATTATATATTAATTGGTTTTTGATTTCTCTAAAATTGTTATAATTGTAATTATTCCAATTTATTTGTCTAAATATTTTTGAGTAAGTAGATTCATTTTCTCTAAATCCAAACTTATAGTAGGAATGTTGAAAATCTTCAACCAACTAAGTCTTGCTTTGTTTTCAGAAGAGTATTTTTCTCTGATGTTTTTATATTTATATATATTTTTCAAGACTTTATAAATATACTTTTCTTCTACATTCAAAATTTTATATTTTACTCTTATTCTTGTTTTATTTTCATCAGTTTGATTTGTAAAATTTACATAAATATTATCAAAAATTATATAGATTAATTTATTTATGTTATTTGTTTGTTGCTTGTTTAAGAAACACCAACACTTAAACCATAATTCAAGACAGAATCTACAAGAGGTTTATAAACAATTAGTTTCTGTTTAAATTGGTATTTGTTTTCTTAAATAGTAAAACATAAAAGTGAAAGAATGTAATCTTTTAATTACATAATTATATTGATTACACCAACTAAAACGATTATCGATAGATTTTATTTATACCTAAATAAATAATACTTATAATTATTTATTATGGCAATGCTCTCACAATTACAAGCGATATGATTATTCTTGTTCTTATTTATTATGTTTTGGCACGTATTTATATATAATTTAAAAGATAAATTAAGATTTATTTTTATGTTTTTTGTTGTTTTGATAATCATAATTTTAGATTTTATTTGGTTTATTATCATTTTATTCGCTGGTGTCCAATTTGAGATATTATTTAAATCTTATTGAAGATTTATTGAAGTAAAAGTTTGATCTTGGTTGCTACTTATTAGTATTACATCATCAGCATAAATGTAAATCTTGCACTTTTTAATAATACTAGTGGCAACCAGTGCAATATTCGAACAGATAAAACAGATTCCACATTTTTGAAATACCGTGACATTTTTCAAAGCCGCAAGAATGAAAACGATGTTCTAAGCTCATTTTTTAAAAGTCATGACTTCCATATCAGCCCACATATAATTTGAATGATGACTAAGCAATAAAACAAAATATGTATTTGATCACGGTAACTCTTGCAAGCATGTTTAGAGGTTAGTTTCGAAATATGATGAAGAGTCAATAAGGTGTGAGATCACGTGTAATTAATAAAACAAAACGTGTGTAGTAGTCCATGACTTAAAATAATATAAATATATATTAGCGCTACGCTTTGTCATTATAAGTTAACCACCTGCCCCTAAATAATGTCGATCCAGACAGAGAAATGTTGGTGGCGCCACCTTGTATTTTGTTTCTGCGTACCTACTATTTCTGTAGCGCTGTTGGGATGACAAACCCACAAATGTCCGTAAATTTTTTGCCTATTAATGGATGATCACTAATAGAATTTAAATTAATATAAAATAATAAATAAAGGACCTAAATTTGAACCTTATGGTACACCTCTCTTAATATTGTAAGTTATACTTCAAAATTATTTATTTTGAATTTTTAAGTAATTTTTGAAAAGATCATGAAAATCTCCTCTTATACAATAATTTTCTAATTTTTTTAGTAATATTTTTATGGTCAATATTATCAAAAGCCTTGTTAAGTCTATAAAAGCTATTATTGATACTTGTCTTTTATTTAAATTTTTTGTAACTTCATTATTTAAATGATTCAATACGTCTTTAGTGCCTTTATTTGACTGATAAGCATATTGATTATTTTTTATGTCATTTATGGTAATACTATCCCAGAGCCGGCGTTAGGGGGTGGCGACCGCCCAAGGCCCCCCGCTTAGGGGGGGGGGGCCGCGCCTGGTTAGAAGAAAGAGGATAAAATAGGATCTTTTTTTTTTTTGGTTGTTAAAATAGGATTGGCAAGGGGCCCCGCAAAATTCATCTCGCCCGAGGCCCCTCACCCTCCTAGCGCCGGCCCTGACTATCCACTCCAATGGAATTTGTGTTTTTTAATTTATTTATAATATTTCATTTTGATTTGGTGTAAAAATTGCGATAGAATTTAAGTTTTCGGAGTAATTGTTCATTATTTGATTATTCTTTTGATCATTTTTTTTTTTGGGTTTAGGAACAAAAGTTTTGTGTAAGTTATGAAAAGCAGAGTTATTACTAATTTACATGTGGTTATACTTTACTTAAATTTGAATTTTATTTTGAGTTTTATAATTTGTGTCTTTTTGTATTAATGTCCACATTTGTTTATTTGTGGGTTTGTTTAAGAATTTATTTATGTATTGATTTTTTGTATGTAATTTTTTAACCAATTTCTTTTCCTTTTATAATTATTTTCATATATTTTATTAGTTTTATTATTATTTTTGTGCTTGTAGAATAAAACATCCTTTTCTCATATGTTGTTTCAAGATATTTAATAAGTATTTCTTATTATCTTATCAACTTAAAATTCAATGCAAAAAGAAATTTCAAAACAGAAAGTCAAATAAAATGTTAGTTTACAGTAAATTTCAGAATCATGTAAATTGTTTTTAATAAGTTCTTCTAAAAACAGATTTCCCTGGTTACCGAGAAAGTCCAATCCAGGAATTTTTTGAAGATATTAGTTTATTATTATTAGTTAGATCGATTAACAGTATCATTAAGTCTAAAAGTGGCTTCATCAGACCAAACAATTAAATTTTGAAAACCCTCCCTTCTTTCACACATGTGAAAACCATTCACAAAATTGAAGTCGCCTATCAGGATCGTTCTCATTTATTGCTTGGCGTAGTCTCGCAATGTATGGCTTCCACTTCTGACGCCGCAAAATGCAATGAACACTAGATTTACAGGAGACTTATCTAGCGAGAACATTACAGACTACTTCGGGGATTGCGTGAATGTGTGTAACACTGTCGTGATATTTTCATTGCCCGTCGACGTTCTCAGTCTTCATCACCGTCCCTTGTTCACATTTTGCATTGTTTCTTCAGCTTCAACTTGTCACGCAATCTTGCAATTGTTACCCATGTTGGTGGCGTGTTTCAAATTCCCTTCGCCAACGTCTTTGCACTTCATTCTCCGTTTTCCAATAACACTTAATCCACTTACGTTGCTCAAAACAATAAAAGCGACTTCTTCATTTTCATTTATATCGTTTCATGCCTTCTGGCGACATTTATCACTACTAAACAAATGAAGGCACAGATAAAGAGCTGCCATCTAACATTCTTACTATCATTTTTATGTTTAATATTAATATTCCACGTGTGTATGAATTTAAATTTATAAAACGCCAAACATTTAAGGAAGTAATGAGTTGCTGCGGGCTACAGTAGTGTAACTATTTACTATTGTACATTGTGAGTAATAATTCATCTGTAATAATGAATAATGACTTTTAATAACAGTTTATCTACATTTAAAAGGTACGTCCAAAAGAGTCTAATGAAGTCGAACAATCGGTTAGTAAGCAAAGAAAGTTACTGCTTGGAATAGTTTAAGTAGAACAGATTAAAGTGAGCAGTGTTAGAAAGTCAATAGTTACTTGAATTCATTAATCCTATTTAATGTTTACAATAGTTATTAAATCGATAAAAGAGCAATTCAAAGCATAATTTATTAGTTTGTTAAGTCTATAGTTAAGTATCATTGCATTTATTATCTTATTAACGAAATAATTTAAGCAACTAATTTAAATATGCAGTTATGAGCTGTCAAATTATTAACTCCCAGTATATTCCAAAGGCATTGACCTGCGAATATAATAGAGTATTGTCATGAAGAAATGTAGTTGCTAAATATACTCCTTACAAAGTAAGCGAATGTCGAATTAATTATGAACAAAATTAAAAATATTATTGCCTGACTATTCGTCCAAAGTTCTTAGATCAATAGTTCAGGAGCGAAGGGGTCCTTGCGGTTCGGGAAGGATGCTTGACTCAGCACTGCTTAGGCCACAACTGGGTACCAGATCCATTTATCGAGTCTGAGTACTAGTTCTCCTCTTTCTCCGTGAAGGCGGCTTGTTAAGTCCGGGAGCAATCAGCTTCTGTCGGGGACGGGTGCGACTTGCACGTCTTAGCCCTCTTTCCACTCCGTGGATTGACAATAACAGCTCGATGATCCTTCGGTAAAGCCTGCTTTCACTTCTTTCACTGCCGGAGCGGCTTATTTGGACTCCTGTCCAAATAACGAACTTCTCTCTTCCTTTCCACTGGAAGAAGACCTGCTTTGCGGCTGGCTGCTGCAGACGAACTCTCTACTCTCTAACTTCTCGGCTGGAGGAATTCCCTGCGTGGCTAGCTGCCACCGAAGACTAACCTGCGGCTGATTGCCGCCGAAGATCAACTGTCTAACCTGACTCTGCTTCCCTATTTATAGCCGTCTGGCGTCTCCTTCTGGCTTCTGGAACATTCAATTCTTCAATGGGGAGGCAGGGTCAGACCAGTCGACTCTCCAGGAGGGAAGTTGCCTTTTCCACCGGTAACAATATTAATTTCGGAAAGCAATACAATTCGTTACCTTTATTAAGAAATGCAGAACTTTCATTATTTTAAACTTTCATTACTCTTTTCTTAAATTATCGTCTTAGCATTATTCCCAAAAGAGCAAGAGAAGTAGGTGGCTTTATCAGTTGGGAACATTTAATTTACTTGGTTAAAAAAGTCAAGAAACTGAATCTCTGTTTCTCAGTTACTTTTCTTTTATTTATTTTATAAATTAGAGATATGTTAATGCCATTTCGGAGTCGTTCATACCACTGTAAAATTCATACCACTGTAAGTAATACGAAATTTAAAGTTCATATTACAACCTCCCTGTAATTAAAATTGAAATTAAAGTTTGAAAAACAAGTGGAATGCTACAACGATTGCTCCATAAGTCCACGTTATTAATACATAATTTTTTTTTATTATTATTATCCATAGCAATTTTTCCTAAAATAACAAGGATCTTCCCATTAATCAATTCTCAATGATATTACTTTTTCTCGTTTTTATTTACGGGGAAAAAAGTAATTTCAAAGTATGCTTTTGCACTACGGGAATAAAAACAGGTCTCTTAAATGCGACAAAAGAAGAATTACGTATGGAATTAACTCACTCTAAAATTGATTCTTTTTTTTACATCGAAATCTTTTTTAATGCATAGGAAGAAGTTAAGAGGTAATTCCACTTAATTGTAATTCTGCATTGAGAAGGCGTTCTCCTTACCAGTTAATTCTGTTTAAGTTTTTTCTTTGGATACGTCATTAAATGGTCCAACCTAATTAATTTAATCTTTTATGTAATGAAGTTTATTCCACCTCCAGCACTTTTTCTTTTCTTCAGTGCATTTAATCCATTGTGGAAATAAATAGAACAATTATAAAACTTTCCCTATATTGAGGCACTGGAAGACGTTTCAGAAAATCAAATGTTTTATTCCGTCAGAAAGTTTTGGCTGTACAGAAAGTAAAGTCAAGTCACTAAAATCTCACATACTACAAATATGCTGTAAATCAATAATGTTAATTTAAATCACAGCTACAAAAAGCGTTATTTTTGGGACCCTAAAAAAAATGCTGACTTTAAATTAGGTTCCAAAATTTAATGTGATGTAGGGAGTAAGGGTGAACTCTTCAATATAAAATCTTGATGAATATAAGTGATTTATTCTTTGAATTATTTAAGGGCATCGTGTTTTTGCTCTTATTTACAAGTGGTCAATGATATGTATGGGTATCAATGATACTAATATTTAATTTTAAGCTTTCAAATATGAAATTTCATTTATGTTATTGCATTAATCTTTGAGTTACTTAAGGGACAGTAATTTGGCCCTAATTGTGCAGAGTTTAAAACAACAAAATCTAGACTTAACATTGAATTTCTCAAATGTTGATCAGTACATTTTCTGTGAGTTATTTAAAAGCATTTGGTTCTCTGTGCAGAAATATCTTCTTTCCGAAAATTTGCTGTTTTTAAATACATTGAATAAATGTATTTAAAAAGCAGGGTACCGTCGCTTTGCTCTATAAAACTTTATTTATTTAGCAAATTAATATTGAGATCGGAGAATATACGAAGTCCCAGCCCGTTGTGGCCTTCTCCGCTTATCTCAGGTGTATTGTGGGTTGGCGCCACACACCTGGGGTTGCTGCCACACACTCATGGTTAGTTTCCCAGATTATTCCCTATCCTGTGAGAATTTCTAAAAATCCGGCCTTATTCCTTGTCTACGTCATAAAGGGAACCTCTGTGGAAAGGGAACTTCTCTAGATCTAAGGGTTTGGGTTTGGCGTTGATGAGTCAGTCAGTGAGTGAGTTAGGACTTTTCTTTTTATATATGTAGATTTTCATGAATTTTGTTTTGTTAACCTCATTGTTTAGTTCTTTATAGATTATATTTGGATATGTTATTTTCTCATTTTCAACTCTTATTATCCGAGATTCGTTCTTTACATATTATTCCTGGTGTTTCGATATCATGCAATATGGAAATATGATCTATATTTTTTTCATATTCCCCTGAATTGTACAGTTGTTTCTTGTTGTTCCGTAAAGACAATTTTTGAAACCGTTATTGCATATCAGTTTTTAAGTATTTGTGTACTACATTGTTTTTATTCATTTTGAAAAATCTATATTTACGTCGCCAATTAAAACAGTTGGACAATTGTTTAATAATATATTTTCATTTTTTATGCATAGATTCTCTAATTCTTCAGTAAATTTACCTTTCTTTGTATTAGGTGGTTTATATATGGCAAAAATTTAATATTTTGTGTTTCATAACACAAACACATTTTTGATAACGAAACATATTAGGTTTTATTACAAAACTTCATGATAAACAACATGTTTTGTAATAATTCTTGAAAATTTTCCAAAAGATTTCCTTGCTCCGACGTTTTAGTAATTTGAAATTTAACATTTTGTTTACAGAATGACAGACAGAATAACGTTTTTATAATATATAATAATAATAATAATAATAATAATAATAGCTGGGTACCGTCGCTTCGCTCCGGAACCCTTGCGTATACAGCATTAAAAAAAAAAAACAATCTTTATTTATTTAGCAAATTAATATTGAGATCGTCGGAGAATATACGACTTCCCAGCCCGTTGTGGCTTCTCCGGATAACTCAGATGTATTGTGGGTTGGCGCCACACACCAAAAATTTAAAGCGAAAAATCACAATTTTGCATATATCTTGCAAACGCAGAAACGTCTGTGAATGACTGATATATCGTTCGATAGAACTTTGAAATACCAACATTTTCTCAATACAATGTTCTCTTTCACTTTTATACTTTTCGTTTAAATTGAGAAAAAGTCAAAATTTGACCCTTTAAAAGGCGACATCTTGGAAACCAAAAAAGCTTTTCGAAAGATTTTTGTAGCATTTGCTTGTCTTAAAAAGATCTACATTTTATCCATTTGCATGACCAATCTATCTCTTATAGTTTGGTCACAAAATTGGAAAAACTTAAAGTCTTAAGACAGAATGACAAACAGAATAACGTTTTTATAATATAAGATATTTTATTGATGTGAAGATGTGGTGCTTTTAGATAGTCTCTTTATCTCTCTCTCTCTCTCTCTCTCTCTCTCTCTCTCTCTCTCTCTCCTTCCTCCCCCAACACACACAACTCACAAAATAGTCTGAATTATTAAGTGTCTAAATAAATTGATTTTTCATTAAAATCGAGACATTGATAATTAGGAGAATTAATATCCTGTTTTGCTTACGAGTTCAGATGCAATAAAAATATTTAGTATTTGTAGGACACTTGCATGATTACTATGTTTTGCCATTAATATCGTATGGAGAAAGTCAGTATTGATAATTACAGTAAACAACTTTCTTGAAAAAGCGAAGAAGGCTTTCAAGTGTGTAAAAAAAAAAAAAATAATACGCAGATTTCAAATAATTCTTTAAAAAAAAAACAAAAAAAAACCAACCAAATGAGACGAGTACTTATCAGAATATCCCCACCTATAATATAAGCGACCTATTTATAAATAAACTCCGCAACTCATCACACTAGTATTTAAAAATATTTATTTAAATACTAAAAGCAAGTTTTCGGGAAGTGTTCATCCTCCCTTTTTCAAGCCAGAATAAATAGATTAGAATCTATTTAACAAACAAAAACGGGTTGAAGAATATAATAAAGTTCAAAGATATGATAAATCAACAAATTTAATTGTTGTTAGAAAGGTATACTAAATCAAAAACATATCAATTATGATAACAAACATGACCTCTATTACTAATTAATCAATCAAAATATAATGTTAATAATTGAAAACATCTGCAACAATTTTTTTTAACATCCGTTTTTATAAAATCCTTAATTAACATTATTGTATTAGGGTCAACGAAGGCTCCTTCAAAAAATTTAAAAAAAATTGCAACATTGATGTTTTTATTATTAACAATATATTTTGATTGATTAATTAGTAATAGGGGTCATATTTTGTTATCACAATTGATATGTTTTTGATTTAGCATACCTTTGTAACAATAATTAAATTTGTTGATATATCATATCATTAAACTTTTCAACCCGTTTTTGTTTGTTAAAAAGATTCTAATCTATTTATTCTGGTTTGAAAAAGGGAAGATCAACACTTCCCGAAAATTTGCTTTTAGTATTTAAATAAATATTTTTAAATATTAGTGTGATGAGTTTATTTATAAATATCTAACATACAAGATATGAAAAGGAAGAAGATTATGGAAGAATATGGTATCTTAGTATCAGGGGCGTATATAAGGGGGGGGGCCGAGGGGGCCCGGACCCCCCTCCGAAATAATGAAGATATGTCCTCCCAACGTTTTTTTTTGGTTGAACAGATAGGTTTTCATTGTTTTTTTTTTTTTGGTTGAATAGATTTTTTGGCCCGGGCCCCCCCCGAAATAATGAAGATACGTCCTCCCAACGTTTTTTTTTCTTCTTTTTTTTGGTTGAACGGATAGGTTCCATCGGTTTTTTTTGGTTGAACAGATAGGTTTCCATGGGGTGTCTACTTAACTATATTAATCTTGCCTCCCCCCCCCCCGAAAATATATTCTATATACGCCACTGCTTAGTATATAAGCGACCTATCTTTGCCGTTTGCTTTAAAATGAAACCAATGATTTAATTTTTCAACCTCTACTCCTAAAAACTGCTATAATCTTCACAATGATCTTTGTTGTATCTGTTTTGTTCATTCATTTTATATACATAATGATTAAAAAAGAAACAAATCAATCAACAAAACAGATCTAATAAGGATAACGGTAATACATATGTAATATATATATCATATTTCTTGCCTTTGTTTATTGAATTGTAAAGTACGCTTCCTTCCTTCTCTTAACTTACTTGGAAACTGCTATGCTGTTGTTGATGTTGGTCTCCCAGGGAATCCAACTCATAATTTTAATTGGGTTCAGCGAAGGCATCAATTTAATTCAAGTAATTTCACAGCGGCTTTGTTAACTGTAATTATTAACTGATGAATTGGTAATTCACATCAGTTGCCTAGAAATGAGTATTCAATTTGCAAGAGATCGTCCTTCGAAACGAAAAGATCTTTTTTTTTTTTCCCTGGTCTGATCTTCCAGGGGAAATTGCAGCTCCTGCTGATAAACTCGATATTTTGAGAAATTTATCATAATTGCATCGAAAGGAAGAGTTATCTAAATTTAGTTGCAATCTCGGTCACCGCGAAAGCCTAAAACTCAAAAATAAGTTTTTATACAGATATTATTATCAAAGAACATGAAAGCCTAGAAATTGCAATAAATTTGCGTGTTCTGTTCATAGTTTACGTTGCAATAATGAAGCCTATATTGACAGGACCGTCGCGTGGGCGGGGCGACCGGGGCGATCGCCTTGGGCGCCGAGGCCAGGGGGCGCCGCGGCAACGGCAAAAATAAAACAACAAACGGAGATTCCGGTTTTTTTTTTTGGTTGTTGAATTGGAGATTCCAGTTTTTTTTTTGGTCAAAAATTTTTTGGGGTTGGGGGGGGGGGGGGCCTGAGGAAATCTTTCCCCGGGCGCCAACAAACCACGCGACAGCCCTGCCTATACACCTAATTAATCACTAAAAGATTTAATATAAAAATTAAAGATTTACAAAGAAC
>JAFIDM010000001.1:86304669-86333273 GCA_023159025.1 Thereuonema tuberculata
CTTTTAGTGATTAACCAGGTGCATAGGCTTCATTATTGCAACATAAACATTAAAGCCTACTTCGGTGTTTATAACAGTAAATAAATTAGGAATTATTCATCATTACATAAATTTAACAAAGAATGTAACTTTGAATCGAGAATTCCCTATTTCGTGAATAAATGTAGTTTTATTCATAAATTAGGGAATTCTCGATTTATTAATCCTATAGGCTATAAATCTTTTGTTGATTATCCATGTAAATTGGAATTACTAGCATTTAGCATTGTTAACAATAAAAATACAAGGGAATTGGTTCATCTGCCAGCTGTTTTTTCTATCTGTAGGTTCGACTATCCATTTTTTTTATGTTTAAGACAAACATTTGAAGAAATAACAGTAACTGTTGCTTCTGCGACATATGCTACTTAGAAAGACTTCATTAAATTTGAAACATTGCTTAAGGGATTGGTTTTACAAGAACTTCAGTGAGGTCAATTGCTGATCTTGAACGATTTAACCTAAGAAATTTCACAAGGGTTCATTTAGTTGAATGTCTGAATCCTTTGAAGTCCATCAAACTTCTTGAACACGCACTCAAAAATGTCTGTGTAGATCTCTCTATTGATTCAGCGTAAAGTCACGTTGGAAAAGAAAACGCCGTATCCCGAATTATTGTTACAGATTTCACAGCTCAGTGTTATCGAGAAAGTATTTTATGAGAATGTAAGTCTTCTTACAATATACAATATAAATATATAAAACTTTTATCAAGCTTTACTATTGACTTCACACACTCGCTTCCAAGTTTCTTGACATCTGCTTCAGCTAATCCCATTGCTCCAAAATTGATCTCCATTCAGCATTCCAGAGTGTTTCCACTCCTGAGTCTGCGAAATTCTATTAGTCTGATAACGTTTTATATTCGAGTTAATATTCAGCTCGTGCATTGCTCTCAGTCATATACACATTTTATATTATATTTTAAATAGTGTGTAGTACATATTTTAAATCTTCAAATTGTATGAAATGAATTTAGCGATAAGGCATCAATTCAAAACTCTGGTGGTTCCTGTTCCGTAAACGGCACTACTGACGTTGCTTTTTGGAGTTTCCAGTATATTTATCATATCATTCACATTTTTTTGAAGCAGTTTCAGGAATTAGCGATATCACGAACTACTTTTGTTTTTGTGGAGATGACAACCAAGGATACTATCACTTTGAAATTCTAAATTACTCACTGTAATGTCTGTGTTTACTTGTGAATATAATATTGGTCTACAAACATTTTTAATCTACCTCTTCTAAGAAGTTGAGTCCGTGTGCTCTGATTACTCCTAATAGTTTTGAATCTCGACATGATTCTTTAAATTGGCTACACATATTAAAGATGAGGCTAAAACATCTTAAGTTTATATTTCAAATCTTTCCAGGTAAGTCGTTATCGAGAAATTAGTGCAAGGAGACAGAAATCCCCATAGAAATTAATCAAATGGATTTCTAGGATTTTATAAAGAATGAGAATTAATGACGTTGTTATTAAAATATGATTAATACTAATCGGCTTTAGACAATTCAAGTTAAATTAGATATTTATATCCCCACTAGCGGAAAGACCCGCGTTCTTCGCTCGGGTTACAAAAAACAAATGTCCAAATGTGTATGATAAAGAAATTGCAATTGCGAGATCATTTCGAAACTTTCCCGGTTGGTACAAAAACAAAACAAAAAACAACAACAACTCAAAAGGTCTGATCTCATTACAAATCTATAGCTATCCCGAATCCCTCGTAGAAGTATCTTTGAACCATGTTTACTCATCCCTCACCGTCCTCCCAGTGTACATTCCTAGTTCCATGTTATTTGAATTTTGTAACTCGACATTCATAGATATGAAAATAATATAGAGATCGGAAAATATAAGATTTTCCACCCCTTTCTCTGTCCCGTTTATACCCCTAGTTCGAGATTCGAATTTTGTAACATCATAATCCTATCACGTCAGACCTTTTCTAGTTCGTAAAAATTCATCTGATCATTATGCACTATTATTCATTATGTCGCTATTATGCACAACCATAGTTTAGGTCCAATTGTTGCACTATGGGTATAGCTGTCATTGTCGCCGAGCTCCAATTGTTGCATAACAATAATTGTGTGGAATTCACTCCTTTTCAACCCCTGGGGGTGGTGTTTCCAGGTTCTAAGGTAGCCTATCTTTTCCGCAGGGTCCTAAAGAGTAATTCTGCAAAGCTTGATCCAGATAGGTCAAAGGGCCTAGGAGTGTATAAAGGACAGACAAAGAAAGAAAGAAAGATACAGTCATTTTTATATATAGAGATTATTATTTAAAGAAAATGAGAAATATTTATTATTTGTATTCAGCATATGTATAATTGAAAATAACAAAGGCCTTTCGTGTCTCACTTTTTCATGATTTTAAAAAAAAATTAAGAATAAAATTTTAAGGAGAGAAGACTTTAAATCTTTTGTGCTGTACAGGGTGATTCAGAATTCCCTGTACAAACTTTAAAGGTAGATCAGGAATACAGGTTAACAATAGATGCTCAAAGTTCCTTCCACCGACAGTAAACGTTTGATGATTGGATACATGTCTGTTGGGGAACCGTTCACGATACAACCATACAGCAGCTCGTCCGTTTCCATTCGCTTCCCCGTAGGCTAGACACACATATGTTCTCTCAGCATTAGTGAAGCAATACATCCTAATCGTACAAAGTCAACGTCTCAAATGACGATGGCTCACACTGCCCAACTAATGTGCTGCCAAACAGCGTCCTCTAGCACATACGTTCCACTAAGAATTCCTGATCTTTAAATTCTGTACATGGAATTTTGAATCGCCCTGTAGATCGGAGTACACTTATTTGGGATATTCGGATTTTTATATTCAAATAGTATATGTCTATTCAGCGTTTGTATCTTTAGATTACATTCTTACTTTATGTGGAGTTTTGTCTAGAGACTATTTTAGTATTATCTGTTATTTGTCTATCTCATTTTTACATTACAAGAATTCATAAAATATTTAACTGAATAATGAGGAAGAAACCTATTTTCATTGTCTTGCGTCATGTAACGTTGTCCACATTCTTTCAGCTTTATCTCGTGTACAGAATATTGTTGATAAATTTAGTAAATGCATTCCTTTTTTTTTATCAACTAAGAAACCTTAGAGAACTTATTCTCATTTTTTTCATTCGTTGTTCACAGCTGTTCATTCTTTCATGTGGGAGATATAAGAAAACTTTGTTTGATTCGAAAATAATAGCTTAAAGACATTAGTTAGCAATCATTTGATTAGCATATTAAATAACAATACCTCAATATTTCTTATTAGATAATTGCTCAAACCCTTTTCATGTTAATAATTAAACTTCCGAAACATACTTTCATTGTCTTCACGAAATGCAAGTATGTTTTCGGAATTTTTTTTTTTTTTTGTTGAATTTTAATTTAAAATTCAATTAACTTTACCTTCTAATTAGTTCCTGACCTCTTTCTTCGATATTAAATTACCAACGGCTGAAAAATAATGTAAGCCTTCAATTAAGTTTCCAGACAATCAAAACAAAGAATGGAAAATCCCCACTCGTTTAACTTTGAACCAGAAACAAGGTCTTTCTAAACTAGACTGCGAATGAAAAAGTAAAAACTGAAGCGAAAAATGATCACCTCGAAAAGCACATTAATAAGTTTTCATCAGATGATATAAACCAATAAAAAGATTTAGATAAAAGAAATTAATGTCTATTTTATTCAAGAACTTACAGTGCTCTCAAAAATACAGGATTATTCATAATTCTTTGACGTATTTCAGAGGCTCGCAACTCTGTGGTCGAAAAACGGATGTTTGCCCCCGAGATATCAAATGAAAAAGCAACTTTTTTTTCCAGCAGAACGCTGCATCCTAGCTGGTAAAAAAGGCACAGGTGAAACCAAAGTGGCAACGTTTTGCGTCTTGGAATACGCGAAAACGAGTTCTGTGGTGACATATTGCCATGCTCTGATCTGTGGATACCGGAACAAGTCATCACGATGTTGGATAGGACGCACAGCCGGGAGTGATCAGACCTCACTCCGCTGGCCCCCTAAGGTCACCAGATTTGCTTGTTTAATGCAATTTCTGGAAATCCATTTTCCATCAAAATACGTTTTATGGTCCTGATTTCCTGATTAAATGTATTATTGTCGAAGCATGTTTTGGAAGTCCTCTAAACAGCCATGTAAACAGTTTCTCTTATACGTTTCGGGTACCGCGCTTTGGTAATTTATTGCAACACCTGCATCGGTAGGTTTTTGATGGATCAATCTGAGATATTATTTTTGTATTTCTTAAAGAGTTCATTAATGTCCAAAAAAGGAATTTCGCCGTTTTTTTTCCTCTTCCATTGTATACTGTTTGCTTTTTATTAATGTCGTTGAATTCATTCAGAATGGTTTTTACGAAACTGTAGTTGACGATCATGAGAGTACCATCAATTATGAATAACCCTGTATATTGCAGTAAAAAAGCTATATTCAATAATTCATTCTTCTTTTAAGATAAACCAGAGTTGTAAGGCAACAGTTATCTTTAATTAAATGAGAAAATAAAAATACACCTTTCCAGAACATGCGTAGATGTTCTAAGGGTATGAAATCGTGTTATTTTAGACCTTCATTTTTGAAGGATCAGTTTTGGATTATTTTATTTTTCAAAAATTGATTTATAGATATTAAATCTACAAGGACAGCCAATGAGGCAGTTACATTCATATAGAGCTTAAGAGTTGGGATACGTATTTGATTTCAAAAACATCTTAACTGGGAAGCTTGTATTTCAAACGAATTTTCTACTTAAAATTCTCACACTGATATTTCATTTTGAACTTCTTCAGCCACTCATTCACATTTTGCAGCGATGAATGTGTGTTAATACATAATCCCTTTAACCTTCGATAAATTTCAAAACTTTAATGTTAATATTTGAGTCAATAATATTCGTATTAAATAATTTCTAAATGAAATAAACAGTACACAAATTGATTTATATATTATTTTCAAATTATCTAATATATTTACAACAATATTTTGACAGTAAAAATAAAAAAAGGATAAAAATTCAATTTTTTTTATCTGATAGCTAGATTTTTATATAAAATTGGAATGAATTAGAATGATTGAAGCTTGTTTCACTGCTCTATCGCTTAATACTTTGTGTAAAGCACTCAAAGATGACTAGTTATAATCAGATTCAAGAAATGTTCAATATAAAGGAATGTTATAATTGGAAGAATTAATATTCGTCGAAGCAAATAAAAGTTTTGAAATTATAGTTTGGTCCTGAAGTTTGGTTTTGAAATTAATAGTGATCTATTCTAATTACCGTATTTATCGGCGTATAACCCCAAATTTTAACAAGGAATTTTCTTTAAAAAAACTTAAATTTAAAATAAAAAGAAGTATACGCGTAAAACACTCAGATAGAATTTCATCCCTAAATTTTAGGAAAATAAGTGCGTGTTATATGCCGATATATATGTTTCAAAAGTTGATGATTTCACGACAAGAACTTCCTCCAAGAAAACAAAAAAAGGGTAAACATTGAGAGTTGTCAAGTTTGTCCTCCCATTCACTTCACCTCCCGGGGTCGTTAATTCAGCGATACTCTTTCTATGCTAATGTAAATTAGAAAATTTATAAAACTTCATTTTTTTTTGTAATTGTCTGTTGATTAACAACTATGTTGGGGGTCATTGATTTGTTAGGAATTTCAAATTCGTTATTTTGCTTAAACATCCGCAATCTCTACAGCATCTTAGAAGCAAAACATTCCTTTTGTGTAATTTGCGCTACTTTACTATTGGACCAATTCATCACCTACAGTGAGACCCAAGCCTTCAGGGGAGAAGTTAGATGGTTAACTTAACCCAACGGGCAAGTTATTGTTCAATCACGATAACTCAGAAATCATATCTAATAAAGCTGCATTTAGACAAATGCTAAAGATAGCTCACTGTTGATATTTGTAAAAATTAAGTCCAAACCAAACGATTTACGGTTATTCATAAAGCTCGATTAACACTATAAACAAATTTTATGTAATAAATTTTAATGACTAAGTATGAATCATCTTCCGGGTATTGGAAAATTTCTTTTTAGGCTACGAGTTAATTTAAATAAAAATCTAAGGTATATTCGAAATATAAAGTTTTCTTTCAAAAAAAAAAAAAAAAAAGCTTTTTCAATTACCACAGTTCTTTCTTAGTACTTTTTTTTTTTCTTTAATTTTAAATTTTATTATTTTACGATCTCTGATCTTTTAATTAGTTTGAGGTTTCGTTATTCGAAGTTAAATACAAAGAAAGGGAAAGAAAAAAAAAAATGGAAAATAAATTAAATTTCCAGACAATCATAACATCCTGGTTTTTTTTGTTAGATGAGCTTGCACCTGTAAAAGGTAAAGAAATCGACTGCTTTCAGCAGTTTTAGAGATTCAGAATCACTTCAGATTTCGTCAGCAAATGGAAAATCCCCATTCATTTTCAATTGAAGCTTCAACTAGAAAAAAAATTTGATGTTTTAGAAATGTCCTGTATTTTAGACAATGAATTGAAAATCATTTTCGCTGAAATTTATTTATTTATTTATTTATTTATTATTTTACAAAATTGACTTACAAAATTGAAAGAAGTTGGGAGATGTTGATTAGGACCTAACTTATGCGAAAGCTAGAAAAATCTGAAATTACCAAACTGAAATCCATTTTTTACTTCAATTTACTTTTTCAAGCCCTTGCTTTAGAATTATTATTACTTGTATAAGAATCTGCATATTTAAAGTTGTTTAAATTGTTTTGTAGTTTAAATTTGTTGAAATTTAAAACAATAACTTTAAATGCTTGTAGAAAGTAGTTTTTATTTCGAGCTTTGACTGTCTGATACTATAAATTTGAATTATGCTAACTCTAACTAAAAAAATCTTTAGTATTAGTCTACTTATACAGGATGATTATAATTAGTCTACTTATATAGGGTGATGCTCTATGGAAAGAACGACCAACCAATTGGAAAACCCAGAGAAGTGCCCAAAAGAAAACTTGGATTGGAATCATCAAGGAAGACTTGAAGAGCCTTCACATATCACTAGACGAAGCCAAAGTACTTGCTGCAAACCGCCATGATTGGAGGAAGATCATTCGCAAAGTTCAATGTTCAAAGGCACCCACAGCAGCGTACTGGTTGAGAGGAAAACCCCCACCACCCGCCAGCTAGGGACAATGATGATGATGATGATATAGGGTGATTATAATTAAAGTTCAACTTTCAACATGCTGTAAAAAAAGAACCACTGCTCAGAATGATCTGAAATTTGAACTGAATATACTCGAAGAAATGGGAAATGGTATGGCAAAAAAAAAAAAAAAAAAAATAGTTCAAGAAAAAAAAATAGTTCCAAATGTTAGCAATAGATGGCGCTTTAATCGTCATAATATGCAAAATACAAGACGTGTCATGAGCACGACATATTGCATTTGTTATAAAAAAAAGCGGGGTGCACGGAGTTTTCCTCATATTGCTTCTGAGAAGCTCGCCAAGACTCTCTCAATGAAGGATCGCGCTCTGCTTGTGACTGTGCACCAGTAGCTCTGAAGAAGTTCCGGACAGTAAAGGGTATGAAAAAAGGCTGTGGCCCGATGTCTGCTAAGGGTAGGGAGAAAATGATAAAGAAATTCGAAGAGACAGTTTCTTTTGAAGTGAAATCTGGCAGAGGGAGGAAACCAATTGCTTCGACGTCAGTAGAAGATGTGGCCACAGCAGTTCAGGAAGAGACGAGGGATGGTGTGCAAACGTGCAATGCACGGGGAATTGCCCGAACATTGGATATGCCTGTGAGCACGGTGCGTGAAATTGTACGAAACATCCTGCATTGCTTATCCACATAAAATTATCCATCGTCAGGAGTTGCTTCCTGCTGACCTGCCAGTAAGAGAAAGGATTGCTCTAGAATTTCTTGCTCGCATGGAAGTGGACAATTAATGCCATGGAACATTCTGTGGACAGACGAAGCCCATTTCCATCTCCAAGGACATATCAATACTTTTAAAATTGCGGAATAAGGGCAAGGGAAAATCCATTCGCACATGAACCAGTACCTCTTCATTCTGCAAAGGTAACTGTGCGATGCGGGTTGACGCCAGCGTTTATCTTTAGGGCAATTTTTTTTCGAGGAGATGGGTCGTGCGGGACCTGTTACCTGTACGTTAATGGTAAATGCTATGAGAGTCTTTTGCGCAACCACGTCATTCCAACACATCAACAGCGTGCATGTGTGGGTAGCATCATTTTTATGGAAGATGGCGCTCCTCCGCACATTGCAAAGCTCCTCAAGAGGCATTTCGGAAATGATAGAATTATCAGCCGTCATTTTCCAACTGCCTGGACGTCAAGATCATTTGATCTTAATCATTGTGACTTCTGGCTGTGGAGTTATCTGAAAAATGTTGTGTTTAGTGGTCCGATTGCAAACTTAGTTGAATTGAAGGCACGCATTGCGCAACACATTCACAACGTGACCCCTGAAACACTCCGATCTGTTGTGGAACATGCTGTTTCTCTGTTTCAACTTGTGGCAGAAAACGGTGGACAGCGTATTGAACATGTCTTGCGCAAGTCTCGCGATAATTAAAAATCGATTTCATTGTTGCTTTTTATGCGGTTTTTGGCCTCAGGACAATTAAAAGCCGATTTATTTTTCGCATCCGATGTGATACGACCTTGCCGTGGTGGATGGGCTTTCAACTAACAGTGCCACAACAGTTGAATGACTTGGAAGTCATTTCTTCAGTAAAAACCCGATACAGTCATGCACATTGAACAGTACAGTTGGTTTAACGTACAACTCATGCCATAGCCGTCGTATTGCGATTCAAATGTCACTTGTAGCCGAACCCATTTACATTATGATGCTTAAAGCACCATCTATTGCTAACATTTGGAACTATTTTTTTTTTCTTATGCCATATCATTTTCCCTTTCTTCGAGTATATTCAGTTCAAATTTCAGATCATTCTGAGCAGTGGTTCTTTTTTTAACAGCATGTTTAAAGTTGAACTTTAATTATAATCACGCTGTATTTACAGAGATTCCATTTTTTAATGAAAAAAGTTTAATCGTTTTTTGCTTTTTTTTTTTTTTGAATTATCAAACTAATTGTCATCGAACATGAAGCATTATAACATGATCAAGAGAGCAAAAAACCCCTTTGCATCATTTAAGTTCAGTGGCTGAACACTGGTCAAACAACAACGGAAATAACGCAAATCAAGTGCATCATTAGACTAAATCACCGAATTCGACCATTTAACGCATTGAACCCTAGGTTATCATTGACATCGGCTGATACATACGAGTTGGGATGCATTTGCAAATACCAAATGGAAGTTAAATCTCAAACAATGTAACATTTCATTGCGTATAAGAAGACTGAATGAATGAAAATTTGAAATTTAATTTTAACTTTTGAAGAGATTAGTTTGAGTCTCCGTCGAACCAAACAACAACAACCACTTCGCTATTTCGCGAGGTAATCTGATCAACAAATACTAATTTACTAAAAATTACTAAAAAATATTTTTTGTTAATATTGCTTTTTAATGAAAAAAATAGTAATTACAAATATTATATATTTTTGTTCAAAAATAATAAGAACTTAGCTTCCAAATTCCAGACAGTTAAGCAAAAAAAAAAACAAAAAACAAAAACAAAATAACCTCAATAAAAACGAAAACAAGATTACATAATAAATTTATAAAATAAAAAATTATTGGTTCGCTATAAAAATTTTCCATTAATTTTGTACGACTACTGAAAACATGAACCACGTGTACTGATCAAATCTCAGATAGAACTGTGTTTTTGCCTCTTAATATAATTGAAAGGTAAGAAATAAATCTTGTATTACTAACCGATTAAATTTGTTTATGTTCTAAACTGTATCTCTTATTTACTGGTTGCCTAGATATCCTTCTCAGTTCTTGAAATCAAATACCGTAGTCCTACTGTTTCACCACTTGCTTAAAATAAATGAACGAATATTATTAATGTAAAAATAAAGCTTAACTTGCATCGAAAATATTAAGAAAACATAAAATTTTTGAAATGCACCTGAATAAATAAGGATTCTCACACCCCGAGCTACCATTTCGGGAATCTGAGACAGCTGTTTCAGCCTTATTAGGCTTCCTCAGTCAGATTTACCCTGATCCGATTATACAGATAATGTATAAAAATGTTTATGACAAGGAAACGAGGTTTATCTTGGAGGCATGTACATAACAAACAGAAAGGAGTAGAAATTAGCCAAGCACTATTAGATAAATTTAAAGTCAATTGTAAAAATTTCGAAAAATTTCAATAATTTCAATAATGAAAATAGTTTTTAAGAAAAATCTATTGTAATAATATGGAAGTTTTAAAAAGCTTTACAATTATTATAAACAATGTTGTTAACAGTGTATAAGTTGTATATATTCCCAAGAGTTTTCTGATATTATGATACAATAAATTCTTTATTATATTTTACGAAGAGTTTTTTTCCTTGTATATTATGCCTGATGAAGCAGTTGTAATAAACTGCGAAATATAGCGTTTATAGGAAGAGGATGTGTCTTATACCTTCTTAAATTATTAAAATTATACAAGATATAACTTCACTCGTAAACATTCATTTATATATTTATATATAAATGAATGTTTACGAGTAATATTCGAGTAAAATAAAAAAGTTTACGATATATATATATATATATAAATAAAAATTATATTTATAATTCTTTTTTATAATATAAATAAAATTCTTCTTCCTGAAATTACATATATCTTCCGAGAGATACATCCTTCTTTTTCCATCACATTCGGATGCTGTAGTATTATATCTTAGTTTTTACAGCAATAGTCATCTCTCCCATTCAATTATTGACCAACAACCGCTCGTGATTTCACATTTAACATATTATCACCTTTGTTACAATAATCCTTTCGTTGTTTCAAATTAAATTCAAATGGAAAGATAATTACATAAACGATTCAGTCACAAACTCTTTGCAGGGAAAGCGATGTTTGCTGAAATCAATCAAGAATCGGTTTACAACGTACGAAGCACTTCCGTTTTTGAGAATTTAGATCACAGAACTAGTTCAATCTCGCCACTCTCTGTTTAGAAATACACAAAGATCATGACTGCGAGTTTTAGCTGATCGTGGTTTACGTAAATGGAAGATCATATCAATTTGATGCAACAGGGTAAAAAGACTCAGATCACAGATCTGAGATTTTATATTTACTTATAAAGTACTTTCATCCCAAAATAAAAAAAAGTATAAAATTACTCGTTGCTGCTGTAGAATGGAAACATATTCTTGATTCAAGAGCTGTTGTAAGCCCTTGATTTTTCAAGAAAGTGATCAAATAAACATACACACACACACACACACACACACACACACACACATACACTTACACACATGCAAATAGTTTCAACATATAAAGTTGAGTTTACAATTTTAAATAAATAATGCAGGGACAATTTAAAAAAAAAGGGGGAAGTGATTATATGCAAACATCTAAGCATTTTAGATATTTGGGGCACTGAAATTATTAAAACCTCACTGAATTTATTAAAACCTCAGAAGGTCCGATTTAATTAACTAATTCGGTCTCTCTCTCTCGCTAACCAAACAAAATAAAATAAAGTACAAAAGAAAAAAAGAAAATTAACATCTTCGTGTACGAGATCCCAAATATCCTAGTTTATCTATAAGCACAATCGTCTATGGTCAAAGATATTAAATCATTCGACAACTAAGACAAAGAATTCAAAAACAGTGATTAAGGTGGATATCTATTTAGAAACGTAGGACAATTTGAGGAAAGCCTTAAAACAAAACGATAGATGCTAAATACTTTATCTTACATTTTCATTGTATGTACCCAATCATTTGCATCTCTCATCAGATGTTATGTTTCCTTCAATAGCGAAGACTTCATCTGATTCTCAAACAAAATAGGGACTGAAGAAAAAAAAGAATGGAAGAAAATGAATGTTGGTCAGTGGCTCTAGAAAATCAAAGTTTCGTCTTCAAATATTTGAATGGTTCCCTTTATTGGATGTTAATGTTCTCTTCCTGCCAATAATAGTGAAGATAAGAAGAATTGACAATAAGGCAATTTGTTCAAGCTTTGGAATTTTTTGCAGGTGAATCATCAACTGTTGTCTTATCTGATCTCGGAATGAACTCATTCACCTATTTCACTCTTAATTTACAATTTCGAATAATCAACCCGTCTCTTCAAGTCTTCATTCACCTTTCCAGGTTGTTCCTGTACTCTTCTTCTTCTTAGAATTTTTCCACTTATTAGTGTATATCCTCAACCTAGATTTTATCCAAAGCATCCTTCCATTGCTTTCTGTCCAGGGTCATAGAATCAGTTAAATTATGGCATATAAGGCTAGCATTTATGTAGTCTAACCATTTCTGTTTTGGTCTGTCTCTTTTTCGTCTATCACTTGCATCCCATTCATTACTGTGTTAGGGATTCTTCCTTCCATCATTCTCATCAAATGACCCCTGAAGTCATTTTACTTCAATGGTCTGGAGAATGGTCTGCTTTACTTCTATCATTTCTCGAATAATCACATTACGAATCTTTCTCTTTGAGATTTCCTTGCTGATTCCTCCAAAAATCCACTTCAATAGACAGAAGTCTGTCTTGGTGAAGTTTATTTATTGTCCGTGTTTCTATACCATATATTAAAATACTGTGGACCGACGTATTAAAAATTAATTTCTTTGTTCTTGTGAGGATATTGTTGCTCCTCACAACAAGAGAAGAATTGAAATGGTTCTTCTGTCCTCTGCAATTCTTTTTGTCAATCTCCCTTTGGCAAGTATCATCCTGGTGGATTGGTGGATAGAACCGATATATTTGTATTGTTACACTATTTATATATTTTCATTTTCCTTTTCTATATTAATTAAAGATTCTGTGGTTTTTTTTCCATATTAATTTTTAGACGCCAGTGTTCATATCTCCTCAACCAGTTTCCGAAACATTTAACAAATATCCTCTTTATCTTCTGCAACTATGACCTGGCCATATGAAAATAACAAATAATGGAAGAACCTATTTTCCTTCAATCTTAACCCCATACCATTACATTTCCTTGATCATTTTCTAAGCGCAACATCAATGCATATTTTCCTCTACTCATATCATTTTTTTTAGTTACTTTGATTTTAAGCTGTTTGAAATGATTGGTCTTCAATTACATGCCGAATAAGAATTATCTGATCACTTCGATTATAGTCTTTCTGCATAAGCACACAAAAATAAAGCCGACGCACCTGCTTATTTGTTAAATAACTTATTAATTACGGAACGACTATAGTTTCTAATGCATGAGTTGAACATTCATTTTAAAATCTCGATGACTTGAAAATGAATGCTCAACTCATTAGAAACTATAGTCGTTCCTTAATAAATAAGTTATTTAGCAAATAAGCAGGTGCGTCGGCTTTATTTTTGTACGCTTAATATGATCAACGCACATAAACTTACAACTGTAATTCTTTCTGCATAGTTTTGGATAAATATTTGCTTGTTCAAGAAATTGGCAGCAAATGAATAATTTAATAAACAGGATAATTACATGTGAAATTCGATTCTGCAAATTCTCCTCTAATTATTTACAAATTATAATTTGTAATTTACTTCCCGTCATTATATCCATATCATTATTCCTTTAGAAAGCTCTAAATCCTAATGATGATAAATAGTTCTTAAAGTTCCTTAAATGTTACATGATTTCTTCTTACATCTTAGTAAGATCCGACAGCATTTGAAGAATCTACAGCAATGATGCACAAGTACAAATGCCATGATTTCATTGAGTTACACATATGTAGCCACTTCCACTCAATGACGCAATTCAGTAGGTATGAATGAACAAATGGTGTATCACAAACACTTGTACATGCTCTCAATAGAATTGCATTAATTCTTTGGCATTAATTGCATTTATCACTGCAATTCCATTTTCATTTATTGAATTCACAAATAGATACACAGAAAAAAAAAACACACTATGAATTGCAACAAAATCGAAGATTTCCATCTTCCGATATTCTTCATTATTACCGCATCATCCAAATTCCAAAAGAAATCTTCCCTTTTGTTTCTTTTTGTTTCCACAGCAACGAACAAAAGTTCTTTGGTCACATTCAGCTCATCGTTGTTGCTCATTGTCGTAGTCACATATATTTTTTTTTAAGCTCAGCATTACTTAAAATTTATTATTGGATGATTAATTTCATCCACAAGAACATTCAGAGGAACAATTAATTCTGTAATGGAAAAAAAAAATCTAATTTTGGATAATTATTAATTTTTTACATTGCTAAAAAAAACCCAAAACTATATATATAAAATGATTACTTTAAATTTACAACATGACTTAGCGAATTAACTTCTTATTTAATCTTAATATATAAAAGACAAAACCCACTGACTGACTCATCACCGAACACCCGAAACCTCTGAACCTACGAACTTGAAATTTTAGGGATGGTTTCCCGATATTACATAGATCTCACTAAGAACGGATTTTTGAAAATTCAACCCCTAAAAGAAAAAAAACAGGGGCGGGAGGCAAATAATTATGAAGATTACGTAATCTCTGAAAACGCTTAAGCTAGAAACATGAAACTCGGAAAAATATTCTTCTTAAAAAACGAAGAAATACATGTTCAACGGTTTATCAAAAAAAAAAGAAAAACAAACAAACCCAAAAATATCCGAATTGTGAACGGAGAGGGGGTGGGTTTTTCGAGTTGAGCTACAATAAAGCCAATAAACGTGTCCTCATTGACTCATCAACTCAGAGCCAAAACCACTAAATCTAGAAACTTGAAATTTTAGGGATGTTTTCCCCTTATGATATAGGCGCCAACTAAGAACAGAATTTTGTAAATTTAATCTCTAAGGGGTGGAAAAAAAAAGGGCGGGGGATTGAAAGTTTTCAAAATCATGTTATGTGTTTATACGAACCATCAAACATAGAAGCTCGAAATAAAATGAAAACAAAGGTTGCTTTCTAGAATTTGGATTAAACGTTTCTCAGGGTTTGTCATATTATTTCCGTAAGAGGTGAGAAGGACAGAAAGGGGTGAGAAGTCTTATGTTCTCCGATCTCGATGAAACTTAATATCTACGGAGTTCTCGTGTTACAAAATAACATTATTTTTGTAACGATCACGTAGTTTTTACCAACTGGGAAAAGATTCGATGCGATCTCTCAATTACAATTTCTTCTTTCTCCTAGTATTTTTTTCCTAGTATTATATAATAATATGTAATGTGACGCAGGGATTATATTAAGTTCCTGAAATATAATCTGGGAAAATTAAATTTCATTTTTTCATCGTTCTGATAAGTCTTTGTTGTAATTGAAAAGCTACTGCCAATAATTAAGTCCTTTTTCCAAAATTTGTTGATCTGAGTATCCCAAAAATAAATGACAAGAGAAAATAAACTCATTTATTCTACTATTTTTCTTTTGTTGGGACAAATGATTTCATTGTATTTTTTAATATATACAATGAGGTCTTTCCAAAAAGTGGAATTAGGCCCCTCTTCAATTCGATTCAGTAAAGTTATTGTGAAATTGTGATTTAATGTTCCGAATATCTTGATTTTAAGGCTAGTTTATTAAAAAGAAAGACACAAACAACCTACACAAACATATTCTTACAAAAAAAAAAAAAGACCCTCTCTGATTCTAATATTATTGATTTCCTATTGGTTACAAATAAGATATCGTAACAACATTTTACTTTAATTTGAACTTTTAAAATCTTTTTTTTACCATTCAGCAATTCTTTTTCAGTTTAAGAAGTTTTAGTTTTATTATTTTACTAATCGTTTTGAGATATTTAACTTGAGCGACTACATCTCAAGTTGGTTTTTTTTTTATTCTTCCTCTACGTTTCATCCTAAATCTGTGGAGCTTTTTTTAACTTACTTTTAAGGGCAATGTTTGGGTAACACCATAATAGGGTTTCTACATCCATAAAAGATATGGCATTGTAATTCTTCTATTCAGTTACTGATTCATTCTTCTATTTTGTATTTGCTTTTATGTCAAAGAAGTCTCCGTTGCCATGACAACCAAGCTGACATTTGTCAATCACCATCTCTGCTACATCGGAAACTCGTGGGGCTTTCCGGAGAGAAACATAAAAAAAACACACCCACGAAGAAAATCCTGAATGTTTCGTAATTACATTGTAACTGCAACTTTTGCAAAGTAAAGAAGAACTTTATCTTTAAAGCCTAATCTTTTTAATTAGTTGAAAATATATTTTTTTAAAAACAATGAATGCTTAACAAAAATAATCGCATTTAAAGATACACGGCAATTGACATGATGGTCCATCGAAAAAATGGAATTTAAAGTAGCTCGTATGAAAGTCGGATTTCGTTTTTGTTTGTTTTTTGCTAATAAGGATTCTAAACGAGATTGATTAAAATAGCTTCTACTATTTCAGAGTTTCGTCAGCTCTTCATATCTATTCTTCGGAGAATCATTCGGTGAAAACTTAGTGACTTTGTCATAGGTTGTAGACCCTTGTTTAATAATATGTCACGTTAGTCATGTGATATGCATCGAATAATCTGAGAGCAATAGAATGCAGTTATTGCAATCTAAATGTGAAGCATTACAAAACGAAATGAAGCCATTTTTGGGAGGGTGATTATTTACGCTCTTTCTGAATGCAAAGCGAATTATGTAATCATTCAAAACATTTCTCGGTACATGGATTAAGGTCAGCAGAGGAACAATATCAAATGTAGTAAATAAGAACAAAATCTATTACCAGATGAAAGATTCATAACTGAATTACATCCAAAGACAAAGACAATCTGATCGTACTTAGCGGTTTGTAAGATAAGGCCAATGGCTATTACAGGAGAATTTGCTACACAAAAACAAATATCAGTTATGGTAGACACATCTTAAAAACGATCATACACATCGACCTCCGATATGTGAAACGTCATAAGGTCCATAACATAAACTAATGCTACGATTCATGAAGGAATCGCCAACGTAAATCTCATAAAAGTTGAGTAATCTTCTGGGATGAGACATTGATGATTGCAACGAGGCACTTGCTATTTTGTACTTGCCTAAGACTGAAGGTCTGAAGTTCGTGGTTGCAATTGAATATTGCTCAAGTGGAACCTATATATCTTAGACTCGATATCAAGTCAAAACGAATTGAAAATAAGAAGGCGTTTCAATAAATAAGGTAACAAGATCTTTCGTATAAATGCGTATGAAAGTATTGGGTGAGTGCAAAAGTTCTACCCGTTTTTGGATATGAAAATTTGCAACGGAATTGCCCTCACACATGACATTGTAATGACGCAAATCGTCTGCCAATCAAACGTGTGGATGCCTCACATATAAATGCATCGTGTCTCACAAAGTTAATCATCTCAAAAAAAATATCAGAGGGTGTAACATGGAAAGCGAGAAGGAGCATATAAGACCTTGTTTGTTATACGAGTTCGATAAAAAGAGTATGGCAGCCGCAGCATGTCGCAATGTTTGTCAAGTTTATAGGGAGGATGCAATAGACGAAAGCACATGTCGTCGATGGTTTCGTAAATTTAGGGAAGGAGATAGAAGCTACCAAAATCAGGCTAGGAGTGGATGGCCATCACACGTTGGAGAGGACGATATTGACCAAGCCATGAGGAACAGCTCGAACCCAACCGTGCAAGAATTAGCGGAGACCTTCAACGTACACCGGACAACGGTCGAGAGACGGCTGGTTAGTGGGTTTTACGGGAAAGTTGGGTTCCACACAACCTGACAGCTAATCAACGGGATGACCGAATCGCTACCTGTGTTTCCTTGCTTTCCCGGTACAAAAATGACCCATTGTTGACACGAATTGTGACAGGAGATGAGAAGTGGGTTATGTACCGTAACGTAAAGCGTCGTAGGACTGTGTGTCGTCCTTCGGATCCGCCTGCATCGACTTCGAAAGCTGAACTTCATCCCAAGAAAGTGTTATTGAGTGTGTCGTGGGATGTGCAGGGAATAATTCACTGGGAGGTCCTGCCACTCAACCAAACCATCAATGCTGCCTTCTACTGTCTACAGTCCAAATTTGGTAGCAAAGCGGCCAGATCTCATCAATCGTCGCGGTATTATCCCTCATCACGATAACGCCAGGCCACATGCTGCTGTCATCACTCGCCAAAAGTTACTGGGCTTTGGTTGGGAGGTTTTACCCCACCCTCTCTATTCTCCTGACTTGGCACTAACTGACTATCACCTATTTCGTGCGTTGAACAATTCCTTCAGTCAGAAAATCTTTGATGATCTTGATGCTGTGAAACTGCCATCCAAGACTTTTTTGACTCGAAACCGCCGAAATTTTACCTCTGTGGGATTCATCTCCTACCTGAAAGATGGCAAGAGGTCCTAAATAGCAATGGGGATTATGCACAGTAATAGGTACTGTTCATTTTGCATTTATTTGCTCTTCTTTATGAGTAATAAAAACCCATAGATCTCACCCAATAGATCTTATGAGGTGCCGAAGATATGGGGCCCGATGTTTCCATAGTAATCAGGATTACTTGAGATTAGTGGTCGTTCCCATTTTACAGAGAGCTGATTGAACTTACAGCTCGAACAGAGGAGAAATAACCTTTGAAAAATCCTCCAGCTTTCAGTCTTCGTAGGCACTGGGATGACATCTATCTAATGAGTATCACCAATAAGACTGAGGCAATTTTTTTACTTGTATCAGCGTTTGTTTCATCGACCCTCAAAGCATTTATTCCTACTTAGGAAAAAAAAGTATCAGCGCCTGGAGACATTACAACTTTGTTGATCTTTGCCATCGGTTTGAAATCATCGTTTTTTTTTTTTCAGACGGTCCGAAGGAATGAAAATCATTCAGTGTCAGTCTGGATTGTTACATGGCGTCCAGCAGCTCCCATTTATGCTGTCGTTATCATTCACAGGTTCGATTATCTTTTGGCTTTATTGTGTAACAAGATGCTTGTATTTTCGACGAATGGTCTGTCATTATCGAAGATATTTTACCAAACCTGTAAACCTGTAACCATGTCTTGATGTTGGATCGATCCAATCCACCACCTTGCCTTGTTAAATTGTGAACAGCACTCAATGTAAAAACGACATCGTGCAAAATCTTTAATGGAGAAGAAAAGATTAGAGACGGGATTTTTTATTTTTCCATTTTACCGATTTTCCTACCAAGAATGCGTTGCGTCTCCCATGGGACTTACGTGGCTGTCATTTCTCTACACAGAGGTAGGACAATATAGGACCTCTGGAAAGATAGCCAAAGGAAGGGATTGCGATTTTCTATCTCTGCTATAATGGAAATTACAGTATTCGGAACAACGGGCAGCAACCTAATCGAAACTAGAAGGTGGGTTATCGTAGAGATAACGTCGGAAAATCATTTAGTTATTGTAGAAACAATCCTCCATTCTTCTCTAACAATCTTTCTTACAGCTTTCTCTCTGCCATTGCATTATATTATTCTACTTTTTTTTTCACCAATTTCCTGTGTTTATAATTCTGAAAGTATCCATTCTAAAGTGTTTTTTTGTTCTTTGGTGTCTGTTATTTCGAAACAAACACGAAACAAATTAATTACGTAATGTTTTCATCTTCGAAATCAAAATTTCATTTCTTTTTTTTCGTTCAGTGGCTGCTTTTGAATTTTTATCTTTGAATTGTGTAGGCGAAGAATAGACACGTGAGAACGATCAGACGACAAGAGATGTTAACTAGAGAAAATAGATTTGTTTACAGCTGTGATCGTGTCTGCGGTAGAGGTCTTTGAAGCAGGGAACCATAAATATCGGGAGCTTTACCAGATAAAGGACTTCATTCTTAGTGTTCGGTTAATTAAAAGTATAAGTATAAATTTTAATTGATAAGTAAGTGTGCACTAAAAAATAAAAGAAACAAAAGGTAACTGTTCAATTTAAGAGTTCATTATATTTATTTGTTAAAAACAATCAAACTACAGTAAATTCTCGTTGTATCTGGATGCTTTTTTTGTTTTCGTCTTGTTTTTCAGGATATCTTTAAAGAATATTCAAGGCAGGAGAGCAAAGACTCACGTTAGGACTAGGATTAGCGTTAGATTGTTTTAATTAAGCCAATCATTGATCGCATTTAGATTTCACTTCGATGTCACTTGTAGATCGAAAACAATCCCAAAAGCCAAGATTCAAGTTTTTGGAATTTGAATTATTTCGCAATCACATTTGTTTTTCATTAAAATAATAGAAAAAAGTCAAAGTTACGAATATCTCAACACAAACGAAGAATAAAGTTACTGTAAACAGATGTAAACAAATTAGAAACAACAGCAAATTTTCGTTCGTGAATAAGTTATTTTATTGATTTTTTTTTATTTTTATTTTATTAGATATTACTTTTTTTGTTAAGAGGCGTTAACTCATTCTATAAGATATTGTAATAATATTTCTTCAATTGTAATTATGTAAAATACATGGCGAGAAGACGCCATGTATTTATAAATTAAGAAAGTGATTTGCGCTTTTGAGCGTTGTTACAATTGATGGAAACAGATCGAGAAATTATAGCGAAAATGAGAAATGTAAACATTCTTTATAGCTCCGCTTTGAAGCAGAAGTTGTTTGAACTAGAATCCCTTAAAGATTTTTATGACCTTTTCAACAAAATTAGTTTAATGAGATTTTGTCTTAGTGAAAAGCCTGTTGTAAAATTCGATCTTTAATGATTCAAGAAAAGCAACAAGAAACAAGGAAAGAAGCATTTAAAATAAGATTATAAATAATTGATACTGTAAATAATTTTAGCGTCTTTGTAACTTCATTACCTTTTCTACTTTTGAAAAAGTAGTTTAGTGTAATTAAATCTATCTAAGGATTTTTTTTTTTTTTTTTTTAAATATCAACAGAATAGTTTAATAAGATTTTCTCTTTGTTAAAAGACTGCCTTAAAATTCAATATTTAATGGATTAGTGAAGTTTAAGACGAGCACTTTGTACTTATTTTTCTTATTTCCAAAATAAGATGCCATTAAAATAGCAAGAATTCAATAACACTTGAAATAAATCACTAACAAATGGAAAGGAGAAGGAGAATTAAGGATTCTCTTAATTAAATTTTGCTTTTTCCTTTTATCTTTCTTGTCTTACACATTATGTTCATAGAAAAAAATTCAGTGATATTTAGATTCCAGTTGCCAGGATGACATGAGCTGGTTGTACTTCTGTACCATAGAGAAGGAATACGTGTCTTCATCTCATCCTAAGTGAAAAAAAAAGGTTATTATTTATGATGACATAAATGATTGTTTATTATCAGAGCATGCAGACACGAATATTATTATAAACTTAATTTCAGAAGAAAATCTTTCTATCAATCTCATATTTAATTAATGAGCTTTTATCGAATTAAGATTACATTAATCTTTCTTTGTCCTGGTTATTATTCTTGTGCGTGTCTTAAACTTCGCTAATCCAATAAATATCGAATTTCAAGACAGTCTTTTAAGAAAGAGAAAATTAATAAAATCTTATTAATTAATTAACTAATTCTGTTGATATTTTAGAAAAAATATTTTAGATAGGATTTAATTATACTAAACTGCTTTATTTTAAGGATAGAAAAGCTAATAGAGTTACAAAGAAGCTTTAACTATTGCTAAGTTATCGATCAGTCTCCACAAGAAAGTCATTGTAGAAATGCATAGATTACAGGATTCATTAATAACTAGATGGTGTCTTTTCTTTTGAAGAAGCCTTGTTACTGCAGTCTTAGGGGAGATATCTTATCAATCGTAGTTGCAACCAAAATACGGCTTTTTCTCTAAGGGCATTCCAAAAATCTCTTTTTTTGCTTGATTTCCTGTTTTCATGGATTTTTTTTTTCCTCGTTAGTATTGAAACTGCTGATAGATTTTGATTGTTTTCTGTTGTTTACTCAAAATAGTTACGATAAAAGAACAGTATATCAAAAAAAATTTAAACACCCACTTTCATTATTCTTTCCAACTAAATATTGAAAGGTTTGGATCGCAATTGAAATTCTTTAGCTAACTCTTTTGATGTAATTATTTCTCCTTTCAATAAACATTCAGTTATCAGTGGATAGAAAGGTTATTGAAACAATGACAAATATGATGTATAACCATAGAATATAAGATGTGACGTTTTCATTTTTTGTACGAAAACAGTACAACTTGTACTGGCTGGTAGATTTTTTTCATCTTCAACTGGAAATAATATGCGAGTGCTTGTATCATATTTATAAGATGGACTCATTTAGGCAGCTTTTCCAGTTAAAGACAAAAAATCGGCAAGCCAATAGTCTTCAAAACATCAATTTAAGCAGACAAGAATTATCAAAAAAAAAAAATATTTTTGTAAGGCATTATTTGAATAAATAATAATAAAAAACAATCATGTTTCTTGCATTGCAGTAATCTTTTCGAAGACGGGATCTGCAGAATGGAGAGAGCAAAGGTCCTCACTTTCACAATTTGGAAAATTTTTCGAGTTTTTAAAACTTCATAAGGACACCATTGGGGTCAGGAAAACATAAGGAGTGGGAAAAGTTCTGTCCCCTGCTTTTATACAATATATAAAGTAAATAAATAAATAAATAAATAAATAAATAGAATGGAAATACTTTTCCTGATTACTAAATCTTTAGATGGAGACACAGCGTTCAAAAAAGCATCAGAATTTTCCTAGCTAAAACGTAAAATATCCTAGTACATACAGGAAATAATTAAACACATACATAAAACGTATATATAAAAAAAAAACCATTAAAAAACAAAGGGAGGAACAATATTGTAATGAACCCATTTAATTTTTTTTTATGTTTAGAAATATATATATAAATGAGTTCATTATAATATTTTTCCTCCCTTTTTTTTAATGTGATTTATGTATGTATATATATTTTAATGATTGTCACAAAAACATATCTACTTCAATCAAGTGGTCCAATATTTTTTAAACAGTCGTTTTTCTTAAAAAAAAAGAAAAGCCAGTAGGAAGCCTTTTCTATTTTCCAATCTATTAAAAAGAAGATTAGACTTAAAAGCAAAGTTCTTCGTCATATTGCGAAGTTTCAGTTGTAATATAGTTACGAAACATTCAGAATTTTCTTCATGTTTTCTTGTATGTTTCGTTTCTCTTCGGAAAGCCCACGAGTTTCCGATGTAGCAGAGGTGGTGATGGACGACTGTCAGCCTGGTTGTCATGGCAACGGAGACTCCTTTGATAAAAAGGCAAATACCAAAATAGAAGAACGTATCAGTAACTGAATAGAAGAATTATAAGGTCTTTATTCGATGTAGAAACCCTTTTATGGTGTTATCAAACATTGCCCTTCAAAATTAAAATAGGTATTTGTTATTAGGACAAGAAAACTAAATGCATTCATTTAAAACTTTAACTTTCCTGTATCCAGTTCACATTTAAAATTAGTTATTTAAATAATATCTCATAAAATATATAAAGACATTTTTAAATTTTTAAAAGAAAGAAGAAAATAATTTATTCTTAAGGTGTTATATCTAGCTGATATATCATCTTGAATTTGATTCTATTAGTTTATAATGAACTAATGGTGATTTCATTCCAATTTGGCCAAATTGAAATAAATCTTCTATCAATTGAAGTAAATATTCTTTTGATTTACTTATTTTTATCAGTGTCCATATTCTCATTTTCAGTCTTTCCTAAAGTAGCCTTCATAATTTAAATGATTTGTTGTCTCGAACATTTCCAAATGAATGGATTAAATGATATTTTAAATAATTCCTTTATTTAATTTCAAATCTTTATCATTATCATCAACTGCTGCATCTCAGATTCTTAATTCTCATCCTACATGAAGCTGAAATATCCACGAATCACATTCCTGTAATAACATTGATTTTGTTCATAGTTGTATTCACATTGCTGCAAAACAAATTCCTTATTTAGGAAAAAAAAAAAAAATCCTTGCATTAAAAAAAAAAAATTATCTTTGGCAGATCTTATCTAATAGAACTTTTTTATGTATTTAGAAATTATAAAATTAAAAAATTGAAATTAAAATATTCCAAGCTTATTATTATAATTTGTCTGGAATCCATTCAGAAAAATTTTGGACGAAAGTCTTAAATTGATTTTCTATTTGGGGCCGTGGTTTCCCTCATTTGTACTGCGGCTGCAAGATACCGATCGGGGAATTAACAAACGACACTACAGAGAAAAAGAAGAAGCAAAACCAGCACAAAAATTTAAAAAAAAAAAAAACAAAGGAAACATTCGTACCTATTCGGGATTCGAATCGAGATTCATGTACATCAGTTGAGATAATAGGTCACTCTCTAGACTGCTTCCTACGCCTGAATTGACAACTCCTGGACAGTTTACTTTGAATTACTTTTTTTTTTCCCCTTTATCTCTTTAACAAATGAAATAGGATTATCACGAGGCTCTCAGCACAAATGGTACTGCAAATAAAAAAGATTATTATATTAAAAATAAATCTATTAATTCATTACACTTCAAACGAATATAAATTCATTACAAATAATTACTGCAATGTCCTTAGCGCGATTTCTTGAAATTGGAAAGTATTTTTAGAAGCATTACAATAAAGAAATAAAAGCAAAGAAAAACATCCACTTGTGAAGGATCAATTTTAATTTTTCGACTCTAAATCTGAATATCTTGCAGAAATGGCGGATGATCGACCTGTTAGCTCTCCTTCGCATTAAGGAGGCGTTTATTGCCATGAAAAAGTGTACTCGTGCAAATACTCTCATTGCAATGTTAAATATGTATGTTTTACACAATATTCCTAAAATGTCTTCTTTAATCACAACAGCAATATTTCATTTTCTTTAACAGAAAACTTTTTCAGGTTGAATAACTGAGGACAAGAAAATATCTTTCTTCTACTTCAACTGAATTCGTTATGACATTTAATTAAGTTTTCTGTTAAAGAAATGAAATACCGTTCTTGCAATTAAAGAAGACATTTTAGGGGTATTGTATATCTCATGATTATAGATTTAGGGGTACCTGTTTTACTGTGGTTTTTTTAAAATTCTTTTTAAGTCTTCTACTAAGTACAGTGGAACCCCGCCATTCGTCCGCCTTTCTATTCCTACAACTCGTTATTCGTACAACTTTTTCAAGTAAAATTGAACTCGCCATTCGTACGCTTGCTCGCGATTCGAACAGCGTGACCTCGGTACTGGCCGCGCCACGCGGTCGCTTCAGTTCAGTATCGTGCTAGCTTCCGTACGCTACGCATCATCCACGCAAGCTTCGTGAAACTTTGTGATATTTTATTGTTATTTTTTGTTATTTTTATTAAAAATAGTGCAGCCATGAGTCTAAAAAAGATTACTGATTCAACTTTCCTTTTAGGCTTACTAAAAGGAAAGCAGTGAGAACGATAATTGAATTGAAAAAAAGATATCGTTGCGAAGTTTGAAAGTGGAACTCGTGTCTCTGACCTGGCAACTCAATATGGCATGGCGAAATCAACCATATCGTCTATACTGAAAAAGAAAGAAATAATAATAGAGGCCTATATATTTATTGTTTTCATAGTTTTTATGTATTTTAGGCTTAAAATATTATTACAAAGGTTTATATAAGCAATCATCTGTGGGTCTGGAACGGATTAATCCAATTTACATTATATCTTATGTGAAAAAATGATTCGCCATTCGTACAAATCGCCATTCGAACTGCCTCCTGGAACGGATTGTGTACGAATAGCGGGGTTCCACTGTATTTCTATCATTTTATTATTCATTTATTTATTATCTACTTTACAATCACAAAGAATGATTTACATGAGTAGCTTAAATTGCGCAATTAATCGTTGAATATACAAAGTGTTCATAATTTCCCATTTCGAAAGGCTGTAACCAATCAGCGGAACGATTTCATATTTCACATAAGGACGTCTGTGGTGATGAAAATTTTGTTTGGCGGAAAAAAAAATACTTACGAAGATGGCCGTTAGAGCGATGTACGGCTGGATTATTGTAGTGGATACACAGGATTCGTTGTGTGTTACACAAAGACATTTTCGATATTGTTTTCCTCGGAAGCGGCAACGTACTGAATCGTAACATTGCATGTTGAACCACAGTACAGAGAGTGTCACAGTACATAGAATGTTGTGAATATGGCGTGTAATGTTGGTCTTCAGTTGGTCCCCAAAGTTTGCTAGATGTTCACGACAGACAAGATCTTAGAAATGCCCTCCCCAGCCAATAGCCGCAGGTGTTGAGATCCGGTGAACGTGTTGGCCAAATTGTGCGAAAATGGCTGCTGCCGATTCTGTCGTCGGTAAAAGTAGCCTGAGCAACCGCTTCGCAGGGGTGGTGATGAGGGGTGGGGCGTCATCCTGCATGAAAACAGTTGCATCCAGACATTGACTTTTTGGAAGTGTGGGAATCAAGTGGTTGGTTAACAGAGATGCATAACGCTGGTCAATAACTGCGCAGATGACCCTCAGGACCTTGCTCTGCGAAAAAGAAAGCAATCTTGTTTTCAATCACGTGTCATGGCATGTGTTTTTGTCATTTGCGTTCCTCCAATACTGAATTGCAGTGCCTTTTATTACCCTAGCAGCCACCTTCGGAAGTAATTTTCTTTAGGTACCAAACAAAAAAATTCCATCACCCACGAACGTCCTCGAGGCTAAAAGGGTTTCTCGTTTGCCGCGGGATGTCCTCATGTGAAATATGAAGTCTTTCCACTGATTGGTTCTCCATCACAGCCTTTCGAAATGTGAACTTTGATTATAAACACCTTGTGTTTCTTACTTTTTATCTTATTGTTCTAAATTAGAATATTTTTATTTATATATTTTTCACTTATAGTTTTAAGACGAATTTTATTAACGAATTTCTTGTTATAATTCTAAACAGAACAAACTAAAATAAAATAAATAACAATGCAAGGACAGCAATATTAAAATTTATTGCGTGTAGCCTATATTTTTTTAAATAATAAATAACAATAAAGTAATAATAAGGCCGTGCCGGCTTGGCCGAGCGGTCTGCCGTATGTGGCCAGTGTGCCTGCGCGGGTGGGAACTGACCTTAGTGTTAAGTGAATATTATTATTGTGATAAGGTATTCAATAAAATACGACTCCGAATTACGTAAAAATTAAGTAAGTGAATTCTTCGCAATCCTATATTTTGTGTTGGGGACTTTCCGTATTGGAAACAAAATGAAGAGAAAAACCATCAGATTCTGTTGTTGGCAGCTCTGAATATTTGTTTAAATAATTCATGTAAATCAAAATTTGCCATGAGCCAAATATTTTTTAGTAAACAGTCTTACTAAAACTGAAGAGGTTTTCTAGTCTGTAATTGATTCTCTTTTAGCTACTTTCGCTGATGCTACAGAAAAATAGGATGTTATGATTGTCTGGAAATTTAATTTAATCTCCGTTTTTCTTTCCCATCCTTCAGAACTTGTAAAAGAAGAACGAAATTAATTAAGAGGAAGATAGGATTGTAAAAATAATACATTTTGAAATTAATATTAAAGGGGAAAAAATGTTTCAAAGGTTATTGTATTTTTTTTTCTCGTTACACAACAGTGTTTGCCGAGAGGAAGAGTAGCGTATTGAACTTGTTATCTATTTGTAACAAAGTAGAAAACGGAGACATGTTCAAGTTTCTTCCAAAAAATAAAATAAAAACCAAACAACCCAGATGGGTTCGATAAGTGTTAAGATGCTTGTCTAAGGTATCCGGTTCAATACCCATTGACTGTCTTGTATTTTTCTAGGATTTATTTCTTGTGTCCCGAGGCGGCGAGTTAGAGACCACGTTCTTTCTCAACGTTAACAATGTAACATTTTGAATTATGAAAGGAAATTTCAAATTTTATTAGGTATTTATGTAATATTTTCTATTTTTCATCAGGGAAAAAAAAAAAGGAAATTCTGTCAATCGTTTCGAACTTGTATCATTAGATCTGACCAATCGACCTGCAGATGAAGCAAAAAAAAAAAAAAAAATAGGCCTAATCAAGTAATACAGTAACATTTTATAAATAAAAACTCTAATTAGGAGCAAAAAAGATTGTTTTAGATTTTCATTTTCTTTTTAGTATTTCATGGAGGTAGATGAAGTCCTTGTTAAGTATGTAACATTGAATTTTTAGTCACATATTGAGGAAATTATTTCAGAAACTAATATTATAGTAATTTCAAGTCATTAAAATGAGTTTCCATCATTAAATAAGCGAATTTCGTTGAATGGGAAACAGGATATTGAATAAGATGTAAGGAAACAACATTGTTTCGTAAGTCGTCCCCGCAAGAATCTTGTGGAATGAACAGTAAAAAAATGTCAGAGAAGCATCTCTGTTACAATTTCTAAAATTTAAGTAGAAATGTGTTCTTTGACCAAAACATTGACACCGTTAATAAACCATTACTTTTATGATATTTTTT
>JAFIDM010000001.1:86343273-86355455 GCA_023159025.1 Thereuonema tuberculata
CATACTGTGTTCTCAGAACTCGATACGGACTCGCTGCGCGCAGGCCGAGTTGACTCAAAACAGAGAAACGAATTTAGTTATTAAAAAAAAAAAAAAAAATTACTCAGGAACAGGCCGGATTCCGTGGGGTCGGTTTACCGAGGGCCGGATTTGACAGGTTTTACTGTTTATTGTTCTGAATTTATTGCAGCGTGTTTTCCAAAAAATTGTTAAATTGTAAAGAAATGTAATTTTCTATTATTTTGCCGATAACTGGTTGGATTGAGATCCATCTGTAATTGGCCAGATTTTTAGCGGTTCATGTTACAGTTAACATAGGGAACCGCTCTTGCTTTTGTGTTGTCTGTCTGTCACACTGTATGTCACATTCTTTAGCGGCGAAACGGTTAGAGATATTAGAATAAAACCTTCACCATTGTGTTCAGCATCAAAAAGTAGGTGACCACGTAAAAAAAATAAGACCCCCCCCTGCCCCCCCCCCCCAAATTAACGCTATAGCAGTGTTAGTAATAATGATAACAATATACACAGTAATAATAATAATGATTCATACATAACAATACTAACAATTGCCAACAGGACGTTATTGTTAATATTTACAAACATGTAGTTTCATAAATTCTTTAACATACTTATTCAAATGATATTGTGTTAGCGACCCCTAGGTTACAGCTTGCCTGTAAAACATAAAGGAACGGTCTTGCATTTATATGCTCTTGCTTTTAATTATTTTCTTTATACAATTGTGCATATTATGGGGCCGCTTTGCTTTTGACACTGTCTAAAAGCATTAATTACCTTGTTGTAGTTATCAAATTTAGATATTGGAGTAATTTGGCAATTTTTAAATTCGTTGATATTTTCCTTTGATATATTTTTGATGATTATTGCATGAGAAAATAACATGTTGTTTTCTTTAATCATTCTTATAACTGATTTATCGTGAACATAGTTTTTTTTTATTATTTTTTATTATTGCTTGTTTCATTTATAGAGGATTCTTCTAGGACCGGTACAACTACATGCACATTTATACTCGTGGCCCGCGAAGGACTTCTGTTCAGCTCACGAAGCATTTTGGAAACATACATATTAGTCCAATAAATCCGTCAGAAAAAAGGGGTTTGCTTTGCAAAAGGTCGGGTAGTTTTGATTTTTGGATATGTTGTTAGTGTTACGGGCTTATACCATAAAATTCAAGTTTTCGACCTCCGCGCGCCATGGCGCATCACGTGGTATCAACAAAACAACAAAATTTTGAACCTTCTCTATGTTTTTCCACAATATCTCCTGTATAGAAAATAATATCCTTTCCAAATGTAGAGTAGAGTATAACATATAAATAACATATATTCTACGGTTTATGTCTAACAACTACTGCCAGGTTTTCAGTTTTGTTATATTTAGTACATATTTTTTTGAGATTATTGTTTTATGATGTCACAATTTCTAAATCCTTTCGTTGAATAACTGTATATCTTGAAATATAAGTCGTAGAAACATCTTGTAGTGCTTTATTTATAGCAAATTTACTAGCCTTTGAATTTGATCCTTATGACGTTTGCTCTATTATTTACGTATTTATTGACGTTTACGAGATATTAAAAAAAAATTGACGAAAAATCACAATTTTCATATATTTTTGAGAAAATCGTGAATTTTGGGAAGCCTGTGTCTCGGTCACTATTTATGCTACAGAGCTGGTTTTGGGCTCGAACTGTGACAAATTTACTCTACTTTAAATTTGAGAAAAATAATATTTTCTGTAAAACAAACCGTTCAGGAGATATTGTGTAAAAACGTAGAAAAGGTCCAAAATTTTGATGTTTTCTTGATATCATGTGGCGCGCCGTGGTGCACGGAAGTCGAAAACTTGGATTTTACGGTATAAGCCCAACACTAACAATATATCCAAAAATCAAAATTATCCGACCTTTTGCATATCAAAATGTATCATTTTACTGGACTATTTTATGATGTCAAACTTTTTAAACCCTTTTGTTGAACAACTGTATATCTTTCAATATATGTCGTAGAAACATCCTGTTGTGCTTTATTTGTAGCAAATTTCCTAGTCTTTAAATTTGTTCCTTATGACGTTTGCTCTATTTTATTGGTTTCGGCGATATTCAACAGAAATTGCCGAACAATCACAATTTTCATACATTTTTGAGAAAATCGTGATTTTTTGGGAAGCCTGTGTCTCGGTCACTATTGCAGCTATAGAGCTGGTTTTTGGCTCAAACTGTGACAAATTTACTCTACTCTACATTTGGAAAGGATATTATTTTCTATACAGCAAATCGTTCAGGAGATGTTGTGGAAAAACATTGAGAAGGTCCAAAATTTTGTTGTTTGTTGATACCATGTGGCGCGCCAAGGCGCGCGGAGGTCGAAAACTTGGATTTTATGGTATAAGCCCAACACTAACAACATATCCAAAATTCAGAACTACCCGACCTTTTGCATATCAAAATGTACCATTTTACTGGACTGTATTTTCTATTCTGTCCTTCGTTGTAATATAAAAATTCGTATTTTCTAGTTCAGCTTTGAACACACTTAAACATGTGATCAGAAATAATATCATGAAGGATTTACCGTAAAATGTTAAGTTCATTATCTGCTGATAAATCTGAACAGAAAGTTGCAAAAAACCCAAAAAAATTATTTTCGTTCTTTAGATTTAACATGAGTTTGAGATTCACTGCATTATATAAACCAATATATTCTTAACCTTATTTCACTCATGAAAGCATGCAATTAACTCAGAGCGATTTAGAATATTCAATGAGAAATTTATTATTACCGTGATCTCATTTAAATAAAAGTTAAAAACTGCTTTAAATTTAAATAATTTAATAGTTGCTTTAGTATTAACTAATTGCTACTAATTTATTCTAATTTACTTATTATTCTGATTTACTTTTCATATTATTAAATTATTCTAATAAGCAGAATTGAATAATAATAATTCCCTCTAATTCATTGCATGAAGATTTTGTTGAAGATGGTAATTTATAAATTTAATAATAGTTGCTTGCTTAACATAGAAGCAACGGTCGATCCATTAGCAACCATAATTCTATTACTGTGTATTATTTGCTTTTAAAGGAACTCTTTTGACCTGTTGACATATGACTCGTTCGAACGTGTTTTGAAGTTGACATATTTAAATTTCGCTTGAGGGGAAAATAAAAAAAAATATTGACTTTATACTTCCACTGGTTTCCGTCTTAAATGCAGCATCCTCTGCTAACAGATCGTTAGACTACGAGATTTTTACAACATTGCTTTCATTTGTTAATCGTCATTGATTTCCTTGAAATTAACTCTTACCATTCAGTCAATGAAAGAGTAGGGTCGTATTTCAGCGAAGATCTCTTTGATATGGCTTCCTTTTGACAATCTGAATAGGCTCCTGAAGTGCTATTATACTATTATAAATCGCGCTAGTATTCGTTATGTTACTCTAAAGATGTTACCATAAAAACTGCTATTGGTCATTTTTTTAGCCTGGTGTACACTTCACAGGCTGTACCATCCACATCTTTTGCATAATACACTATCTCTCCTAGGATGCGTTGGTCCTTCGCATGCAGAGTGACAACCATCGATTGGATCTAATGCATTTATTCAGTCGACGACAAAGCAGCGTTCAGCCACTCTTCAATTGGAAAGCTTTCTAGTTGTGAGCGTCTTATCTGATTGTTGCCTTGATTAAATGTACCAATACACCGAGCTGGAACGTGATTGGAAACTCGGGCTTCTCTTCACGGGTGAAGAGCTTCACACTGACTCTCAACTGATCGGATTCAACTCTTTATAATTCTTAAATGAAGCATTTCGTTTTGAAAGAGTAATCTTTTCAAGTTTCATAAATGATCACCAACACATTCAGAAGAAGAAAAAAAAATTAAAGTCGAGGGAAATTTTAAAACCGATGAATGTTTTAGAGAGAAGAATAACAGACGTTCACTTAATACAGTATTGTGATGAAGAATTATTTGTAATTAGAATAAGAAATATAGAACATGCAAATCCTTTTAAGGGTCTTTTAGAAACTGATGTTTTAATATCTGTTGGCTATTTTTACAATCCTTTAATAGTTTTTCTTTTCGATTCTATTCGAAATAAATAATATAAAATAATTTACTTCAAATAATGTGTAATATTGAACTTTAAAAAAACAAAAAAAAACACTTAACTCCGCTTCTTCAAATAAATACACAAACTCCAAAATATTTCGTCTTTTTTTAATTTAAAGACTTCTTCAAGGTATAATACATAATAAAACTAAAAACTAAAAATTGAAGAGAAGAAAAAGAATTTCTTTCTTCTCTCTAAATAATATAAACATAACAAACTGGTGAAACTCTAAATCGTACCTTTGTTTTAAAATAATAATTAACAATTTAGATATAACTGAATTAATAACAAAAAACAAAATCATGGTAAACAATAATTAACAATTTAAATACACCTGAATTAATAACAAAACGAAATAACGTAGGAAACAACCTTACTACTTAAACTTTAAAATTTCACTTAATCTTTTATTAGATTTAATAAATTTTCTAAAAAAACTTAATGATCATTGTATGAAATGAATATCAGATTTTGAGAAAACAGTTAACTGTTTTAGAAAAATAGTTTAACACTTTAAAAATGAATAAAACATATAAAACCGTGAAACTAGTCATTTTTTATGTATTTTTCTATTTAAAGTGTTAAACTTTTCTAATTAATTTAGTGTTGGGGCCTTTCTTTTAACCTTCAACGCACATGTTAAAATTTCCATTGTTTTATAAAAACTTAATTCCTTCATAAACAAAAGATTTTATTTCAACAAAGGATATTGATTATAAATCTCAATGGCCAATTGGAGCGAAGTGAAGTCTCAACGACTTTCAAATCAAATAAAATTTCAAATATAAACAAGAAGTAGGTTAGTACAAGTTTTTAAAGAAAGATGACATTTTCTTTCAATGGATTTTTTTTTTAGTTTATATCCAGTGATTAACTTCATTACGATGTTAATATTGCTTTTGTTATTTCATTTGTTATTAAAATCGAGGAAGAAAAGTAATTTCAATAATAGCTTAATGGGTGAGACCAAGTTGTATATAAAATGACATCCTGATACAGCTGTTCAAACAGTAATTTGACTTTCTCTCTTTTTGATCGTATTTTAGATTAAGTAATATTTCATAACGCAATGACTTAAGTTCAACGATTCACTTTCAGCATTGAAATATTGCTTGAATAATCGCACACCATGTAAAGCACAAGTGCAATTCTTGTAAGCGATTGAAAGCGCATGCGCCTGTGCATTGTAGTCAAAAAAGTTAGCAGTGACCAACAAACTTTGTTTTTTTAATTCTGGATTCACATTTCGAAATAAAACAAACGCTGTAATAATCTTTAGTGCTTAATTAATAATTCCAAGACCCTACAATAAATGAAAATCGGAGTTAAGGCTGATAATAGTAAAGCTAACAACGAAGTCCACTGCGCTGTAATTCCAACAAAGTCAAACTTCGTTCATTGTTTACGAACGGTTGTTTTATTGTTCCACAGAATTAGGGGCAACTTAGTAGCTGTTATTCCTCGAAGACATGATATATATATTTTTAATTTTTATTATCCTCCGATTGATTTGGATCTACGATCGAAAAATCACGGTTATCAATTGAGTCTTTCTAAATAGATTGTCGTAAACATCGTGTGAAAGAGACTCTCCGATCACTTCATCCCATTAAGAAGTAAATTATTTCAAGATAAGGGCAGTTGTAATTTAATAAACAAAATGTAGTGTTTCTGAATCGTATTTGTATTTTTAATTGAAAACTGAATTGAACCAGTTTACTCCGTTAAGAGACAGTGTTGTTGTATTCAAATCATTAAATAGACAGGAATTGGAAACAGCAATAGCCAATATTAATTCTAGTTTGAAATTCGAAAGGAATTAATTAGAAATTATTTGTAAACAAAAAACAAGAAGATATTAAAATAAATAAATAAGGAAATAATTAAATGATAAAATTACATAATGAAATGTGAAGGTTTTTTTTTCTTCTGGTATCGTTAATGTAACTCAATTAGTCCTGATCAGTCCTCATGAAACTAATTATAATTAAACATAATTTTTGTAATGATTATGGACTTGATCAGCATAATTAGATGGTAGTTTTATCGAATAAAAAATATTACTTAATTGAAAGGACTTTTGACATTCATAGTTTAGATTAGATAAAGAAACCAATCATAATTAAAATATTTTTGTTTGGTAAATTTTTATACAATTTTCCCTTGAGAATATCATAATTTTTTTCAGAAGCGAAAAAGAGAACTTAGTGGAAAATTTATAGTAAAAAGTGACTTGCCTCAAATAAGAATGCCTTTTTGAGTCGAGCTGATACTCTGGGACGGTCGTTTCGAGCTTGTTGGGCTCTCCTCAGCCAGAGCTAATCAGCCAGTGCAAGACTCAAAAGGCGTGCGAGGGGAGGCATTGATAATACATGATGGAGACAGTGACCCCTCAATAACTAAAAATAAGAAAATAAAAAACAATAATCAAATGTGGAATTCAAATCCTTGGATAGCACTCAGGCTACCACAAAAGGTATTTGACCACAAAGAAAGAAAAAAAAAAGAACTTGCCTATCATGACTTGCCTATCATGAATAAATTTCCTCATCGAACAAATATTTGTGAGATATATAAAGTATAATAAAATTAAAGTGAATTAAAGTTATGCTTAGTAAATCTGAATATAAAAGGCATAAGTGTCAACAAAAACATTGTTGTCACCAAGATGTCATAGATGTCTTTACATAATTTTGTTGTTAAAAAAAAGAAAAAGAATACAATACTGTAAGATCAGTGAGATGGAAGTTTTCGGTTTTTTCCATGTAAGAGGTCTAACGGAATGATCTTAATGTTTTTTACGTAAAGTCTATGTTTGTAAAAATAAGGAAAAAATGGTTAATAAGAATCGACAAAAATAAAGTACCACTATTTCAAGGTTTATAAGGAAATTATTAATGGAGATATACACCTCCAAGGAGAATTCAATTGTAGCATCAAGAATCAATGATTTATTCCAAAAAAAGGTTAAGGCCTATTTCCAAGTGGCGAAACAACTAATTTTATTTCTGAACAGAAACAGCGATTGAATATCAATGGGAAAATGATAAGAAACATTTCTACTAAGGATAGATTACGAAGATACTAAGATATTAAAGTAAAGTTATTCTATTGTATCACATTTACGATCGTAGATGTTAAAGACAAGTTCAAGATGAGGATAACTTAATAAAATAAATTTATGAATTTTAGTAACAAATTCTGTCAAGGGAATATTAATCCGTAGAAGAACAGTTCATCTAAGTTAGATAGTAGAAGATATTTGTATTCCAGTTAATCCTTTAAGAATCATGAAGTTAAATGTATTCTTCCAATTAAATATGTATTAATATTTCTTGATTCATTTTCAAGTCTTGGATATGATTATTAATATATTGAAGGCGTCAGTAAATATTTAATTCTTTGAAATATATTTGCGTAATTGCATATGCTGTTGAAGGCAAATAATTTCAAGTAAACTTAAATATCAAATTAAATAATTTATTTTACTAATTAATTACAAGATAATTAGGATGTGATTACCTAAGTACAATATTGCCTTTGATTATCATTTGAATATTTTATTACTGAAGATACATTCAAGCTTATTTTTGTTTTATGAGAATGTAAAATATATTAAAAGTAAGATTACGTTGGTTTTTTGAAAAGAGAATACATGATATGTATCTTACAGTTTCAATATCTCCACGGAGTATTGGAAGAAATATTGTAACAAAGGAAACTGAAAACTCTTTAATATTTTAAAGTTTTTTTCGCTAATTTGTTTAAATTTTGATTGCATTGGATCAGCTTTAATTGCTGAAACTAATTTAAAAGCTGAAAGACCCAACCTTCCCATCATGCCCTGCTTCCCTCCCTGGGTTTGCAATTTGGTCGATTGCTCGAGCCTTATACAATTTGTGCCAACGCTCGATTGAAATGGAATCTTTATAGAAATGTGTTTTATTTGACTTAAATATCAAGATGGTTGTCATTCATCTGTAGCTTTTATTAAACACTTTAATAATTTAACTTTTCCTTTATTAATACTTGTAGCAACTTGTTGATAGCACAGTCTACTCGAAGAGTCAACTCAACTGTAATTTGAAGTGGATGATATTAAATAACACTGATCCTTAAAAGTCTTTGATGGTACTTTAAGCAGTGTTCAGATTTGTCAGCCTGTTATTGACTGAAATAATATAAATGTCAAGATCCTCAGCAAAGCAGCTTTCCAGAAGATTCTCCGAAATGGTGCTTCGATGAATACTTTAATAATTCGTTAATTCGTGAGATGTAATTTAAACTCATACAAGTTTAGATCAGTACAATATTGGTTTGCTAAGTTTTTCAGATTTTCCTCTTTGTGTGGCTTGGAAAAACTGGATATATCATTGTAATAAATATTACGTTTAGAATTAAAAAATTGTCGTAAGATAACTTTTAAAACCAAGATCCCATATTTAAATCAACTTTTAAAATACCTGTGATTCATTCTCTGTATTTACTTCGCTAAAGATCACTTTACAATAGGAATGAATGCTACTCACTTCTAGGCACAGATTAGCCTTAAAAAAAATCAAAATATTTTTTGATTACATTAGTTGAAGAGTAAAATATAATTAAACACAAAGGATAATGATCCATGAATTTGGTGAAATTTACAAAGAATATACATAACTAAAAATTAAAAAAAAGGAAAGTACTTGTGGAAAAACAAAACAAAAAACGTATGAAATTTATCAACAAAGTGTTATCTACTCATAAATTCTGATCAGTTGTTATCCATAGTCTCTCAAGAGCTGGTGTTTGTTTGCTTCTAAGGACAATATTCAAATAAGAAGTGTTTTAAAGGCTTAACTCGTAATGTAATAATACCCTTTAAATCCCATCGACTTTAAACAGTATTTTCTGTTAATTAATCCCAATTAGTATGCAAATCCATAGATAATAAACATTAAAGGTTCCCTTCTCTTTTCATTCAATCCTTGCAAACAAAACAAAGCCTTCTTTACCCACGGCTTTCATCTGTTTTCTTGGAATTCGCATCAACGGAAACCATGTTTTTGCATTCTATAATTATTTTATAAGCAAATACAGAATCACTTTGGTTGTCGCCTTGGAAAGAAATAATGGATTTCTGCGTCCTTCCTCACTTCGCATCGAACTCAATATAACTGATTTTTTTTTTTTACTTTTAATTTTTTTGGTTGTATAATTAAAAAATTAAATTGTTGGAATTGTGTTCATTGCTTCCATCATTAATGAGTTGTTGTTTTTTTCCTTCGGGGAGGAAGAGGTCAAAGACAAGAAATATTGAAGAGTTTATTTCTGAAGCTATTTTACATAATTTAAATAATTTAAAGAGTTGATACGCTCACCTTTTACAATGGTGATAAGGGAAACCATACACACTCCCGATTTAGGCTTTTTATCTTCAAATTCCTTTTGCGCCTGATGGATCCCCAGGTCAGGATTTGAAACATTACTTTTTCTTTTTATTGTGTTTTTGATTTGTTTTTAATTGTGTTGTCTTTTGGAGGGAAGCCGCTTTCGGGAATCGGGAGTGGGTCTGGCTGACGAGTCCACAAAAAGGACGAACGGCCGTCTAGACTCTGATGAAAGATCATCAGATATTTTAAAGTTTTGTGTGATTTCTTTATTATTTTGTATTTTGTGGCACGTTAAACTTTTTTGCTAATTTATTTGGGTCTCTAATTCCTCATTCCAGCAACGATGCTTATTTACGGTTCAGATTAAAATAGGAGAACCATTCTATTCATCTCCACCTTTGCGGACCTCAAAGTTGATATCCTAGTATCAGTACAGTGATCCCTCGCTATTTCGCTCTTTAAGTTTCGCGGCTTCAGTGCATCGCGGGTTTTCCTCCAAGATAAAAACCCCAGCTACACCGTCAGCGATTCCATCAGAAGAGCATCCGAGTGAATCTCAACCCTCTATGAGTGGGAGTGAGTGAGTGAATGTGTAATACTGTATTAAGGTTTTACAATTAAAAAGATTTAAATAAAATAAATATACCATACACATTAAAGTATGCGGTTTCGATTTGTGAAGAAAAAAAAATTAGTACCAAACAACGCCGATAGGGGAAATTCTGGCGCTGCAGTCGAAAAATGCATCATGAAGTTTCCATGTAGGCTACGGGTACTTTGTGACACGATATCGAGGATAAAAGGAGGGGTTGCGGGAATTCTAGTCATTCTGCAAAAAGTCGCCCGTCGATGGCGTTGTCACTACGTGATCGTGCCTAATTAGTCAAGCTGTTTTATCAGAAGGATGAAAATGCCAATGCTGCTCTTCGTGAATATCGGCGGTTAAAACAGTTACGTAGAGGACCGATGACCATATCTAACTTATGAACAATGATTGAAAGATTTGAAAGAACAGGAACTCTTGGTGTGCAACCAGGCCGAGGACGTAGAGGAAGTGGATGACGAGTGGCCGTGGCGGATATTATGGAGCGATGAAGCTCACTTCCATGTGCATGGTGATATCAACACACACAACTGCCGTATTTGGGCTGATACAAATCCACACGTTGGTCAAGAGATCCCCTTACATTCGCCGAAAGTCACAGTTTGGTGTGGGTTCACTGCTTCTTTTATCATCAGCCCGTACTTTTATGAAGAAGTTGGTAGAAATGGACAAGTGACTTGTTCTGTCAATTCCGACAGGTAAGCCGCTATGCTCGAGAACTTTGTGATACCTCAACTGCAGCAAAGAAATTGTATCGATTCTACCATTTTCATGCAAGATGGTGCGCCACCGCACATGGGACGTCGGGTGAAGGATGTCCTCCGTCAACATTTCACAGACGCTAGAGTAATTAGTCGCGCATTTCCCATGAATTGGCCTCCGAGGTCCCCTGATCTGAATCCTTGCGATTTCTGGTTGTGGGGCTACCTGAAAAGCATTGTGTATCAAGGACATGTTCCTGACATTCCTATCTTAAAAGATCAAATAACATGTCAGACGAATAAATGCCGATATGCTGCGAGCCACCGTCGAAAACCTCGTGTATCGTATGCAATTAGTGGAACATCAGGCTGGTGGTCACCTTGAGCCAAATTTGTAGGTTGCTATAACATACGTGTTTTCAATGGTATTTGTTGTGTTGTTATTTATTGTTTCCATTGGCAATTATGCATTCTTTTTTCAAACATTATGCACTTGCAGCGTCAGAATTTCCCCTATCGGCGTTGTTTGCTACTAATTTTTTTTTTCTTGACAAATCGAAACCGCATACTTTAATGTGTATGGTGGCCAAATTTTGCTCTATTTCGTCCAGTACATAACACGCTACAGGGCTCCGAACACCTCCTGTTATTTCTTGATCACCCTATATATATATATGTAGTATATACACAGTATATATTTATACTTTACATACAGTATATATATGTACTGTATACTGTATATAAAGTATAAATATACATATTTTAACATTCTGGTATCCACACACACATACGATAATTCCTAGGGGGGGGGGCCAATTTTACTTCGTGGATTTTCACCTATCACGGAGGGCTCTGGTCCCCATTAACCGCGATGAACGAGGGATTACTGTATACGACTGATAGCTGCGTATACACATATTATAGTTATCAAATCCTGTTGCATTTATTTTATCTAATTGTAATTATTTCTTTCAAAATCTTTTGTAAAAAATCTGAAAATTATTGTTGACTGTCTCGTGAGAAATCTTATTAGTCCACTTGTTTTCTTCTTTGTTTGTCTCTTTGTAAGATCAACGCTAAACCCACAGGACGATTTCCATAGAATTTGATATTTTGCTTTTTTTTTTAGGGCTCAACTTCAAACAAGATATTTTATTTTGGTCTCCACCTCCCATCTCCCAAAATTAACCTCCGCTGAAATGGTTGGACAGATTTCTTTTCAGTAATTTACTATTTACTTTTCAGTGGTTTTTCAGTTACAAAAAGCATTGGTTTTTAAATTACAAATAGTGATTTTTCAGTATTCTACCTAATAGAAATAGTGCTTCTTTCTTTCTTGACTCTTTTTTTTATTTC
>JAFIDM010000001.1:86355465-86370223 GCA_023159025.1 Thereuonema tuberculata
CTAATAGAAATAGTGCTTCTTTCTTTCTTGATTTTTTTTTATTCAAACATCTCCCGTGTACACGTGCTTGTTTTTCAATATCACATAGATTTTGGTTAAGTAAGAATATTATAATATTTAAAATAGTCCAGCATTTCGGCAATTATAGTTCTAATTGTCATTTTCGAATTAAAAATAAACAGGCGGATCGGAAATAAATAAAAAATGTTGAGATTAAAAAAAAAAAAAGGTTGAATTCATTCATTATTGATTGGGGGAAGGGGAAGGAAACATAAGTCAAAGAACAATATAAAGTGAGTAGTAGTCAGCTTTGCCTTATGGATAAGACGTTTGACTTCGGATCAGAAGGTTGTAGGTTCGATTCCTGTCGAGGACGTTTCATTGTAAAAATTATTTCTATTTTCCATTCGCTCAGGAAATTGCGCCAGACAGACAGACAGAAAAAATAAACGATTTTAGTAATATGGATTATATTGTATTTATATAATGCTTATTTATTAACAAATGCGTATGAATCGGTTATAAGGTCATCCCGCTTAAAAGGTCAGTTTCGCAAGGTCCCAAGGGATGACCTTATATCGAGGTCCGACTGTACATATCCAATGGTTAACAAAACAAATTTGGGCTAATGACATCTGTTCTTCTTATCGAAGCATTAAATTACAAGACAATTCATTTAACATATAGGCAAGTTAAAGGTAAATTTTATTTTTTAAAGACCTATCAGTGTGAAGGCAGTTGTGGCTTAGCTTTGAATAATAACATTATATTTGGAGGGGAGTTTAAGTTGTCCGGGACACCTGCTCGTTTCCTCACTTTATATCCCCGCAATTCTTATCTTAAGTTAGATACTCTTTCCCAAAATGAACATGGCTGCTTTTTTCCACGAAATAAATTGTGGAAACGGTCAAAATTAAATTGTAGAATCACCTTGAATTGTAGGTCCTTGGAATTGTAGGATCACCGCCTTCGGTAAAGGTTTTTTCCGACCTGAGTCATCAGGACCCCACAATGCCTTGCTAATCTTGCTTACTGTCTTGAGCATAACCTGAAGATTAATAAAAACATAGATTTAACTTTTATTTTTAAAACAGTTTTGCCTTGTTCTAAATTGTTTGATTTAGTACATTGAAATAGAACTGGAAGAAAACATTAAAAATGTGAGCAAAAATCATTATAGTAGATGTCTTTAGTAATGACTGGTTTGAAAATGTCACAGTCTCGTTACCGTAGCATAAATATAACAGAACTCAGAGGAATTTGTGTGTGTGTGTGTATATATATGTATATGTGTATATGTGTATATTGATATATATATACACACACACTTGTACAGGTGATTCAAAATTTCCTGTACAAACTTTAAAGATAGATCAGGAATAAAAAAAACAACCTAATTCCTAGTAAAACATAAGTAAGGTAGACAACATGTTTCTTAGCCTTACGTTTAGAATATGTACACTTACAGGTGCTCAAAGTTCCTTCCACTAACAGTAATACATGTGCAATAGCACATCCTTGTACGTAGATTGTGTTCAGTTCAGTGTACGACTTCTTCCTCCATGGCAGGTGTGCGCATCGATCGTTGCCGACCACAATCATGCCTGTTTCCATCAAATAATCCAGTTTCACACAATCTCTGGGGCAAACGCTTGATGATTGGACAGCATCTGTTGGGGAACCGTTCACGATACAATTGTACAGTGGCTAATCTTTTTCCGCTCGCTGCCCTTTAGGCTACGTGCATACCTGCCTTCTCAGCATTAGTGAGTGATACATCCTACTCGTACAAAATCAACGTCTCAAATAACGATGGCTGACACTGTCCAACTAATGTGCTGCCAAACAGCGCCCTCTAGAACATTCGGATTGGGTTTGCGGACATACGTTCCATTAAGAATACGTTTGTTTTTGTATTCCTGGCTTACCTTTAAATTCTGTACAGGGAATTTTACATCACCGTTCTAGAAAGTTTCGGGATACTTGATATCAGAAGTTGTCTCTTTTAGAATGAACTAGATCTTTAGAAAAATTAAGTTATCACTAGCCGAATGGTAAAAGCTGTGGCCTGTCTATTCACTAATAGGTCTGAACTTGAATTCGAATCCCGGAGCTGATCTTTCACTCTTCTTTGTATTTGTACACTTTAGGCTATCTCGTAAGGTATAACGATTTATTCATGAAATTAATTCCATAACTGTATCTCCTTAGTATCGGAAATTCTTGTTGAAACCAAACCAACCCACGAATTTACAACTGAAAGGAAAAGATTTAAAAGAATGAGTTGCGCTGTAATTGAGGAAAATAACATTTTAAGATCAATGAAGAATAGAAACAGAGCGAAGTAAAATCAAACTTCAAAAATTCAGCCTAATGAAATGATGATAATTTTAACAACGATTAACTAACATTAAGGACTTACGCTACATATAAGGTGAGTAAAACATAATTACAAAGCACATTTTTAATGTTCATTCTTTATTCCGAAACTTTACTATGGAAAATATAATAAAAATGAAATATATATATTCTTAAAGTATTTGGAAATCATTTGGACGTGCCTTCATTTGGACGAGTATTAAATTGTGTTTTCTGTTTTATATGATCATGGATGTAACGGGGTATGTTAGAATGAATGTATTACTTTCTGCTGTTAGGTAATTTTAATATAATTTTCACGTTAATAGTAGCAAACGTACTTATTTTCTTCACAATCCAGACATGTGTTTTATGTGCGCAATTTTGCATAGCGATATGTGATTGGAAACAATGTTGCTCCGTATATGAGTGTAATATTAACCGTGCGCTGTTGTGTAATGTGGACCATTGGTTGCTAAGTATATTACTATGAGCCAGGGGTTGTTTTATTTAATATTTTAAACGAAAAGCACAAATTAGGGCTTGCTTAATGTAATTCAAGTCGTACAATTTTTATGATTTAAATTTGTCAAAATTCGACCCATAAAGGGGGTAAAGAGGGGCAAATTTTAAAATCACCATACGTATCTCATAAACCAATCCAAATAAAATCGTGAAACTTCACATGCCAACAGTATGTTTACTGCATTATAATGAAAGCTTGTTTTTAAAAATTATTTTGATTAATTTCTTATGTTTTGATTTTGGTTTACTCGGTCCATATTACACGACCATATGTGTAATATGGACCACCGACACGAAAATAAAAAAAAATATTTCCTGCAATTATTAATATTTACCAGAGTGCATTACCACGTTTGAACCATGTAGCTAACAATTGTTATGAGCAGCCAACAAATTAAATCTTTTTTTTTTAATAATTTAAGTTTTATGAGTATTCTTGCTTAGGGGGTCCATAATATACGGATCTCCCCTACATGGTAATATTTAATATACGGTAGATCTACAATAATAAAAATAAATGCTAAAATTAAAAAGCTATGTCTCTAAATATTAATTTATATTTTTCGTATTATTAAATTGTTTTTACTTTTTGTCTCATTTTTTTCGGCATTTGATTTGTTATTGAGATCATACCACTTTATTTCACTTCTTGTTCTGTTGGCAGCTATTCTCTATGACGACGCCAAGTTTTCATTAAGCTTTTGCTAAAGTAATTGAGATATTTTATTGAAGACCACTCAATAGCCTTCTTATCGCTTATTTCTTCCGGCAACACAAATACCGAAATAATCCTTAAAATCCTTCTTTTTTTTTAAGCTCATTTCCTGCCGAACAATTAAGCTCACGATTAGTCGGCTTTTCATTTCTAAAAGTGAAATGGTTTCACACAAAAGCCTAGTTGAAATGAAGTGAGTTCTACCGTGATTGGATGGCGTGAAATTTGCACTCAAGAAAAACACACATTTGATTGATCAACGCTTCCGAAGTTAAATTTATCGACTGAAGTTACTCCCTTTCCAGTGATGTGCGCAGTCGTTTCGCATCCCGTGAGTAGAATCACCATCAGCTATTATTTCGGTGTGTGGCCGAAAAATAACAAAAAATAATTTTGAGCTTAGTAAATTTAAAACCTAAAATTCAAGTTAATTTTTGTCAATGGAATTCGGACAAAGTTAACAGAAAAGTAAGATGCGTGCATAACTCCCTTAAAAAAATAATTGAGTTGAAATTACAGTTCCTTTTCTTTTAAAACAAAGTAACTGCGTTATCCATCGTTACTCGAAATAACGGTAACGTTACTTCTAATGATTCATTTCCAATCCCTAAAGAATATTACAATTACTTTATAACTTCTCGAGTACTTGTGATTTATTTGAACCCTGCTTTCCTATGGATTAGGCCTATAATGAATTGGGAATAGAGAAATAGTGTAACTCTATTTACTTTCAGCTCCATAAAATCATTAATTGTTGATTTACCGTGAAATCCACATTTCGACACAATTAACCTTCATTAAGTGATTTTTGCCGTAAGTTCTTCATCTATGAATTGAATATGTAAAGAAAGCATTAAGAAGTTTAAGTTGATTAACATCCATCTATCATTAATGCTTCAATTACTAAGTGGTCTTAAGTTTTCCACCGCCTTATTTGTTTAGCCAATAATAAGCCTATCTTGGTTTTGTTAATTTAAAAGTACTACTAAGGTTTCAGATTCCTAAAATAGTAGGTTTTGAATTACAGATGAAGAACGAAGTTTTCTTTCTAAAATTATTTCGTTCTAAACAGATTCCTTTGGGGAGGGGGGAGTCCTCATTCATTTTAAGGGATATTATACCAAAGCTTTATTGGCTACAGAAATTTAATTTTTTTGAGTTATTTAGGACAAAGAAGTATAAGGGATTAAAATAAATAGGATATTAAAAAGGATGCTGAAATACTTTTGTAAATAAAAATTTTGATAGTAAATATAGAGGAAATTCCAGAGAATCAAATTTAATTATATCAAAATACAGTAGAAACAAAGCGAGTAATTCATTATAAATAAAGGAACCGTTTAAACTCGAACAAAGCAAATGAGGAAACCCTGCTGTGTTCAATTTTGCTGATATTTTCGGAAAATAAAAAGGATTTAGAGAATTTACTAAAAGCGTCAGAACTAACGTAAGATTTTGAAATTAGTTTCAATGGACAAATGGTCGTCTTTAATAAAATGGAGACAAATTATTAACAAATTAACAGGTAAAGAATTTTAGAATGTAATGTTTATTTTATTCAAAAACTAATGAGAAAAAATAAATCTTTGAAAAAAAAATATTAATTAAGTAAATAAGAAGAATTTCAATAAAACAAATCAACTACTGTATGGATACTACTGTATCCATACTGTATGGATAGATTATCATAATCCATTAATTACAGCAATTAGAGATAATCCAAATAATTTCATATAAAACTTCTGTTTTTATTTATCACCTTCATTATTTTCAAAAGGTTATAAATAGAGGAGAGGTTCCTCTAGTTCTTTTAAATTTCTGTCTTATTGTTAATGACTAATATTCTTGGTAGCAATGCATGATACTGTTATTGTTATTGTATAATACTTAATGGATGCTTCTGTTGTTATTGTCAGTAATGTTATTCTTGTTAAGAAATGCTTCTAAGAAATGTAGAAGCATTATTATTATATTAATGGTTATTATTATATTCATGGTAGCAATAGATCATTCTGTTGTTATTGTACAATACTTTATTGTAACGTATGAATATGACTAATTGTTCAGTAGGTTTTTGCAGCTTTTAAACTTGTTAATGGTTTTTCTTGTTAAACATAGGAGAAAAGCGTTTCTCTCTATTTTTCTGTGTTAGGCTTGAAGATGTCCAGCAATATACAGCCCGACCACAATAATGTGACGATTCGACGTCAGCACTAGGCTCATGACGTCAGCTTTATCCTCTCTCAGAGATTCCGAAAAATATTACATTACCGTTACAAAACAAAACAAAAACAAAAATTTAGTTTTAATTTTAGTCCTCCATTTTTCCAATTCCTTTCGGAAATAATCTTCAACCTGTAAAATAATTTTTCGAGCACTGCTCTGTAAAATACTCTGGGGCGACATTTTGAGGGAAATTAATAGAGACCTGTGCTTTGAGGCGCGCTTGTTTGTAATAGGCTGAAAAACAGATACGTCATAATCACGTGGTGTTCCTGCTGAAGGAAATATTGCTATGGAGTAAAGAAGTTTTATATGAAGTTATTTGGATTATCTCTGTTAGTATAGATAGAGTTTGGTTATTCTTAACTTAGAGAAAGAAATTGCCTAAAAAATTAAATAAAGGAAAATTTTTAATGGAAAAATTGATAGAAAACATTAATTCAAAGTTTTCTCGGCCTATGGCTCAGATGAATGTGTAGTATCTGTTCTTTCTTCAGCACAGAAACTTGGAACAAAATGAATGTAGATGTCTAAATCGTTAATATTTAATTATTAATGTTGACTTATTTGAAATTGTCTACAGAAATCCTTGTTTTATTCTGTTAATATAATTGGTTAATCCCTAGCTTATTTTTTGATCTTATTAAATCATTCTGTATTAAGCTTTGTTATTTTAAGAAGTTTTTCGTTTTTAAAAATTTGTTGTTACTTTGAAAAAGACCGTGCGTGATATTTCAAAGAGATCGTTGTTTTCCGACTGGTTGCCAAGAAAGAGAATTTTATTTTTAGGAAAAAAGAAAACTCAGTAAAGCAACGCATAAAAAACACGGTTCTTCTTGTCAACTTTAAGTAGTTTTAAAATTTTCAAGATAAGAAAAATATCAACTACCTTCGTTTTAAATTCGACTAATAACAAATCATCACTTAAGAATAGAACATGTTTGACCTGATTCCATGAATGAGGTAAAAAAATAAAATTTCGATTTTCTTAATATTTGTAAAACATTAGAACCTAATCCGCACTCAGCTCCAAATCTTTGTTGACATAATGAAGACTTTTTTTGCGTAAATTAAAATTAAATTTTGTCTAACTTTTGCTAATATAACGCTGCAAAAACTCAAACTACATAAATGTCAAGTTAAATGAATTCCTGTCAAATTTGTTCCTTAAACTATCGAATCCTTGCGTAGTTCACTTGGCGATAGACGAACATGAATTCTCTTACAGTAAAAATGCTTCATTTTTTTCAAAGACTTGCGAATTGTTTACTTTTAATTAAGTGTAATTTCATTTCTGACCCTTTTGAGCTTCAGTCGAGATTCAATATGTCAAGAAAGGGTTACCAGTGTACTGAGAAATTGAACTTTTTATGAAAAAAATATGAGTGAACCAGAAAACTTATCTATGGAACCGGTAATATTTTATGAATATTGTTATGAAGACGAATTAAATTTATATTGTGAGCAGCAGTTTATCATTTTATTTTTATTTTAAGTAAAGAAGTTATTCAGTGATTGCTTTACTTCAAACAAAACTCTTGTGTAAGGTAGGGGGCCCAAATATCGCCCATCTAAGAAAACCTGCCCATATTCTTGTCATTTATCGTCTCAGTTGCTTGCAAACAATTACAATATATCATATTAACCTTCACTTACATGTTCCTGAACCAATTATAGATATTACTATTATTTTGTATTTTTCCTCAATTTTTTTTCAGGCAAACCTCATATTTTGAATTTTGTGAAAGTGTTCCAAATATCGCCCACACCATTAAATACTTTGTTTTTTTGCACTTCTTTGCAGTTTTTTTGTTTTTTTCTTAATCTTTTCGCAATTCTTTATGGGTGTTGCGAGCTTCTTTTTCTTTGGATCGTCTAAGTTCAGCCCCTTAGGACTTAGTTTCCTTTTGCTGAGAGAATTCATTAGAGCAATTGTGAATGGTGACCCACTCACAAGACTGGGACATTAAATGTTTTGGAAGCTTTCAGAAGACCCATATTTTTTTTTATTTTTTACAGCTTCTCTGTCCCATGTCTTACGTTGAGACATCTGTAATAAACCAAAATAAAATATCGCACAGTGGGCGATATATGGAACAACGAGGTGGGCTTTACTAGCTTGTCAATTTGCGGGACGCTACAGACAAACCGGCTACCTCTAACAAGTTACAGACATTATCAACAGATAGGTTATTTCTTTCACTACTTCACGATATTAGATGGTTGCGAAGGCATGAATAATTCATAAGCTGCAGCACTAAAAGAAACGGTAGGTTCATAACTTACCAGAACGAAAAAACTTCAAGAATTCATAAAAAATAAACGGGTTGAACTAACACCACCAAACGAACACAGCGTGCTAATGGAAGGAATGGCAAATTGTTTCCATCGGTTCCCGTGTGATAGCATCACTATCCCGCCCTACATCGCCCTGGTATTAGGAACGTAGGCGATATATGGGCCCCCTACCTTATATAGGGTTTAAGAATCAATGGATGTAAATGATTCATTTGGAAACTTTTCTTTGTATAAGTCAGAATTGGATCCATAGAGATTTACCATTAGAAAAAGCAAAAAAGAAGAAATAAATAAAAGCAGGCGCAGAAATTTCAGACATCTTCATGAAAATATGTATTTAGCATAAATGTACTTCTTACTAAAAACGTTTTACCTAAGAGTTCAATTAATAGCAAATTTATTTGGAACATAGACAAACAAACTTGTCATTTGTAGGTTTTTATTTATTTAGCTTATTTAATAATTTTTTTGCAAAGCGATAACCATTTTTCTCTAGACAGTGTAGACTTACATTGGAATCCATATACTCTGTCTTCTCAGCAGCTGTTTTCAAAATTAGGATATTACAGCCTTAGTGAATAAATATAAAAATCGCAGCCATTTTATATTAGAAAAAAATTTAAGTAATCAAATAACGCCTTTTAATTTTAGAAAAATGTTTTGGATTCATTAAGTGCTATTTAATTTGTGGTTTGAATAATTGCTTAGCAAACAAAAGTTTTCTCGATTGGAAATATCTGAAAAAATGTAATTCAGATTTTTTTCCTTTTTATTTCAGAAGTCATAAGTTAAACGGTCGGAAAAAGTATTGCATTTTGTATTCGTTTGCATTTTCTTAAAAGAATAAACATTTATTTCCAATACTTGAAATCGTTCCATTAAAGTAGTTTCTCTTGATCCATTATTGTTTATTCCGTAAAGAGTAACAACTGAAACTCTTGAATTTTCATTCTCCCTCTTCATCTTCTTCAATACATTCTAATTCCTCTTGTTTTTCTTCATCTTCTGCTTCAGAAGATACTTTAAATTCAACCTAAGATTTCTCTCTTTATATTGAGAGACAAGTTTTGCGCAATTTTACATAAGTTTTTAATAAGAAGTTAAGCTACAAGATAGATTTGAAACATATTTGAATTATTTGATAGAAGCCTTCTTCTATTCCTCCCAAGTTTAAAAATTTAGAGAATACATACGATTTCAATTTAATGACTTTGAAGGCATTCTTCATCTCTCTCTCATTTAATTTTGCATTGAAGCTTAATCAGACTTAAAACATTCTAAATTTTTAAAAAAGCTGTCATGAAATCACACCAAAATCTAAAATGTTCTTTACTAAAACTGGTTCTAAAACAGATAGACAAAACAAATGGCTTCAAATTCATTATTCGCTATTTAGGCTATGGTATTTTTTTTAATCTCTAAAATGTACGATTTTTCGCCAATTGTGATTTCTTAAATTTTGAAAAGAGAATATTTGAGCTATCGCTGAAGTTTTTTTGGCTAATTGTGGTTATAAACAAAATGCTCTAATTTTGTTTTTTTTTTTTCATTTCTTCAAAGGAACCAAAGAAAAATTTTGCCATATTTATTAGACAAAACTTTATTAAAGAATCTAATACAATGACGTATGAAATGGAGGAGCTAATGGTCTTGAGTCCCCCCACCCTCCGATTCCCCGCAAAATAATATAGAAACTAAAGCTGCGATATAAGTCTCAGAGGAAACAAAATAGTCCCCCCCCCATACCCCTCCCCGAACTCGAAGAACAAATTACTAATTACGCCAATGATCTAATGTTGTTATAAAGTTTTTTTGTTCTTTTCTTTCTGTACTTTATTGATTTCTTTTTAATAACGTTGCTTTGCTTTTATCCATCAGTGGGTTTTGTTTTCCTTTCTTTATGGACAAATTCCTTTTCAGGTGGAAAGTTTGATGCCCAAGGATATTAGTTTCCATTACTTTTGTTCTTTTTTTATAAAGTACGCTGCCCAAATAACGCCATCGTAATATTTAAATTATTGTAAGTCTGAAATAAGATGTATCGAAACACGAAAATTATGACCAACAAAGTTTAATCTTCTGTTTGAAGCATACCATAATGAAACATATGATAATTTGTACTGGAGAAGTATGAGAACTCAAATAAGAAAACTTTGCTAACTGGCGTTATTAGGGACACCTGTTCCAATTAACGCCACATACTTTCTAGTAACTTAACTTATTTAAAATTAAGAATTATTCCATCATTGTAAACATTATTTGTACAAAATTACAGTAAAAAGCAACTAAATTTGACTTTCTGTAAAAAATAATAAAAAATCACTTGAAATTAACACAGTCTTTCTAATCTGTAGCTAAACCAAAAGAGGAAATGTAAAAATTAATTTGAATATCCCCTCCTTTTAAATGAAATGAGACAATAAGACAAAATACCACAAAAAACAATATTTTTCAGTTAACTCAAAAAGCTTTAGAGAAGTAAGCTTACAAAATATGAAAAGTTTATTTGTGGCGTTAAAATGGCGTTAAAGCGCTACTGAGCACATGGATCACATGATACAGTTGTCTACAATTTCCGAATTTTAAAAATAACTTTATCTTATCTACATAGAAGAATCTTCAAGAATCAAGAAAATATGTAGTTTTATATACAGTGCAACTTGGATAATTCGAACGTCTTTAATTCGAAATCGTGGTTAATTCGAAGATTTCTCTTAGTCCCATTAAATCAATGTTAAAAAATCGTGGATAATTCGAAGTTCAACTTCCTTAATTCGAAGTTTTTTATAAAAAATTTCGAACCATAACGACTTTTCGGCGTTTCATCCTTAAGAAATTCGACACGTGACGCTTCAGACGCCATTCGAGCTTCCTGCTGTCAGTGTCACCATGTCTTTCAGTAAACCACGGATGTACAAGAATTTAACGTTCGCTGAAAAGGTCGCCGTCATTCGCGAGGTGGAAAAGGGTGTGAAGAATAAATGCCAAATCGCCAACGAGCACGGGATAGCGCCGAATTTTGTCGGTACATTGAAGGACAAACCAACGTAAGTGAAGCTGTTTTCCGTTCACTAAACATGCTTGATGATTTTGCTAACCTTAAGCGACTGAATTCTACAAAACAATCAGACATTGCACAATTTTTTGAAAAACTATAATTTTCTGTATTGAATGTAATATGTACTGTAGCTTACGTAATATAAATCTTATTTTGTTTACATACATATAGTGTTTAAGTCTTTCATACCATGATCTTTCTGAATAAATATTTACTTATTGACAGAATAATCTTTTCAAGCATTCAGTGGACCTGAAATTAAAGTTAAAAGATGTAACTTGTTTAATTCGAAGTCTTGGATAATTCGAAGTTTTGTAGTGGTCCCTTCAGCTTCGAATTATCCAAGTTGCACTGTAGTTAATCTTTGCTGAACATTAAAAATCTTCATTTTTTTTCTAACCTTGATTTAGTAGCAGCCTTTCAGAACTAAACCTCGACATGAAATAATCGAAATGTAATTTCACTCGAAAATGTTGGCGGTCTGCTAATAACTCACTTCAACACTAGATGGCATGTCAATGCAAACTAATTTAGTGCAGTATCGCCATCTCTTTTGTTTATGAAGAATTAGATAGGTGGCGTTAAAGGTATACATGGTGTTATATTGCTCAGGTACCTTATTAGTTCCTTAGTTAATGTGGTTTCCATCTTCAACTTATATTTCCCCTTATACGCCTTTTTGGGTCTTGCACTTACTGATTAGCCCTGGCTGATGAGAGCTCAGAAAGCTCAAAACGGCCGTCTCGGGTTCTTGGATTAAAAACCCAAAAAAGGCTTTTTTTTTTTTTATTTCTTTCTTTATTTTTTCTCTAAGTTTCATCTTTGACTGGAAAGACGTCTATCGAAAAGATTTTTCTATTTGTTTTTTTTAACTGAAGATGAGTTTGAATTTGTTTTTACTTGTTTTCAACGTCACCTTAAATCCATTTGAAGAGATTTGTCTGAATTACTTGTTCAGCATTTGTTTTTGTTAACTCTAAACAAAAAGTATAAATATTTCAATATTTCAATATGGAAACGTATTTGTCATTTATAAATGTTATTCCATAAAGTCTATAAATATTTAATCTTTCTTTTTGTCGTTTCTGTTTGAATTTGGGTTATTTTCTTTCTTGGCCTTGTGGAATCCTTTGCAGAAGCCGTATTAAGAAAAACAAAAGTAAACTAAATTTATAAAAACATATAACTCCTTCTTCCACTTAAAACATCTTTAATCTACATTTCTACTTCTTTAGCATTTCCATTTTTGATGGAAATTTGAGTTATTATGAGTTATTTGTTTTTATATATTAAAGAAGAATTTTTGATTTTTCATTAAACTAAATTTGTTATAAATGTCTGTTGAATAGTTTTCATTAAAAACGGAAAAAATTTGAAAATGACATTTTACAGTTGAAAAGAATTTATTGTTAATTATGTTTGGGGGAAAAATTGATTCATTTTAAATATTCTATCTCATAGTCAACAGATAATGAAAAACTCGTCTAATGTTATTAGATTTTTCTTTTCCAATTGTGCCAACGATTTCATCAATTTCTGTTGGTTCCAATCGTGTTTTGTTTTGAAATCTTGCTTTCATTCGTTCAAAATTGTTCGATTTCATTTACGCAAGAATGGGTTGAGAAGTTTACGATGTCGTCAATGTCTGGATAAAAAGAAAGTAATCAGGGCTTCCTTCTACAGTTTTGAAAAAAAGAATTTTTTTTATTTTTTATTTTACAGTAGAATGGATTTGAATATAAATAGGTGTCTTGTTTATTTAATTGGAAAACACATAAAAAAGTTATCCTTAAGATTAATACTCTAAGATTAATACAAAAAAATTTAAATAAAGAAAGAAAAAAAACCCTCTTGTTATCGTTTTTATTTATTATTTAATGAATATTAACATATTTTAGTTTTTTTTTTCTGTATATAACGAATATTTATATTTTGTCCATTTGTGGTTCTTTCTGTATTGAGTATCAGTTTTTCATATACGTACTTATCAGTTTTTCATATACGTACTTAATAAGTGATAAATATCATTTATCCAGAAGATGGTAATCGCAATAACCCCTCAAAAGCTAAAGAAAAAAAATTAAAACAACAATAAATGTGGAAAACGAACATTTTGGGAGTCACAATTATCGCCTCAAAAGGTATTTGTCTACAAAGAAAAAAAAAATCCTCTAAAGGGGGAAAGTAAAATAATCATATTAAAATTTAAAGCCCTTTGGTGAGACCCTGAGACGGCCGTTTCGAGCTTCTTGTGCTCTCGTCAGCCAGCGCTACTCAGCGATTTATCCACTTATTAGTTAACTTAATATCATTAAGCTGGAAATTGTTTTTCCATTAATGAAACCAAGCTGTTTTACGCTCATCAGAGTAAGAAAAATCAAGTAAAAATAGTGAAGTATCAGAATAAAAGTTTGAAGGAACAATTATAGAAATGATTATGTATTACTCGAGAATATAGCATTTTTTTTTTTATGTTAAATTGACTACTTAAATACTTATTTATTTATTGCAAATTTTTATATATAAAATATTTGAAATTCAAATATCCCAGAATAAATAAATTAAAATGTTTGTTTAAACATGATTTCTAACATCAATTATAATTTACAAAACGAATCACAGTTTTTAAATCATTTAAAAATAAAATTAAGAGAAAATAGATCGTATGGCATAGGACCCCTCAAGAACTAAAGACAATAAAATAAAAAAAACAATAATATATTGTGGAAATTAAATCCTTGGTGAGCTAAACGCTCACCACAAAGGGAATTTGACTTCAAAGAAAAGAAAAAATTAATAAATAAGAAATAATAATAAGCAGAAACTCTCTAACGGGTGAACAAAGAAACCAAGAATTGTTTTTTCTTTCTTTGTGGTCAAATTCCTTTTGTGGTGAGCGTTTAGCTGCCCAAGGATTTGATTTCCACAATATATTGTTGTTTTTTATGTTGTTGTTTAGTTCTTGATGGATCATTCGCCATCTGTAGAATGTATTTCCCTTCCCCTCGTAAGCCTTTTGGGTCTTGCACTGGCTGAATAGCCATGGCTGATGAGAGCCTAATAAGCTCGAAACGTCTGTCCCAAGGTCTCAGCTTGACTCAAAAAAGCATTCCTTTATCAAGGAATAGATCAGTTAAAAAGTTATTAAGTACGGTATTAAAGAAATAATATTTAGTATCAAACCATACATTAAATAGGGTTCACCTGTTCGATTCGTTTCAATTCACCAGTTGTATGTTAATGGGGGGCGGGTTCAGGGGGGGGAGGGGGGGCAAGATGGGGTAATGCGCCCCGGGCGGCAAATAAGACTCACGAAAAAATTGCTTTGTTCAAAACAAGAGCACATATTGATATACTGTAACTCGTATTTACAAAATTAATGAGACTTAATATTTAAATTCGTTTTTGTTTCGGTTTGTTTTGCTCTGAATAACAAAATTTTGAGTACGTAGCTCTGAATAATAGACAGGCAGCCGGTATTCGCTATTCCAAAAAATGATAGGGGGAGGGGGCGGCAGTAAGAAGCCCATGAATTTTGGTAACGTTTAGAGTCGATAAAGTTATCCTCTACAAATTATTAA
>JAFIDM010000001.1:86390889-86409978 GCA_023159025.1 Thereuonema tuberculata
TAAAATATATTCGTTTCTGAATAATAAACAATACTGTATTATTCGTGTTGTAATAAATTTTAGCGCCAAATACAAAGATGTGATTTGAATGTAAATAAAGCATAATGATGATGTAATATTTTTCAATTAAAATTATAACAGAAAAAAAAAAAGAGTGGAAAGAGAAAAGAATTACGCATTTTCCTGAAAACAAATTAATTTGAATTATGAGACAACTCGAATCAGAAAATACAACAATTTTCTGTATATTGCTCTTATTTTCAATTTGTTTATTTATTTTATTTTATTCAAATATCTTTTTTCTTTCTTTAATAAATTCCTACAAAAATGTACAGATTAATTTCTAATAATTTTTAATGTCTTAATTACAAAATAATTTTATCAAAAATAATAATTCGTACTTTTTTATCTTATTTCTGAATACAAAAGATTTAAAATATATTTTCAGACAAGGGCGGGTCCAGGATTTTCAAAGGGGGGGGGCTAACTTTTCTGAAGGACTGACTACACCCGTGTGTCTGAAACGCACTCTATACGCCAGCTTTTTATTAGCAATTGAAATCGTCATCATGGCAATATTAATTTCTATCAGGCAGCAGCCTTTGGATACCATTATATTATTTTATCCAATCTATATTCACAGGTAAAGGGAAAGGCTATAGCCCCCACTAACCCTCCCACCTCCTGGATCCGCCTATGTTTGAAGAAATGTTAAAATATTAATAAAAATATAAAATTAAAATATTGACAAACTACAGAAAAACAAGACTTCTGATTTACAATAAGAAAAGAAATAGATTTATAATAATATAAGAAAATAAAATTTAGATTTTTTCAATGAATGTTTTCAGTGAATTATTGTTTACATGTAATCGGCGTTGTAAAGAAAGAATCATATCTAAAAATAATTTATTTATTTTTTTAAAAAAGGTATTGCTTTGTTGAAAACAAATAATTGTAGAATAGGTAAAACATTTATAGAATAAAAGTATATAATTTATTTAGGATATTAGCTTATAAATAAAGATAAAATTGCAGTAAGAAGTTGCTGTTTTACCTTTTTTCTTCTCTGAAATTAGCGACGACTCCGGATACGGGTGGCTCCCTCTGTAAATAAACAAGACTGCATTGAGATCCCATCCATCTACAGAATGCCATTTCGCGAATTACATGTCTCACAAGAATTTATTAAATAAGGCAGAAAAATTAAATTTAACATGGGAAGTGTAAATTTATGGCGTTTTAATAAATAGTAATTAAATCATTAGTTAATGATCCAATAAAAACATCTAATTCATACTAGCCCTTATAAATCCTTGTTATCTTAACTTGGATGCAGAATTTGGTCAAATCTTTATAAATTAGCTTCTAGTATTATTACTATACTTATATTTGTTCAAAGGAGTTTTGTTTTTTCTAAATCTGAATTTCAAATCATTTTATCATGAGACGTGTCATTCTGGAGTTTACCAAAGATTTATTAGTGTAAATAAAGCATTAAATTAATCAGGGCCATTACTTTCATTTGCTTTCGTCACAAATTGCTACCAAAATCAAATTAAGACTTTAAACGCGGGAATAAATTCCCAATGAATCGATCGTTCCAATCTCTTGTACTAGATTCCTTCAGTAATGTGGATGGAATATTCATGCGATGAAGGAAGGATTAGCGAGGGATTAACTAGATAATGAATGGATTTAGTTCCTACATCCAACATTAGGATTGCAAATTAATTTGTTTTTGTTGTTTAAATTCATGTTCAAATTACTTGAAAATAAATTATCAAAATAAAAAGCAACATTCATTAATACAGTGTGTAGAGGGAATAATAGAAAAAATGGGACCAAACACACTAGTAGAGATAAAAAAACATTTAAAAAATTCATATTCGTTACAATTGAATTTATTATTAATCTTAGAAATCCTATTTAATATCAGTTGAAACATTTGCTTTTGTTGCTATTAAGAAGTAGATCGTGTTTCTTTGCTGCAATCAAATTTATTGAGACAGATGTCCCTGTGACCACATCTGGTTTCTTCGAGTTTTACATCTCTTTCAACGATTTCGGTAGATTCATTATTTGTGTTTTCTTCTTTCATTTAAAATTTTGAAAATTATTTTTAGATAATTTACATAGAATTTATAAATCTGCTGATTCTTCAATAATTAGGATTAAACGAATTTTGTTGAAAACATCAGATTCTGTAGAATAAATGGTATTTTTTTACAGATATGCACAAATGACGCAAAAAGAAATGAAATTTGTGAACTGATGGAGAAAAAAAAACAAACAAAAAAACTTGTATTTTTATTTCTGTTCTCCTCAATATCTTAATTAGAAAGCTTAATTATTATTAATAATAATAATAATAATAATAATAAGGCTAAAGGGTCCAACCATTTATGATGAGAACACGTTCTAATATAGATCATGCTGCATCGGGTGTGGCGCAGGATAAAGTCACCCGCGTTCGGGGGTTAGGCAGAGGCCTCCGTTCGAAAAATATACTACAGTCTCCCGCAGGTGGTGGTGGAGAAAGTGGCACCCCATCCTGTAGTATGGCTACCACAATGCCCGGGCAACACCATCCAGCCCGAACAGTCGGAAGTGTTTCGTCTGTGTCAGAGCAGGCGACCACCAAGACTGGGAAACCACGCCAGCGCATCCGATGGTCACCACAGATGAACCAGGATCTTATGCGCGACTTCTTCACTGTTACAAAGTTAGGTACTCAACTAACAGGATACAGACAGGCACTACACCAAGCTTTCACCACACGCTATCCATCGTTAGGGCTTAGCGAACAGCGGGTAGCGGATCAGCGACGTTCAATTGTAGTAAACAATCTTATTCTCCCATGCATACTTGCACAAATTAAAGAAGAAGTCGCTGAATCCAACCACAGGACACCAAACCACACCCCACCAGAAGACACCATTATGGAAAACACAGAAACAATCTCTACCCCTCAGTACACATGCCCCAACAATACAACTAATGAAATATTACGTGCAGCTCATGATCATTTCTACACTGCACTTGCACAATACACAGGCACAGACCCCACACTCAGGCCGCCACTACCCAAAGTACACACATCAAAACAACTCGCCACAGTCATATATCATCTCAACACACACACTGTCCCACAACACCTTGACAACATCCAAACATTAGAAGACATACATACAACACTCTACTGTGCTGCACAGGGAACCATTCGGGCACTTGGAATCAAACAACACAACATACCTCCCACTGCACGGACACAAGAATACATCCCCCCTTGGAGACGTCGCCTTGAGGGCCGCATCAGCGACCTTAGAGGAGACATAGCCAGGCTCACACAATACTGTGCAGGAAACAAAACAAAGAAACTTATGTCCCAGGTTAGAAAGATATTCAAGTACATAAATACTCGCCCTTCACATTCAAATCATCATAACCAGGTTCAGGAACATCTCGACACACTAAAACAAAAACTCAGTGCACTTGCAAAAAGATTACAGAGATACAAACAGTGCACTCTGCGCAAACAACAGAACAACACTTTCCAATACAATGAGAAAAAATTCTACAGATCCCTTACATCTTCCTCTACTGCAACTAACACAAACACTCCCAACAGCGAGGCTTTACATGAATACTGGTCGTCTCTGTGGTCAAACCCTATCCCCCACAATGATAAAGCACCATGGATAACAGAGGAACAGCAACTCACTGAACACTTACCCTGCATGTCCTTCCATGAGATTACTCTCGCAGACATACAGACAGCACTAAAACATGCACACAACTGGAAGGCTCCTGGTGCAGACGGAGTCCAGAACTTCTGGATCAAGAGGTTCACGTCCCTGCATGGAAAACTAGCGCTTACACTCACTGACATAATCCAACACCCAGAACATATGCCTCGTTTCCTCACACAGGGTGTCACATACCTACAGAGCAAGAACACTGAAACAGCGCAACCTGCAAACTACCGCCCAATCACTTGCCTCCCCACACTTTACAAACTCCTCACCTCCTGCCTCGCAGACAAGATCTACACACACATCGAGACATATAACATTCTTTCCGAACAGCAGAAGGGCTGTCGCAGGAATTCCCAGGGTTGTAAGGAGCAACTCCTTATTGACTCTGTAATCCTGCGCCAGGCACGCGCGAAGAATAGGAGCTTACATATCGCAAAACATCGATTACAAGAAGGCATTTGATTCTGTCCCTCATTCCTGGCTCCTACACACTCTTCATATCTACAAAATACACCCCAAGATCACGGCATTCTTAGCTGCCACGATGAAGAGTTGGAACACAACATTACACCTACGCACCTCTAACACCTCCATCACTACAGATCCCATTCCCATAAGGAGAGGTATTTTCCAGGGAGACTCCTTGAGTCCTCTTTGGTTCTGCCTCGCCTTGAATCCACTGAGCCATATACTAGATAACACAAAACACGGTTATAGGCTTACCACAGGCACTGTGACACCATATAAAATCACACACTTACTCTACATGGATGACATTAAACTCTATGCCACAAACAATGCACAACTTACTAATTTACTACAAGCCACCACACAGTTCACCAAAGACATTGGGATGGAATTTGGAATTGACAAATGTCGCAAGTTACACATAATACGTGGGAAGACTTCGAATTTGGAGGGTTTTGAACTGGACCATGGTTTGGCCATCCAATCCATGGAAGAGGGAGATACCTACAAGTACCTGGGCTTCCAGCAAGCGCGCGTCATTGACAACGCAAACATCAAAAATGCACTGAAGAACACATACCTTGCTCGAGTTCACAAAATCCTCAAAACACAACTCAACGCCAAAAATAAAATTAAAGCTATCAACACTTTTGCCATTCCCACACTAACATATTCGTTCGGCATAATTCCATGGACAAACACCGAACTCGAAGCACTACAACGCGCAACACGCACTACATTCACGAAACACAACATGCACCACCCCAAGTCCGCTACGGAAAGGATGACTCTTCCCCGCAAGGAGGGAGGCCGAGGACTCATCAACCTCATCACCCTACACGAAAAACAAGTGCATACACTTAGGGAACATTTCCACCAAAGAGCAGAAGACTCCTCACTTCACTCAGCCATTGTCAAGGCTGACACACACCTCACACCCCTGAACCTCGAAAACTCTTCTCCAACACTCACCACCCCTGACACCCACACTCAGCAGATGCGTGAATCATGGGCTCGTAAGGAACTCCATGGCAGACATCATCACGAACTCAGCCAGCCTCATGTCGACATGGAAGCGTCGAACAGATGGCTGACGAGTGGTGAGCTGTTTGGGGAGACCGAAGGGTTCATGATCGCAATACAGGACCAAGTCATCTCCACTCGCAACTACAAGAAACACATTCTACACGATGCAAACACACATGACGACAAATGCAGGAAATGCCACACTACGCATGAGACGATCGACCACGTAATATCAGGCTGTCCCCTTCTCTCTCAAACAGACTACCTCCACCGACACAATCAGGTAGCATCGATCGTTCATCAACAACTAGCATACAAACATTCACTTATTAAGAGCACGGTCCCGTACTACAAGTACATACCACAAAGCGTATTAGAATCACCCTCATATAAACTATACTGGGACCGCCCCATTCACACAGACAAAACCATACATCACAACAGACCAGACATCACACTTGTTGATAAGGTCAACAAACAGACCTATCTAATTGATATTGCAGTGCCTATCAGCAAGAACATGCAGAAAACTCACGCAGACAAGATCAGTAAATACACTGATCTAGCACACGAGCTCCAGAAGCAGTGGAGGCAGGATCGGGTACGTGTTGTACCCATCGTTCTGTCTGCCACTGGTCTGGTGCCTCACACATTGCACCACAGTCTCAGCACACTAGGACTTCACAAAAACACTTATGCACAACTGCAGAAGGCTGTGGTACTCAACACTACACGCATAGTTAGGAAATTTATGGACACAAGCACACATCCCTAATCATTCTTGCACACATCTTTACACTTGGCAGTATGTGCTTTGGTCCTTGACCCGCCATATTGTTTTTGCTGGGGAAACCCAAGGTTTGAAACATACAAACATAATAATAATAATTCTTTTAAACTTTTTTTTTTTTATACACTTGGCAATATGTGCTTTGGTCCTTGACCCGCCATATTGTCTTAGCTGGGGAAACCCATGGTTTGAAACTTTTCCGATATAATAATAATAATAATAATATTTGCTGCCCAAGAACAAGCTTTATTAACTAACGTGATGAAAACCAAAATACAACACGTGAGCAACGATAGTAAATGCAGATTATGCAAAGTGAAGGATGAAACTATTGACCATCTTATCAGTGGTTGTAGTAAAATTGCTCAGACTGAGTACAAAAGACGCCATGATAGAGTAGCCAGTATTATTCATTGGAATTTATGCAAAAAATATCAATTCCCAGTTTCCAAAAACTGGTGGGAATATTCCATTGAAAAGGTGCTAGAAAATGATGAGGCCAAAATCCTCTGGGACTTCAGAATTCAAACCGACCGTCATTTGGAACACAACACTCCAGACATAACAATTATAGAAAGGAAAGATGTTTTTCTAATAGATGTGGCAATACCTGGAGATGCACGAATTGTTGAGAAAGAACTGGAAAAGTTCACAAAATATAGGGATCTGACAATTGAAATTTCTCGTTTGTGGAACAAACGTGCCACTGTAACACCTATAGTTATTGGTGCCCTCGGTGCTTTATCTAAGGAATTTGTAAAACACTTTAATAGCTTGGAACTTCATGAGATTTCAATAACTGATCTGCAAAAAACATCATTACTAGGAACTGCTTATATTTTGCGAAGATACTTGGACAATTCTTAGGTCTCTGGGTGAGACTTGAATTGCTCAATTAATCCAGTCAAAGATGCTGTCTTTGTACTGTGTCGTATGTTATTTAATAATAATAATAATAATAATCGACATGGAAGCGTCGAATAGATTGCTGACGGGTGATGAGCTGTTTGGGAAAACCGAAGGGTTCATGATCGCAATACAGGACCAAGTCATCCCCACACGCAACTACAAGAAACACATTCTACCCGATGCAAACACATATGACAACAGATGCAGGAAATGCCACACCACGCATGAGACAATAGACCACATAATATCAGGCTGTACCCTTCTCTCCCAAACAGACTACCTCCACCGACACAATCAGGTAGCGTCGATCGTTCATCAACAGCTAGCACACAAACACTCACTTATTAAGAACACGGTCTCAGACTACAAGTACATACCACAAAGCGTATTAAGTACATATAAACTGTACTGGGACCGCCCCATTCACACAGACAAAACCATATATCACTACATATCTGACATCACACTTGTTGATAAGGTCAACAAACAGACCTATTGATATTGCAATGCCTATCAGCAAGAACATGCAGAAAACTCACGCAGACAAGATCAGTAAATACACCGATCTGCAGGTGAGAATGCAGATGAGATGTTCCAAAACAAGGCGACTGAATTACAAAAGTTGCTTATAACACATAAGAGTGATGTCTTTGCTATTTTAGAAGCTAACATCATTAATAATAGTCTTGCACATTTCCAGGATACAACTTATCTTTACTGCCAAAATTCCACAAGCACCTAACGGAATACAAATAGGCGTACGAACCAATTTAATAGCAGATTTTTAATATATAAAAAAAGTAATAGGGGTACACAGAGTATAATAACAGTGAAATAATCAAACTCTACATCTGGAAAGACACAAATTATTTTAAAATTTACTCGATCTATAGTCCATCAAAAAATATTCTGAACCTTGAAGCCCTAATCGTTTCTTCTAAACTATTCTATTAGGAGCTTTTAATGCTCATTCCAACAAATGAGATATTCTGATGCAAATGTAGCCGGAAAAGATATTGAAGAAATTCTTGCTACAATAAAACAATGGAACTCATTTATAAAAACGATGATCCAGTACCTACCTGCATTTTAATGGCTGGGCAACAGCGCCGAACCTGCTTAATGGACCGAGTAATATAAGGCAAAATGTAGAAAGAACGATAGTTATATAGTTATTGATCGTAGAACTGTAGACGATCAAGAATCCGGACATAAACCCCCTATTTACTATTAAGTCTAACCGAAACCACAAGTTATTTTCTTCACCGGTTTATCTTGGAATTTTAGAAAGGCTAACTAGATTAATTTCATAAAATCACTGGATGAAAGATTAACGGAGTAGTACTGACTTCACCCATCACCTAGATGTGTAAAATTCCTACCAAAAGTTATAATTCAGAGTACAAAGCAATCTATCCAATGTGGAAAAGTTAATCAATATACACTTTTTGGACACCAAAACTCCAAACATTCAAGGTAGAACGAGAAACACTCCAAACCCAAGCAGAGAAAAACAAGAAAAGATGAAGATGTTCAAGCCTGGAGACGACATTGGGCTGTTTGAAGAACTGAAATAGGTGTTTTAACATCTTTATATCGAAAATTAACTATCAGACTGATGATCTGACTAGTTTTCTAAATAAACGTTCTTATCATAAGAAGAGCCCGATACAATGTGGACAAAAGCATCTTACTACTGACACTGAAATAGCCAATGCATTTGTTACAACATATTCATTAGAATTTACTAAAATAAAAGATGCGCAATAATAATTCTAATGTAAGTACAATGTAATGTGAACCACTCATTCATTAAATGTCTGCAACATCTGTTCGAAAGTTGTAATGGAAATTGTGGGTGGGTTTTGTTAAAAGTGTCTCCTTTTCTTCCTCAAAGCTGGTAGCAGATTGTTCAAAAAATGAAGAGTAATACTATGGTTTGATCTGATCTCGTGACTTCAATCTCATGAAAGAGAACCACTTTCCAGAATTCGATTCCAAACAATGAAAGACATTCTTCACGCTGTAAACCGCTTTATACGAACGATCAACCAAACAGGCGTTTTCACATTACTGGCAACGGGTTTTATATAACACTGGTGACAACATTGCAGGACCATAAAAATTTTAAACAGGTAAGAATTTTGTATCTTTAGTAACTATGCAGTTGCCACTATTAAAATTCCAACCCTCTTCTAAGGCAAAAACTAAAATTGAAAAGAAATCAAATCGAGCCCTGGAAGATAAATGGTGAGAAAAAAAAACATTTAAAACTTTTTTCCTTGCTCATAGTATCCCTAAATTCCAACTAGAAATAAAGAGGCTCTTTCATTAGTAAAACAAATGAATACACATATCTAGGGATGACAACTCACCTGGAAGATACATTTACAAAGAATTGTTAATCGTAACAGTCTTTACATCTTCGCTAGAAACGCTTCGCTGGAAGTAAATGGGATTGTAAAAGAACAACTCTTGAGTGTAATTTATGAAACATTTATATATACATATATATATTACTGTGGAACTTAATACAAACTAATAAAATATTGACTTTGCAGAGGACGCAGTGTGAAGAAAGAATCGCCAGGAAATAAACAAAAAATAACAACTTTAAGTGGTTTAACTTAAGTAATTTGGTAAATAAAATTTTGTGACAACATTTAAACAGGTCTTACAATAACAACATGGTTCACTGGGTTTACATGAATTAGTGATTAATATCCTTTCGAATAGTAATCCTTTTTCATCTTGCTTCTGAGACTTGATTAAAATATTTTACGTGTGCAATTTTCAATGATAAAGTAAACAAAACGGAAAACGCCTTGTAAGATAAAAAACATTTATCCACTTTAAAAATACACAGCACTACCAGTTTCGCTCTGAGTAGTTTTTCTATAAGATTCGATCTGATTTTCTAGAAGATTCACAACCAGGACTTGACTTGATTATGTTAACGTTGGTAGTTCTTTTCACTCTGGAATCTGTCCGAACGAAACGTTCTTCTTCTTCGAATTGTGTCTTCCAATTCACAAGAGGAATTCACTTGTTCCGAGTCAAAAATATAATTTACTGAATTGGACAATCCTTAGGCATTTGAATAACTTGATTTTAATACTGGAACTTATGCTATAATCTAACTGCAATAACTAGACTCAGAGACATCGTTTTGCATCGTCTCTACTCGACGAAAACACCGATTTAATTATGTCAGTGGCTGAGCCAACGACCTTGCCTTGAAACAATCACCTTCACGTGAACTCGTTGTGATCTATGTGTTAGCAACTGCGTCAGTTATTGCTAACAATTTCATTTCAGATACATTTGCATATTAACACTATAAAATTATTAATGCGTATTTACAACACTTGAATTCACAATTATCACTGATCACATACTGTTGTAAATCTTTAGTGACTGCTACTGATTAATCTCTTACAGTTAGATGGGACAGCGATTGAACATCCGTTTTCTCTTTGATTTTAGGCGCCAAGTATATCTGATCTCGTCCACAATTAAGTTGCAAGAGCATAAAATGCAGTATTACATTGAATTGTATACAAAAATTAATGTAATACTGAGTTTTATACATTTGTAACTTATAATTCCGAATTAATTAACTGGGGTGGAAATTCAAGAAACTTTCCACTGAATGCAAGACCATAGATGTTTTAAGAAGACTGCAAGTTGTTTATTCTGAAACCGTATTTCAAACCTGCATTTTTCAAATATATAAAAAAGAATTTAGTTGCCAATAGGTTTCTAAAAATTTATTAATAAAAAAAAAATCATGAATAAAAACCATAATTAATTTTAAGTATTAAAATTAAGTATTAACTTCGATTCTACGTCAAGAATAATTGAATATACGAATAATATAATATAATTGAATATACGAATAATATAAAACATTCTATTTACAACAGACTGGGTCATCTCATTTATTTATTTTATTACAAAAACATAATCTAACGAAATTTAATTAAACTTTAATTATTATTTATTTTTAATTATGCCATCAAAAAATCATATGACAGATATCTACGAACCTATTAGAGCGTAGTGATGTTATGGAATGTTAAATAGGATAATCGAAGTCTTAAGGTAAAATATATTACAGTATTTAAGAAAAAAAAAGTTTTTTCAGCCTCGATTTTTTTTTTTCATTTATGCTTGTTACGTTATCACTATTCGTTGAGTTATAAAGCATGTTTAAAAGATAGTTATTTAAAGGCCTAATTCTTTTTTCTTTTTTTTTTTTTTATTATAAATTTAGCATTTTTAAATATATCTTGGATTGGCACCTATCATCCAAAAAAAAAAAGTTCGATTACAAAATAATTAAATTCATTACAAAATTATTATTTGAAGATAATAAATGAAATAAGATAAGGGATTTTTTTGTTATTTGTTGAAGTCACTGCGAATCAGATATTTATCTTTTGAGGCATCATTGAAATTGAATACGCTTTGAGAATGAGTGATTTTTTATACTGGTGCCTATTCACCCCTCCACCAAAGATTTGGACAATCCTTAAGAGCGTCTTTGACCGCTGGCATCGCTCCGAGATGGCTGGTGACAGTGAGTGGACTTCGCTGCAAATTACTACAAATAGGAATTTGTCTCCCAGTGCCGTCTGTAATGGAACCCGAAACAGTTGATCGCTAAATAGTGTAGTCATTTTAAGTCAAATTTTGGTGATTAGTTTAAAAAATTGTTACAAGCATGGGACTTGGTATGTGGAAAGTACTTGATCATCCCAATAACATACTAAAAGTCCCCAAAAATCAAACTTGTGCTACGGCCTCCATCTTGGAAAATGGCGGCTAAAATGAACTTTCTCATGCGCTTGGCAGCAACCCCTTTTAACTCCTATAGGCAAGCCCCTAATTGAGATAGAAAGATAATTTTAGTGTCTACGTCTTCGTAAGGGATTACTCTATCCCCTTATGTGCATTTTATGAATGTCAGGGGTCGTACGGGAGAGAGGGAGGGTAAAGTTCGAGCAATTTAATCAATTTTGTCGAACTTTTTTGTTTTTCTTCTTCATCTTCTTCTACAAATTAAGTACTATCGTCAGAAGTGTAACCTCCTTGGAATCCCTGTTCCATTAGCTTTCCAACGATGTATAGTTCATGGCGCTGGGATAATTAGGAGCCGTGCTACGGCCACCAGTGTGAAGTTCTACGACTTCCTTGATTTCACTGACAGACGTATATGAAGGGTTAAGATATTTCTATTCTCTCAGAAAGTATGCACCGTAACGAAATGTTTTAAATTTGTATGTTGAACTTGAATTACCAGGTGAAGATCTGCTGCATAAAATGTGTGTTGTGGCTTAATAGGTGGGATTAGAAGGGGACATGGGTGCGAGGCTAAATTGTTGTCAGGGTGATGTTGGACTTTGGACATTGGGGAAGAGACAGATCAGACATCATCAAAAGAATACATGTGTTTGAAAGTGAACCATAAATATGGAAACAGTGAATTGTGTTTTGTGCAATGAGAACCTCAGTAAAGAAAAAACTGTGATTATAAGAAAAGGATTGGGTGGACTTATTGCAGCAAGTAAAGAAAGAGAAGATGAGTTGTGGCAGAAGTTTGTAAATCGTGAGGAAATTAAAGTTCACGTTACTTGCAGAAAAATATACACAAAACCAAGCAGTATTAAAGCATCAAAACGAAAACGTGAAGAGCAAGAACATGAAGAAAGAAGTGCAGGACCTTCACGAAGATCACGATCATCATTTTGTTACAAGACTTGTTGCCTATTTTGTGAGAAAAATGTAGTAACTCCGAATCGTAAGTTGTCAAAAGGTAGGAGAAGGCGAATTTCATTGATTGAAACGAAGGAAATTCAGAAATCTATTTTGACTAAATGTAATGAACGTGAAGATCAATTGGGTGAAGATGTGAAGTATCGGGTAATGAATGTGGATTTGATAGCAGAGGAGGCGCGATATCATGTTGATTGTTATGTTAGTTTCAGGCGTATAAAGGAACATACCAGGTCAGGAAGACCAACTAATGATAAATATGATGCTGTATTGCAATTTTTGTATGATTATATTGAGAGCCAAGATGAATGTCAATTCACTTTACCTGAAATGAAAGACATTATCAACCATATTCCAGGTGGAGAGCAGTGTGATATTTCGGACTACCTTCTTAAAACTCGCTTAAAAAGTCACTTTAAAGACAGAATAATAGTAACTGAAGCGTTTGGAAGCAGGCCACTTATTATCAGTTTCTTGGGAACTGCTCATAACATTCTCTTTGATCAGTGGTATTCACAAAGAAAGAAAACAATAGAAAGTGAACGTCTTCGGATAGTAGAAATGGCTGCAGAAATAGTAAGGCAGGATATTAGAGGAAAATTTTATGACATGTCAGCGTATCCAACGGTAGATGAAATGAATAATGGAGGTTCAAACCTTATCCCACAATCATTAGAACGATTCCTTAACATTTTGATTCAGGGAAGTAAGGGGAAAGAAAATGAAAAATCAAGAGCAATTACTACCATTAGCCAATCTATAATAGCAGCTTGTCGCCCAAGATCATTTCTTTCACCACTTCACCTGTCCCTATCAGTACACTTACATTCAAAGTATGGCTCGAGACATGTAATTGATCTGCTTCATTCAATGTCACTGTGTGCTTAATATAATGAGACTGTAGCATACCTAAATGCAGCCAATGAAAATGTGCAACCAGAGGTACGTAATGATGCCTTTGTGCAATATGTGTTCGACAATGCCGATGTAAACACAAAAACTATAGATGGACATGGTACAATTCACGTACTTGGCGGTATAAAATGCATAACGCCAGGCAATACAGTTTTGACTTCCACTCCTTTGGTTCGAGACACTAAGAGGAAATTAAATCCTGCTATTAACTCAATACCTCTAGTGCAATACAGGAAACCATCCACACCAGGTTTAAAGAACCTAAAGATGAAATCAGTTGATGTTAAAAGTGTTGAGTTAGGCGTGATTCAAAATGGATTTCAGGTCAATTTTCTTTGGATTGCAGGATTCTTATTTTCAGAAAATTCTCTTCCCTTCTGGAATGGATTCATGCAAGAAGCTATGCAAGAAGCTGGAAATTATGAAGTTTCAAAAATTCTACCATTGCCTGTCATCCATTTAGAGGCCAGCAATCTGACCACAATTAATTCTGCTTTGACATTTGCTGCATCAGAATGCAATCTGAAGAATAGGTCTTGTATTGTAACCTTTGACCAACCACTTTTCATAAAAGCATGCGAAATAGTGGAAGCAGCAGAAAAGGACAGCATAATCTCTTCAGTTATTGTTAGACTCGGAGGCTTTCATCTGTTAATGAGTTATCTGGGATGTATTGGAAACATCATGAAAGGAAGCGGCATAGAAGAGCTGTGGGGAAGTGTCTATGCCAAACATACTGTTCCTCATTTGATATCAGGCCATGCATTTTATCGATCTTTGAGAGCCCATTTCCTCACAGTAGTTGCTCTGTTCAAGTGTCTAACTGTAAAATTTCCAGCTCTGGTAAGTGACATCTTGAAAACTTTTGTTTCGGACAGTGAACGGGTATTAAGAAATGAAGTAGCACCAGAGGATATCATGACTTCAAACGCAGGAGAACGCATAGTGTTGGATATTTTAGCTGCCTGCAGAGAAGCAGAACAAAGTAGTAGGACAGCTAAACTGTGGGTCCAATATATTAAAATGGTTATTCTCATTATGGAGGTTATCAGAGCTGAAAGGACAGGAGATTTTGCACTTCATCTGAATACAGTAATCTGTATGTTACCTTATTTTCATGCCGCAGGTCATAATTTGTATGCAAAAAGTGCTCAACTCTATATCCAGAAGATGCTTGATCTACCATCCAAGATGGAAGATGGAGATTTTGAGCGTTTTTCTAAGGCTGGATTTTTCTGCATTCGTCGGTCTTCCAGATTTTGGTCTGGTACTTGGTCTGATATGGTAATAGAACAATCACTAATGAGACCTATGAAATCTATTGGTGGCCTAACACATGGCCGGGGTATGACAGAGAAAACTATTTTACGATGGACCACATCTCTTCCACTATGCACTGAAGTTACCAAAACTGTTGAACATTTTACTGGTGTATTCTCAAAGACATCTGAACATCATGCAGAAGAGAACCCAAGCAGAGAAATTCGAGATTCACAAGATTTACAAATATTTTGTAACTGGTTATTGGAGCACAATCCATTTCAGCATGCCTCTGGGGAATTAGTATCTCTATCCACGGGACTAGTAGGTGATTCATCAATAACTTGTGATCAAGCACGAGAGTTGGGAGAGGTGTCTATGGAAGATATGAAAGAAAAAATCTTTGGTACGATCACAATTAAAAGGAAATATAAGGCAAAACCGCTTGCAGAAGTCAACTCTGCAATCAGGTTGGGAGCTGATACTGTTACTGTCAATACCCAGCAGCTTTTCAACAGAATTATATGTGTTGAGAAAGAACCAAAGAAATTGAAAAAGTGTTTCACGTATGAGTTAGCACCAAGGCCTCCTTCTCTATTTGATGAAGTGTCACTAAGAAAAGGTGTGAAGTCTTCTCTACTTAAAGTCTTTCAAGCTGCGGAAACTACAAACATTCCTGATAATTGTGTATTTATTTTGGACGGGGGACATCTTCTCCACAGTGTACTTTGGCCCCGACCTGCCACATACGGAGATGTGGTTAATTGCTATATTTCTTACATCACATCTCGCTATGGAAGTAACTGTTGGGTGATTTTTGACGGGTATCCTGATTATCCTACAACCAAGTGCTGTGAACATCAAAGAAGAGCTGCCAAAAGAACGTCTGTTACAATTCAACCCAAAGAAAATGCGGTGGTAACAACCACACAGGCAGAGTTTTTAGCTAACAGTAGGAACAAAAAGTCATTTATAGAAGTTATTGCGAGACATTTCATGTCATCGAATATACAAGTGAAGTTGGCAGAAGCAGATGCAGATTCTGTAATCGTTTCAACAGCATTAGAAATGGCACTTACTGGTGCTGCAGTTGTAGTTGTTGGCCAAGACACAGATTTGCTTGTTCTTTTAACTACATTTGCTTCTGAAACAGACAAGGTTTTCTTCCTCAGTCCTGCTTCTGGTTCTAAATCACAAGAAACTTTGTACAGTATAGCTCGACAAATACCTTTGCTTGGAGAAACTAGGGAGCTTCTTATGTTTGCACATGCAGTAACAGGCTGTGACACAACCTCTGCCATGTTCAGGAAAGGAAAGCTAAATGCATTTAGGGTATTAGAGAAAGACAGTGCTCTCAGAGAGAAAATGAAAGTATTTAACGATCCTTCTTCAAGCAAAGAAGACATAGCTGCTGCAGGCGAAGTATTTTTTCTTCAACTATATGGACCATCAAACAGTACTACCTTAGATGATTTCAGATATTACAAATACCATCACTTGATTTCTAAGCAGTCAGTGGGCAAAACCTTTGACCTTGCATCTTTGCCTCCAACTAGTGATGCAGCAGCTCAGCATTCATATCGCGTTTACCTTCAAGTTCAACAGTGGATGGGTAATGAGATGAATCCCACTGAATGGGGATGGATACAAGAAGGAAACCTCTTGAAACCTGTGCCCATGACCAAAAACCCTGCTCCACCAGACTTGTTAACACTCATCTCATGTGCTTGCAAATCAGACTGTACTAATAGATGTGACTGTAGAAGATCTGGCTTGACGTGCTCTGCCATGTGCAGAAACTGTCAAGGATTATCATGTATGAATTCTGAAGTGAACACTACAATTCTTTCTAATGATGATGATGAAGAAAACTAACTATGTACTATATTTTCATTAAGGCAACATATGTCTTCTATTTTTATTTTTTATTTTCCTAAATCAAAATCAATTAGTGTTAATTTGATAAAAGTTAAAGATAAAATATATTTAATTGAGTATACTAACAGTTTTAAGAAAGCATACCTTAATTTGTAGCCTTCAGCAATATTTAATATATGTAAAATGTTTTTACTTCTTTGAAAGAAATTAAGATTTAAGTGAGCGTATCTTATGATATACTGGTATGGCATTTCAGCCCACGTTTTATGTACTGTTTTTTCAGAGAAACATGGTTTAATCATTTAGGACATAAAAAAGCTTCTCAACGCAATTTATATTGTTGGCACTAATTTGTACTTTCATCTTCATTAAAATGCTCTGTCAATACAATTTTAAAACAAACAGGTAAGATTTTATATCATGTTGAAGTTTTTGGATTAACCCTTCATACACGCCTGCCAGTGAAATCAATGAAGTCGTAGAACTTCACACTGGTGGCCGTAGCACGGCTCCTAATTATCCCAGCGCCATGAACTATACATCGTTGGAAAGCTAATGAAACAGGGATTCCAAGGAGGTTACACTTCTGAGGATAGTACCCAATTTGTAGAAGAAGATGAAGAAGAAAAACAAAAAAGTTCGACAAAATTGATCAAATTGCTCGAACTTTACCCTCCCTCTCTCCCGTACGACCCCTGACATTCATAAAATGCACATCAGGGGATAGAGTAATCCCTTACGAAGCCGTAGACACCAAAATTATCTTTCTATCTCAATTAGAGGCCTGCCTGTAGGGGTTAAAAGGGGTTGCTGCCAAAAAGTTCATTTCAGCCGCCATTTTCCAAGATGGCGGCCGTAGCACAAGTTTGATTTTTGGGGACTTTTAGTATGTTATTGGGATGATCAAGTACTTTCCACATACCAAGTCCCATGCTTGTAACAATTTTTTAAACTAATTTTCCTAAAATGACTACACTAAAATAAGACAACCACAAGAATCACTTAACCATCCAGGACTCATTTAAAAAAAATACTCAGCAACAAAACATGAAGCATTTTGTATTTAAAAATTACCTAATAATAATAGTAATAATTAATTTTCATTAATAGAATTATTAATTTCTAAATAGTATTCCAATTTTGCCTGAAGTTTTTTTAACTCCTCTTAATAAGGACCGTGAAATCTAAAAATTTAACGACAACCCAGTATCTATTTTTTTTTCTTTCGTCTGAAACCTCTTGTTTTCTGTTCTGCTAAAAATTGATAAATTTAGTTTTCTCTCAATGATTTCTCTTTTGATTTTGGAACAAAAAAGGTAAACAAAACGACTAATAACAACATTGATATTAAAACGGTTTTAATGTCATCACATTTCAATTTTGATTTTATATAAAATAACGAAACAAACCAACTTTTTTTCATTTCTTCAAAACTCTATATTTCATCTCAATTAAGGGACTTCATCAGGATTAAAAGAAAATACAAATAAAAAAGAGAAAATCCTTCTCTTTCTCTTCAAATCATAATCGGAATGTTACAAAGAAAAATTTCAATAATCATAAATTATTACATTAAATAATTAACATAACATATAACATCCAATAGCTGTGTATGCTTCAATAAGGATAAGTCACTTAAAGTGAATGATGTTTCTCTAAGTATTTTTAAGAAATCTTTAATAAAGAATAAGAAGATTAAAGATTTTTTAATTTTAAAATAATCACATATCTATTCATTACAATTAATTTACTGTTCATTACAATTCATTTGTTGTCAATTATGTTAACAAAGGTAAAATTGTTATTTTGTTTTAGAATATAATGTTTATTACTGATTATTGGATGTTATATGTTATGGTAATTATTTAATGTAATAATTTATGATTATTGAAATTTTTCTTTGTAACATTTCGATTATGATTTGAAGAGAAAGAGAAGGATTTTCTCTTTTTCATTTGTATTTTCTTTTAATCCTGATGAAATCCCTTAATTGGGATGAAATATAGAGTTTTGAAGAAATGAAGAAAAGTGCGTTTGTTTCGTTATTATATATATATATATATATATATATATTTCGAAGATATATGAAAGTTATTATGATGAATTTTGTTTTGTTTTGTTTTTTTACTCGGGAAGCTGAGATTTAGATAATTAAAAGCTCCTAATTGAATTTATTATAAAAAATAGCTCCTGAAGGATTCAAGATTCTGGTGTTAAAAAAAAAAAAAGAAGCACTTTTACATGACTATTCTTAATTTTGTATTTCTTCTATTTTCAGTCTTCAGTTCTTGTTTGTTTGTTCTTTTT
>JAFIDM010000001.1:86410078-86420361 GCA_023159025.1 Thereuonema tuberculata
TGAATTTTTGTATTTTATATTTTGTATTGTTCAAATCTGAAGATGTTAGCTCTTTGCTAACGAAATCGATCATTGTAAGTTATTATGCTTTTATTGTTTCTTGTATTTTAGTATGTTCGTTGGCTTTAAATTAAATTATTAAACACATTAAAAGGTGGACCTAATAAACTACTACAATAGCTTTTATTCAGCCATGTTTTGATATAAACTAAAAATTAAATGTCAATTGATTTCGAATCAAACACAGTCTCATAGCACAGGATAATATTTTTTTTAATATCTAGTTCTTCCATTTAGTTAGGAACTACGCTTATTTTCTTCCCTTTCTTAAATTCTCACTAAAAATAGCCTCCAGAATTTTGTCAGAAGTCTTAATAATCATAATTTCCCTAATTACCTTGTCTTCAATTTAGTCTATTGCAATTTAGAAAATTATTAGGTTGTTGCCGATGAAATATCGGAAAATGGATGGAAACATCTTTAACAGCAATTCGGTGCAAAATGAAGTTTATGAATCAAAATAATCTCCGCCAGCACCAATGCATTTTGCCAATGAGATACAAGTTTCTACTGCCGTAAAAACAATTCAGTGCTACGAGACGCGATTTCCAAACTCTTAGAATATAACTGATGTTTAGTTTGGCAATGTTCTACCTGTTAGAAAAGTGTCCAGGTGCTTAAAGAAGTGATAGTCTGTTGGCGACAGATCTGATGGAATAAGGTGGATGAGATAACGTAACTGGTACAATTTTTATATCGCCTTGAGGACAACATAGGTTCTAGCGTTATCTTGAAGTTATAGGCCCCTGACGACTGACTAACGCCAGCTGTTTGGTCGACAGTTTTCTGCGCAAAAAAGCACGTTTGACAGGGTAGCAAGAAGGAGTGAATCTACTGATCACCAAACACTGATCGTCATCTTCCTGGGATACAGTATGGGCTTTATCATGGTAGAGCCACTGTACCGAATATTCGCAATTGACATACAATATATGTTTCTCATCATACCCTTCAAAATGTCGTTCGCTTGGTTGCGGAGAAGTAGAGAAGAGCAGATATTCAGTCATCACGTTTTGTGCTGTTCTGTCAACTCTTGTGGGATCCATTTATCCATCTTCTTCACTTTGCCTATAGCTGCCAAATATCAGGAAAGTGCTTGCCAAGTACATCCAGTTTTCCGGCAAGTTCTCGATCTGTTTGACGAGAGTCGGATTCGATCAAGTCCTTCAATTTGGCTTCATCGATAGATCCTTGTTCAGGGTTCATTTGCGAGGCTAATGTCAGACAGGAATTTCGGAAAACAACTTAGTGTCATGCTTTCATTCTCAGTGCCTTCTTCAAATGCTGTGTTTCAAATGCAGCTGCCTCTGCTGCACGGTGGTTTATACTTTTGTAATAAAAATAATTCGGATCCATCGTCCGAAGCCCATACTCCATTTCGACTTGATGCCTCCAACCACATGATCACTGCCTTGTGAGCGGCACGTTTGCCACTTTAAATTTGCTTATCACTAAGAAATCTGACGACATTGTTACCCTCAAAAGTACATATCAACTATAAAAGGATGCAAAGCCGACATTTCATCTGCAACAACTTAATATACAATTCAATAGTACGGTAACATAGAATACTTATTATATAAGTATTATACTGTACAATAATTTTAATATAATAAACCATTTAGAAACGCGGATTTGTAAATTTTTAATTAAAATGGTTTATATTCTAATTGAGAATGAATTTAAACAAATTTGTTTGTGTTAACACATATATTGTACGTACAACTAATCATTAACTTCTTTTATAATTGGAAAGTGAGGCTCATCAAATTTGTCTGTGTGTAAATTTGACCCACTGGATAGATTTTTCTTGAAACTTGACATGCACATTTAAGGACAAGAAGGAAATTTAACTTTTATATTTGAAATGTTTTAATTTTTCCGTGTGGTTCTTGACGAGAAATAAGTAAATGCAGATAAAAAAAAAAATCCCTTAGCAAAGCATTAGAACCGATATTTGGATTATTTTTTTTTTCACAATTTAAAAACAAATGGTAAATGGACTTTACGTTCTTTAGGAATAACTTTTTTAATGTAGTGATGAAGTCACTAAATAGAATCGACCACTTTCCATACTATTGTTACTTCCAAACTATTGTTATACCCAATTTCCGATGTAATTGGTTGTAATTTCCAGATGCCTTTTTTTTTTTATTATTATTTCATGGAAAACTCATTAATAATTGAAGCCAAACAAGAAAGTTTTCCTAATAATTAGTGAATGAAAAACAGTGCATTTCTTTCATTAGGCCACCTTTGTTTTTTTTAGCTGAAAAAAAGCAACTACCATCGTTTATTTCTAATCAATAGAAATCCTTTCTAAGGCTTCGAAGCAGTAATAAGTTTATAAATGATTTAGTTACTACAAGGGAATAAAGCGTTGATATTTTTGGAAGAGATCACGCCCTGTTGAGTGCTAAATGTTGAGGTCTAAGTTGAGTCAACTGTGTAATAAACCAGTCAACTAAAGACGGAGGAAAAAAAAAACATCAAAACGACGCCATGAAAAAAAAAGGAACAAATACAAAATGGCGTCGTATCATAAATATACTTCATTTGACGTTTTTATGATCGGAAATGGATGGCTATTCGAGGGATACGCAATTGTTTTAGGGTGCTAAACAGACCACATGCACCTTAACCATTTTATTTTCATCGATGAAAAGTAGACTGGCCTTGATTTTTAAAGAAATTATTAGATCTTAAACAGCTTCAAATTAGAACACTCATATTTAAATAAATAAAGGTATATTTTAAAAATCAGTTACAAATTTTATCATAGCCTGATTTTAATGTATCAATTCTGTGAGCAAGTCATTTATTTATTATCTGTTATTTAATGTCGCTATTATTTATTTATTTATTTATTTATTTACTATTTTGTTAACGAATACAAATTACGAGATATATATTTCATAAGACAATGATTGTTAATCAAATTATTAGCTGCGAAGTTAAATTTTACTATTTGCTATCTTTTCAGAGTAAGTAATCCAGTTTTTCGTCAAGTCATTGTACTTTTAATGAATAACGAAGAAATAGTCTACAGGCAGCCCTCGTTTTACGCCGGTGTTGCATTCCTACAGTAGCGTTGTAAATCGAATCCACGAAAAACGAACCCATTATATAATATAAACAGGGGAGATGCGTTCCACACATCCAAAAATATATTGTTTTTTATTTAATTAAACTAATTTGCATAAGTTTTTACGACTAAAATTAATGTAAAATATTTACGTACTTTCGTAGGCCTACTAAATTAACAAAAAAAAATAAATTAAATAAATAAACCAAAGCAGACTGTGACCTCGCCAAAGGCAAAAGGCAATATAAATAAAACCCGAAAAGCCAAGAGGCAATATCGGGAATACATTATCGGGCCTAACAGTCATTTTAAGTTGAATTGACGGCACGTTAAACCCATTTTTTTAGCTTTATTGCGGCCTATGTTGTTTTGTTCTTCTTGTCCTTTTGTTATTTAATGTTGTTCGCCTACTAGTTGTAGGGAACATTCCCGATATTGCCTCTTGGCTTTTCGGGTTTTATTTATATTGCCTTTTGCCTTTGGCGAGGTCACAGTCTGCTTGACTGATGACTTCACCTTAGGTTTGCCTCTCCGATTCATTTTTATCGAGGGGGCTGGCTAGAGCTGATGATCAAGTAGAATTGTGAAACAGCTGTACTCTAGTTCCCTTCATAAAAATGAATCGAAAAGGCATTTGTTTGTTTTGTTTAGTCTTGTGTTGGGCCTAACAGTCATTTTAAATTTAATTTTTCTTTTTCGCATTTTTAAAATATATTTTTCCTCATTTTGGCCTAAATTCTAACCGGCGTAAATCTGAATCGTCGTAAATTGAACCGTCGTAAAACGAGGGCTGCCTGTATAATGTAAAGTAAGATATTATAAAGAAGAAACAATAAAGTAATATCAGAAAACATTGACTGCCAACATTCACCGTTTTTCTAATCCTTATAAACGATTACAGTTCCAGTGCTGTTAAGAACAGTTAGTTCTGATCAACAGGTGCTACAATAAAATTACCATTATTTAAGCTTTCATTAATATTACTGCTTAATTTTTCTAGTTTACTATTGTATTTTTAAATTTTTTTATATGTACAGTAAACCTTCTCAAATCCGGCCTAATAAGGCACCCAGTAGGCCGGATTACAGAAAAGCCGGACTATCGAGAGCGTTCTTAAAATAACTCAATAGCTCAATTTTTGCATTCATAATGAATACGTAATTATTAAATACTGTCACTCAAAAGACTATAATATGTAACCACTGCACTAATTAAAACGAAACTCACTGACACTTTAGACTGATGTGTCGCATAAAAACAATCAACATAAACGCTGGACTGTCTTCGCGCGTGAAGGGCTTTGACCGTACAGAAAAGCACAAGAGTGCATAACTCATACTGTGTTCTCAGAACTCGATACGGACTCGCTGCGCGCAGGCCGTGTTGACTCAAAACAGAGAAACGAATTTAGTTATTTAAAAAAAAAAAAAAAAAAAATCAGGAACAGGCCGGATTCCGTGGGGTCGGTCTACCGAAGGCCGGATTTGACAGGTTTTACTGTTTATTGTTCTGAATTTACTACAGCGTGTTTTCCAAAAAATTGTTAAATTTTAAAGAAATGTAATTTTCTGTTATTTTGCCGATAACTGGTTGGATTGAGATCCATCTGTAATTCTAGATTTTTAGTGGTTCATGTTACAGTTAACATAGGGAACCGCTCTTGCTTTTGTGTTGTCTGTCTGTCACACTGTATGTCAAATTCTGTAGCGGCCAAACGGTTAGAGATATTAGAATGAAACCTTCACTATTGTGTTCAGCATCAAAAAGTAGGTGATCACGTAAAAAAAATCAGACCACTCCCTGACCCCCCCCCCCCAATTAACGTTTTCCATAGCAATGTTGCAATAATGATAACAATGTACACAGTAATAATAATAATGATTCATACATAACAATACTAACAATTGCCAACAGGACGTCATTGTTAATATTTACAAACATACAGTTTCATAAATTCTTTAACATACTTATTCAAATGATATTGTGTTAGCGACCCCTAGTTTACAGCTTGCCTGTAAAACATAAAGGAACGGTCTTGCATTTATATGCTCTTGCTTTTAATTATTTTCTTTATACAATTGTGCAAATTATGGGGCCGCTTTGCTTTTGACACTGTCTAAAAGCATTAATTACCTTGTTGTAGTTATCACATTTAGATATTGGAGTAATTTGGCAATTTTTACATTCGTTGATATTTTCCTTTGATATATTTTTGATGATTATTGCATGAGAAAATAACATCTTGTTTTCTTTAATCATTCTTATAACTGATTTATCGTGAATATAGTTTTTTTTTTATTATTTTTATTATTTTTTATTATTCCTTGTTTCATTTATTGCGGATTCTTCTAGGACCGGTACAACTACATGCACATTTATATCAGTGGATTCTAACTCGTGGCCCGCGAAGGACTTCTGTTCAGCTCACGATGCATTTTGGAAACGTACCTATTAGCGCTGGCGTACCAACGCCTTTGGGGGCCCGGGGCGGGAGTTGTTGTGGATGGGGGCCCCCTAGTCTGACTTTTACAACCAAAAAAAAAAAAAAAGGTCCTCTTGTCTGGATGGGGGCCCCCTAGTCTGACTTTTACAACCAAAAAAAAAGGTCCTCTTGTCTAAATTTCTAAATTTTAAAAAGGTCCTCAAAGTGCGGGATTAGTGCGAGTCTAGATCGCACGCATAATTTCACGCTCCGTAAAAAACCAGACAAAACCAAACAAAAGTAAGTTACCTAGATTACAGATAAATTACAACTAATAACTGGCTGAAAAAACCAAACATATAACTGTTTAGTATGTCTCAGAAGGGATATAATATAGACTGTGCAAAATGCAAGAAAACACTTAAAGAAGAAGAAGGCAGATGTTTAGGATGTGGAGACGAATTCCACATAAAATGCATGCACATTCCAGCGGATGCAAATATCCCAATGTCCACAAGAAAAAGGAATTGGAGGTGCGATAAATGTAAGAATATCACCGTTAGATTAAAAGTAACTAAAGAAACAATTCAGAAAGATGAAAACAAAACTACTCCACCCCAACAAAGTGAAATGAACGCAACCCAAGAAGTGAAACCTACCCGGCAAAATGAAATGGACTCCACCCAAGGAATATACCAGTTAATCAATGAGGTAAGAGAACTCAAATCAGAAATCCAAGAAATTAAAAGCAGTCTAAACTATATAAATGAACACTATGAGGAAATTTTAAAAAAATTATCAACAATAGACAGTAAACAAATACAAAATGAGAAAAGACTAGTGAAACTTGAAGAAAAGGAAAATAATACATTGGAGAAAATTAAAAACCTGGAATCAGAAATAGACAATTGTGAAGAAAAATTAAGACAAAATAATTTAGAACTAAATGGAGTTGCCCAACTACCAAATGAAAAACTCCATACTATTATAGAAAAAATTGCTGAAAAGATAGGACTAAAAGGACAACTACAAAATATAGAAGTAATGCATCGAGTTCAAACGTTCAACCAGAACAAAATAAAACCTATAATTATAAAATTCTCAACATTAAAAAGCAAGATAATCTGGATGGAAAAAATCAAAGAAAAGAAAATCCTAAGAAATAATGAAATTTATAATAATGAGGATATCAGCAAAATCTACTTTAATGAGAATTTAACGAAAAGAAAAAAAAACTTGTTTTGGAAAGTAAGAGTATTAGCGAAAGAAAAGAATTATAAATTCACATGGACAAAATTCCATAAGATATTGGTAAGAAAGGATGAAAATTCACACATTATTAAAATAATGACTGAAGAAGACCTCAAAAAAATAAACTAATAAAAAAGTGGGAAAAAAAAAAAAAAAAAATCCATTTAGATGTTTGAAACAACGAACCAGAAAAATTTAAATATATGTAACAACTTTGAAGAATGGTATATAAACAGGAAAAAAAATCAGTCTTCTGAAAAAATATTATACCTGAACATAAGAAGTATGAAAAAAAACTTTGATTATCTTATTTGTCATATACAAAAATTCCAAAATGAAATAAACATAATAATTTTAGTAGAAACAAACATAAATGAAAATGAAATTAAGTATTTTACTTTGAAAGATTACAATATGGTATATAACCTCAGAAAAAATAGAAGAGGTGGTGGGATAATAATGTATTATAAAAATGAATATATATTAACAAACTTCCAAATCAACACAATAACATTTGAAAATATTACATGTATATTAAAATATAAAGATATTAATATAAATGAAACTAATAATAGCACAGATTCTAAAAAGTTATTAATAGTCTATAAACCTCCACTAACCAATAAAAATCAGTTTCTCCAAGAACTAGAAAAAACAATAGACTATAATCAAAACAACTTAGAAAAAACAGATAACTTCATAATCATTGGAGATATGAATATTAATATTTTAGAAAAGAAAACCAACTCACTTATATTGAAATATCTAGAAATTTTTAATACATATGGCTTAGAAAATATAATCAATGCTCCAACTAGAGAAATACAAACAACAAAATCTAGTACCTCCACTTGCATAGATCACTGCTTCACTAATATAAGAACCAAACATACTCAAAGTAATATTATACAAACTGAAATATCAGATCACTATATAATAATATTAGAATTGTACAATGAACAAGTATGTAAAAATAATCAAAATTTGAATAAATTTAGAAAGCAAAACAACATAACAAATGAAGAATTATTTATTAAAAAATCAGAAAACTTATTTAATGATATAAGAAATAAAAAAATAACAGACCCAAATAAAATAGTAAATAAATTTGTAAAGATAATCAATACATCTAAAAAACCCTTAAATAATAAAGAGCAACACAATAAAGGAAACCCAGAAGACAATTATAAAATTATAAAAAATGATAGAAAAAGTTATAAACACGAATGGATAACAGATGAAATCTACGAACACATCAAAGAAAAAGACAAGTTATACAAAAAACACAAAAATAATAAAACAAATAAAAAATATAAAGAAAATTATAGAAAAAAAAGCAATTGGCTGAAAAACCTAATACAAAAAACCAAGCAAAAATTTTACCAAAATAAATTACAAAAATATAACAATGATAATAAAAAGACTTGGAATACCATAAATAATATCATAAATAAAAATGAAAATAAAAATATAGATAAAAACAAAATTTGCAAATTAATAGAAAAATTTAACTACAAACAAACGGATGAGCTATTTGGTAAAACATTTAGTAAAATTAAAAATACATGTAACTGTAGCATTACAAATAATAATGAAGACATTGAAACATTAACAAATACAATAGGATTTTATATACCAGATATCGAGGACATAATAAAAATTATCAAATCAATGAAAAATAAAAACACTGTTGGTATAGATAATATTGCTATAAAGGATATAAAAAATTATATTGATATATTTGCAACAATAATACACGAACTTTTAAAAAGCATGTATGATTATGGAATATACCCAAATATTTGGAAAACAGCAAAAATAACTCCTGTATATAAAAAAGGAAAAATCTATGAAATAAAAAATTATAGACCAATTTCTGTTCTTTCCAATATGTCCAAAATTATAGAGACTTATTTAACCAACTCAATATACAACTTTCTATCTAAATATAAGATATTAAAAAAAGAACAATATGCATATCAAAAAAATTTAAGTACTGATAAACTATTTCAAGATTTTCAAAATACCATTAATACTGCCCTAAACAAAGGACAGTATATCTATATTATTTTTATTGACTACGAAAAAGCATTTGATAGTATAAATCATGAGATATTAGTACAAAAATTATTTAATATTGGCATAAGAGGAAAAATGATAGAAATATTAAAAAATTATTTAAAAAACAGAAAAATAAGAATTAATTTAAATTCAAAACTAGGTAAAACATATAAACTAAAAACAGGTATCCCTCAAGGTTCAAATTTAGGACCGCTCTTATTTATTATATATTTAAACACATTATATAGTACAATATCTACATCGAAAATTTATGCTTACGCTGATGATATTATTTTAATAAATATTAATGAAAATTGTAAAACTGCAGAAAAAAACATACAAAAAGACTTTAATAAATTAATTGTATGGACACATAATAATAAAATGAAAATAAATAATCAAAAAACAAAACTAATGATAATCAGAACAAAAAATAAATTTTTACATGCAAATCCATTCATAAAATACCATAATCATAATTGTTTGATGAACAATAACATAAATTCCAACAGATGCAACTGTGAAACTATAGAAATAATTAATACAAATAGATATTTAGGTTTACTAATTAACGATCAATTTACTTGGAAAACTCATTATTTATATATATTAAACAAACTCAACTCCCTAATATTTATGTTTAAACATATACAAAATATATTTTCTATAAAACATAAAATACTGTTATATAAATCTTTTATTGACTCATTAATAAATTATGGATTATGTTGCTGGATACATTTAAACAATACAGACATTAATAATATAAATAGAATATTAAATAAAATAATAAACTATATAATAAAAGATTATGGTACTTTAACAAAAAATAAAAAAATAAATATAAGAATTAAATACAAAATTCTAATGCCTAGAGAAAAAATAATGTATTCCTTAATAATAAAAAATTTTTACAAAATAAGAGAACAGTATAGAAAAAATAACTTAGAAAATAACTCTAGAAATAACCTAATACAGATTCTTTACTATGAAAATCCAAAAAATAACTTAGGTTTAAGAAACAAAAACAGAATACTATTGAAACTTTTTACACAAATAGAAGATAGTTTAAAACAAAAGGAATTTAATAAAATAAGTGTATTAAAAAATGAAATATTACATAAAATAATAGGTGAAAAAATAAACTGGAACATTTAGATACATATCTCATTATTTAGAAACACATATCTACAAAAAAAAACAAAAAAAAAAAAAAAAACCTTATTATTCTGAATTGTATTGTTGATTTGTACTATTATTAAAGAAATGTAGAAATGTAAAAATATTATTATTGATTGCAATCAAAAATAATATTTCTTAATTATTTATTCAATATTGAATACTATAAATATAGATATTCAAAAATTTAGAATAGTGTAAATAATAACATTAAAAAAAAAAAAA
>JAFIDM010000001.1:86420461-86434286 GCA_023159025.1 Thereuonema tuberculata
TATTTCTTCTATTTTCAGTCTTCAGTTCTTGTTTGTTTGTTCTTTTTAACCAAAGAATAAATAATAATAAATCTTTTCTTAGAAGCTGCGAATATTACAAAAGAGGAAATATAATTTATATTGTTTTTTTTGTTTGTTTTTTCTAGAAGATTTGGCAAAAAAAGCAAAAAAAAAACCTTAGCTGCTAATTAGAATTTATTAAATAAGAATAACTTTTCTTCAACTAAATTTCATAAAAGAAATTAAGAAATAGTTAAGAACAGCCAAGTAAAACCATTATAAGATTAAAAGTCCGATCTTGCAGTTGCTCCCCCCCCCCCCCTCATTTAACACTGCATAAGCAAACAATTGTTATGATAATTGGTCGATCGTCTCATGTGTAGTGCGGTATTTCCTGCATGGGTCGTTGTGCGTGTTAGCATCATGTAGAATGTGTTTCGTGTGGTTCTGCAACGCTCTCATGAACCCTTCTGTCTCCCTAAACAACTCACCACTCGTCAGCCATCTGTTCGACACTTTATTATTATCTCGAAAAAGTTTCAAACCATGGGTTTCCCCAGCTAAGACAATATGGCGGGTCAAGGACCAAAGCACGTATTGCCAAGTGTATAAAACAAAACAAAACAAAAAACGGTTGGAAGAATAGTTAGGGTTGTGTGGTTGTGTCCATAAATTTCCGAACTATGCGTGTTGTGTTGAGTACTACAGCCTTCTGGAGTTGTGCATAAGTGTTTTTATGAAGTCCTAGTGTGTTGAGGCTGTGGTGCAATGTGTGAGGCACCAGACCAGTAGCGGACAGGATGATGGGTACAACACGTACTCGGTCCTGCCTCCACTGCTTCTGGAGCTCGTGTGCTAAGTCTGTGTATTTACTTATCTTGTCAGCGTGAGTTTTCTGCATGTTCTTGCTGATGGGAACTGCAATATCAATGAGATAGGTCTGTTTGTTGACCTTATCAACAATGTGATGTCAGGTCTGTTGTGATGTATGGTTTTATCTGTATGGATGGGATGGTCCCAGTACAACTTATGTGAGGATGACTCTAATACGCTTTGTGGTATGTTTTTGTAGTACGGGACTGTGCTCTCAATAAGTGAGTGTTTGTGTGCTAGCTGTTGATGAACGATCGATGCTACCTGATTGTATCGGTGGAGGTGTCTGTTTGGGACAGAAGGGGACAGCCAGATATTATGTGGTCGATCGTCTCATGTGTAGTGTGGCATTTCCTGCATCTGTCGTCTTGTGTATTTGCGTCGTGTAGAATGTGTTTTTTGTAGTTGCGTGTGGGGATGACTTGGTCCTGTATCGCGATCATGAACCCTTCGGTCTCCCCAAACAGCTCACCACTCGTCAGCCATCTGTCCGACGCTTCCATGTCGACATGAGGCTGGCTGAGTTCGTGATGATGTCTGCCATGGAGTTCCTTACGAGCCCATGATTCACGCAGCTGCTGTGTGTGAGTGTCGGGAGTGGTGAGTGTTAGAGAAGGGTTTGCGAGGTCCAGGGGTGTGAAGTGTGTGTCAGCCTTGACAATGGCTGAGTGGAGTGAGGAGTGTTGTGCTCTTTGGTGGAAGTGTTCCCTAAGTGTATGTACTTGTTTTTCGTGTAGGGTGATGAGATTAATGAGTCCTCGGCCTCCCTCCTTGCGGGGAAGAGTCATCCTTTCCGTAGCGGACTTGGGGTGGTGCATGTTGTGTTTTGTGAATGTAGTGCATGTTGTGCGTTGTAGTGCTTCGAGTTCAGTGTTTGTCCATGAAATTATGCCGAACGAATATGTTAGTGTTTGACGGCAAAAGTGTTAATAGCTTTAATTTTATTTCTGGCATTGAGTTGTGTTTTGAGGATGTTGTGAATGCGAGCACAGTATGTTTTCTTGAGTGCGTTTTTGATGTTTGCATTGTCAATGACGCGCGCTTGCTGGAAGCCCAGGTACTTGTAGGTCTCTACCTGTTCCATGGATTGGATGGCCAAACCATGGTCCAGTTCAAAACCCTCCAAATTCGTAGTCTTCCCGCGTGTTATATGTAGCTTGCGGCATTTGTCAATTCCAAATTCCATCCCAATGTCTTTGGTGAACTGTGTAGTGACTTGTAGTAAATTAGTAAGTTGTGCATTGTTTGTGGCATAGAGTTTAATATCATCCATGTAGAGTAAGTGTGTGATTTTGTATGGTGTCAGAGTGCCTGAGGTAAGCCTATAACCGTGTTTTGTGTTGTCTAGCATGTGGCTTAATGGATTCAAGGCGAGGCAGAACCAAAGAGGACTCAAGGAATCTCCCTGGGAAATACCTCTCCTTATGGGAATGGGGACTGTAGTGATGGAGGTGTTGGAGGTGCGTAGGTGTAATGTTGTGTTCCAACTCTTCATCGTGGCATCCAAGAATGCCATGATCTTGGGGTGTACTTTGTAGAGTTGAAGAGTGTGCAAAAGCCAGGAATGGGGACTGAGTCAAATGCCTTCTTGTAGTCGATGTACGCAATGTGTAAGTTCCTATTCTTCGCGCGCGCCTGGCGCAGGATTACAGAGTCAATAAGGAGTTGCTCCTTACTACCGTGGGAATTCCTGCGACAGCCCTTCTACTGTTCGGAAAGAATGTTATGTGTCTCGATATGTGTGTAAATTTTGTCTGTAAGGCAGGAGGTGAGGAGTTTGTAAAGTGTGGGGAGGCAAGTGATTGGACGGTAATTTGCAGGGTTTGCTGTTTCAGTGTTCTTGCTCTGTAGGTAAGTGATACCCTGTGTGAGGAAAAGAGGCATATGTTCTGGGTGTTGGATTATGTCAGTGAGTGCAACAGCTAGCTTCCCATGCAGGGACGTGAACCTCTTGATCCAGAAGTTCTGAACGCCGTCTGCACCAGGAGCCTTCCAGTTGCGTTTGTTGAGTTTTGTTTGTTGAGTTGTAGTAGTATTTAAATCCATAATGTTTTCCATTTCCACAGTTCCTCGTGTAAGAGCTGAATGGTTTTGTGCATCATCATTTTCCAGATGATCATGAGTAGTAATGCTACTAGCATTCAATGGATTTATTTCTGATACAATTTCTGGTACTTGATTTGTAACATTTGTGATATCACTATTTCCAATTTCAGAATTTTGGTGTTATAATTCTTAAAGTTCAAAGCTTTACTTTCCAATTCTTTCAATTCTAAATCAGTGAAAACTTTAGTTTTCATTATAAAACGTCGTTGATCCATCAATCTTTGCAAAGTTTTTTCTGAAGTTGGGTCTTTTTCTTTCCAAATTTCAAACATTCTTTTTTGGAATCCTCTTTTTGATGGGTCTGATTGATAATAGCATATCATAATTTCCTTGTTTATTTCAATTGTCCACTTTTTTCTTTTAATTTTTCCTTCTAGTCGCTGCACAGTTGCCTGCCCTGGTTGCCTAGCAGCAGCAACTGAGCCCTGTTGCCCATTTTTCGCCTGGTACCCAGGAACTAAAGCACCTGACGCGGCCCTTGTTGACCCGGGCGACGGCCGATCCGGTGTAGGATTCTTTGTTTTGTTCACCATATTATTATTATTATTATAATACTCCACACTTCTGCGGAGTAAAATCGTCCCGAACTGGTAGCTCTGCCATTCATAAACGGACTGTATATACAGTAATACCTTGAGATACGAGCATAATCCGTTCAGGACCGAGCTCATAACTCGAGGTGCTCGTATCTCAAATCATTTTTTCCCATAAGAAATAACAGAAAAAAAATTAATCCGTTCCGGCCCTCTAAAAAACTCATGTTTTTTCCATTATTATTAGCACTAATAAATGTTTTAATTGCTGTAGAGACATACACACAAAACAAAAATTATAGTACATAAAGATTCCTGTGATATAAATTACATAAATTTATAAATTTATATTCGTAGGTAACTTCGATATAATCGTCACGCCCTTGGAAGGATTTACGTTCTTGATAGCATCCTTCTGCTTTAGGATGGTACATATCGTGGATGTACTGCGATCATACATGCGTGCTACATCACTCACGCGGGCACCACGCTCATATTTATCGACAATTTCATGCTTTATTCCCATAGTCATCATGCGATTCTTCTTCTCACTACCATCCTTACCATTCACTTTCTTAGGACTCATCACTATTATGAAGAATAATGTACAAAAATCACGTAGATAACTTAAAGAGAAAGTAGAGAGAAAATCACGTAGATAATGCAAACACAATACGGAAGACTCGCGGGTGATGCGTACGGAAGTCGACGAACACGTGAAGTGAACGAGTGAGGCGGCGTGGGCTGTTCCGAGTGCGCGGCCACCTAGCGTCGGCGTCTGTAAGCGTGCTCGTATCTCAAAGCAAAAATTTGCTCGAAGGCTTGCTCGTATCTCGGAATACTCGTATGTCGGGACGTTCGTATCTCAAGGTATTACTGTATATATTTTCATATTTTCTGACAATTGGGATTATTAATACAATTTCTTCGTGATACAGTACTTTTGCTCATTTTCAAATTAAGAACCGACATGATTTATATTGTATTAAAACTTTGTTGAAAAGCTAACCATTGTTCTATCAGCTTCCAATGCCAAAAATCCATTACAATCCTTTGAGAAAAACAAAACAAAACACCGTCTATTTATATGACATAAACAACCTTTCTGATTGGCCTAATGAAATTGTTTCCATCCCCTTCCGTGAATAGATAATTTCAGAAACAAGACTCAGACAATTTTTAAACCTCATTGCGTTTACTGTGATTTTTATTAATTTGTTTAATGGCTTAAAATCGTTGTTGCGAAGAACTTTATGGATGAAGGATTCAACATTTGATGATTGGCTGTTTTATAAAAAAAAAATGCTAATTCCTTGGTGTACAAAAGAGAGGATTGAAAGTCACACATTAGATAACCATTCAATTAGAATACTACTAAATAGTAGAATAGGGATAACTAATGCTATATATAAAATACATCATTTTTATAAAGTTTTTTTTCCTTTCCGAGTCTTTTTGAAAGTAGACAGTAAAAAATCGGTATCATTTTTCGCCGAACAAATCCATGTCAAATTAGTCATTTCTCAGGAAGACAATAATCGTGAGCCTTAACAGGAAAGAGATAGAAAGTATATTAAATATTAAGGAGAAACCGTTGTTTTTTTTTTTGTTTGTTTTTTTTAAATAATGCTTTTGATGTTTTATTGAAGATTTATTAAACATTATTTATTGAATCTGTAAATCCTGTATTGATTTGTTTCTCTATTTATTTAGAACAAGTGAAGAAGCAGATCATTCTAGAAATAGAAGATCCCTGGGTCGGAGATGCTGAAAAATTTACAGTTACATTAAAAATAATTAACTTTTAATTATTATACTAAAAATTAAGATTTATTACAACTATTCTCTTATTTAGTATGTTTTATTCAATACTTAAATGTTTATCCCTGTATCAGTATCTAAATTGTGGAATTATATATTACATTCGTCTGCTTTAATTTATATGCACCAAATATATTAAGCAATCCTTCTATAACGTATTTCGATGATTAATCACACGAAATATTTCTATTCTAATTGATGATTGACTTTTCTTTTGTTCATTTGTCTTTTGCATCACTCTAAAACGCCTGGAGGGATTTTTATTAAATTTTCTGCTTGTTTTTGAACACGATTATTTGATCTTATCGCTCCCAGTCTTCAAAATGGATCTTCCACTGCTACATGCTTAATCCCAGCTAACCGATGTATAACTGGGTGATAGCTGGTATCTATATAATAAGCGTACATGTTTGTTTGTCTTGAAACGACGTCGCCATTTCTCAACGGATCTTTACCAAATTTAGCACGGAGGTTCTCATGCATCCCAGAATAATGCATAAACAACGAAAACCCGGATCCGGAATAAGTGGTGTAAACGTGGGGAGGGATGGGGCATTCTCGAATGGTACGCATATCTCCGAAACAGCTTGAGTTGCAAACAGGAAATTTCACATGAGTGTTGTTTGTCAAAATCGTATCGTCAATATACGATATTCGACGAATTTCCGATATTCGGATCCTGAGAAGAATAAATGGGGAGTGGGGGGGGGCCTTCCCTGCAGGATAGACGTATCTCTGTAAACGCCTAAGTTGCAAACATGAAATTTGACATGAGTGTTCTTAATTCTAAGATTTTATTTGTAATTAATTTGAAGTAATTGTTTTTTGTTTTTTTTGAAGAAATAAAGCGTTTTTTGACGTTACGTATGCGAGATTTCCGGAGCGAAGTGTCGTTTCTATAACATAATTTATAATCACCACCTGCCTTTTTTACCAACTGGAAAAGTTTTAAAGTGATCACACAATTACAATTTCTTCGTCATCCACATCAGAACAACTCTTTTTATAATCCATTGAAAATGTCTTGAGACCATCATTAAATTAACTAACAATGGCACTGATTTACGCCGTCTTTTTATTGGATCATCCTAACAATGGTCTCAACAAATTTCCAACGGACTGTGACATGATATATCGATAGATTATACGAGTTAATGCGTAGCCATTCATTGTCAGTGTCCTAACCGGAAGCGGTAACATATTTCTAAACTAAGATCTCTTCGGACAAGTCAGATATGACTAGATTGCTTCAATCCTGCCTTAACTTAAGGTGACTAAAATGAAAAGGAGGACGCAAATAATTTGAAGAAAAAAAATGTTGTCAGGGGTTTCAGGGGTATAAATCTAGCTGTTCAACCAAACAAAATAAAACCTATAATCCCATCTTTTCATCAAAAAAAAAAAGGTTTTAAACTTCACATATCAAAAAGGAGGACATATTACTCTTCAAACATCAAAAAGGAGGACAGAATTTACAAAAGGAGGACATTTAGGAGGACACTTCTCAAGGGAGGACAGAGCTTCAAAAAAGGAGGACTGTCCTCCCCAAAGGAGGACGATTGGTCTCCTTACTTAACTTATTCCACTAATTTTTTCTTACTTAGTCTCAGTATAGTATAATTGAAAGAGAAATATTTAAAAAGAATAAATATTTTTTTGTATCTATAACTCGTTCCTGTGTTTTTAATTGCAATTGATGTGTGTAATTGCTTGAGCAACTTACGAATGTAAAAGCATTGTACAAAATGAACAGTTTTGTTAAAAAATTATATTTTACTCTAAAAAAACGAAGGAATCCCGAATGTCTTTTGGAAGAAGAAGAGAAATAACAAATGTGACCTAGTAGAATAAAGCCAGGGTGGGTGGGGGTCAACAAATTGAATGAAATTATAAAATTATCCTTCATCTTTTCTTCCATACTCATTGAAAATAAAAGTCTTTCTAAATATTAACTTTTAATATAAACCAAACAGATACAGATATTAAATATATTGGGTTCAACTGCAGTATACGGTAATCGAAACTGAAACTAAGAAAACCTTCACTTCGCGTACGAACCCTAAGGCACATTTTCAACCAAATACAGTTAGAATTAGGTTAGCTCAAATTAACTCCCATAAGGCACATTTGCATTAGGTTAGGTTAGATTAGGTTCGCTTAGCTGCAGGATGTATGTCTTGGAAAATAACCCCGCGAATTCCACCCATTGCAATTTCAACGATAACTCATGTCCGCCATTTCCGTTTACCGTAAAATGCAGTTTTACCATATATTGTTTTTCACGGTTTTTTTCTTATGACAAATTTCGAAAATTAATCATCAATTCTCGTACAGATCGAAACTTACATGAAAATGAACTTTTAATTATAAGAAACAAATAGAACCAATGTACGATCTGCTCATTTTACCTATTTAAGGCATCATTTCCTATTTTTTTTAAGAAATTTCAGATTTATTAGTGGAATGGGCACCGTCTAAACGAGTATTGCCCTGAATATTGATGGTTACGGCGCTTCGTGTTTCACTAGGGAGCCCTAGTCATTACACAATGTCAGTGAGAACGCCTTTTAAACACACCACACGAGCAGAGCATAGGTGCACTGGGGACAATATTCCCAGCAATTGTAAGACATCGGTTTTATTTATACAATTTATTTGCGAATAAAATGGGAGCTATCCAGTGTAAGCGTACTTGCGGTTAAGCCTAAACTTGTTACGAACGTACAGAATCGATCTAGTATTAAACGCCTTACCGCGGTAGAAATCAATTAAGATTCTTTCATTATCAATTTACAAAATGTTGTTGTTTGAATTATCTTTTTTGGCCGACCCATTTTGCTGATTTTAAGCCTTCTTTCTCAAAAAAAATGGTCGGAGTGAGTGAGTTAGTTTCCGATTTTCAAAGTCCCGCCTTCCTTCGACGTCACCATTGTCACGTGATTTCATCCGTTTTATGTGATTCGCTCGCGAACCAGCAATACTTCTCGACAACTAAAATTGTCCCTTTTTTTCCAGCAATACCAATATTCTTGAAATGGGCAATATTGTTCATTTTTATTGCTGGAAACGGTTGTCAGCAATAAAAATGAGCAATATTGTCCAGCAATATTGCCGCATATTGCTACGTGTTCGGCCAGCATTACAGTGAATCTGGCAATTTTTGAAGCTTATTTTGTAAAAATTTAACATGAACATAAATCAATCTTTACATAAATATCATCTGTTAGATATTCTTCTATGGTTAGTTTTAAGAATTTTTATTTAGGCCAGCATTGCTTTGTGCAAAATAGCGAATATTTACAATCACCATCTGCTATTATTTATGTTACCTCACCAATTATAATCACTTATCAATATTTTCATTATTTATAGAAAAAAATCAGAAACTAAATAAATTAAAACAATCAATAAATAAAGCGAAGACTGTTTGGTTTTTCGGACATATTAATTAATTAATTGATTTTACATTTATCAGAAAATGGGAGAAGGGAAATGGAACATCATCATTTGGAAACTCTTTATTAGAGCAAATATACAGATAGAATGGCAACAAAGGATACAAATGGCTTTCAATTTATATTGCGTCAGAGAATTTAATAACAAGATTAAATTTAACTAAAATGTTTTCAATTTTAACTGATTTTAAAGCAATATTTTTTTATATTTTGTAACAAGATATAATTGGCGAACGTACTTTTGAATATTCTTCAATATTTAGATGTGGCAAAATTTAAAAATAGGTGTTTTCAAAGACAGAAATAGTAGAAATAAACTGCCATCTTTTCTAGCAGTTCATTCCATATGTACGGTGATAGCTTTCCGTTCAAGTTTCCGTGTTTCATTGCTCTCCACAGATTGCCCTGTAGCACCAGCAGCGATGACGATTAAACAGAGCTGAAGTTAATCCTTGGGTTAGATTTACATCCACAAGTAAAAAAGAAAAAAAATTATAAGATAAATCCCCATAATTTAGCAAACATTTTGTTGTGATGCCACTCTCCTATTATTAACTTATTCTCAATCTAAAATACAGTTGCTATATTTTAAAATTTACTAGGCGTTACTAGAATTCATATTCAGAGTAAATTCACTGTTAGCAGAGTAGGCCTACTGATCGTTAATTGCATTATTCGGAAATGCATTTAATAAACTGATAAGAAGTTTCATAACCCTACCCTGGTCTGCTTCAATTATTCGCCGAGTGAAGTAGGAATAATTAAAATTCATCTTCGGATTATTGTGTTTCTGCTGCAGGGAATTGATCTTCTCAATAAAAGTTTGGGTTATCTGAGTAAAAGTATATTAGACACACAAAACTAGATTCCTCTTTTCAGATTCAAAGTTTAACTGGCTGTAAGTTGTCAGCGTAAGACGTAGAGGTTTAGATATCCGGATATTTCTTAATTTTTCTGATATTTTAGAATAATGTAATTAATTATTAATTCTCATTAATGATATTAGTGGAAAAGCCGAGGCTCCACTGGCTTTCGCACGTTTATTCCTATTAGCCTCTGTGCCGAGACCTCGCTGTTCATTGGTGACTCCTCCTAGCTGTCGAACTCCAAAGAGCGTGAAGCGGCTGTTGTAGGATGTCACTTAGTAAACACTTAGTCTCACTCAATGATGTTTATTTAGTTTATATTATTTTCAATTAAAATGGAAATTTTTCTTTGGGATTATTGAAAGAAAGTCTTGTGGAAACAATCGCAAATTTCGGACATCGTTTTGAATTTAAGCCGCCAGAAAAGCCGATGTGGGATGCTACGATATTCAATCGTCCCTACTGTTCAATACAGGAATTTGATAACGATAAAAAAATTCTACTATTTTGTATTTCTTTCTGATGTCATTTTTCAATAGAACTTTGTCCGATCTTTCGGAAATACCTAAATGACAGCAACATCCTTCTTTGGCCAGCCATGTCTCCAATCGTACATAGATCTGTAATACCGTCGATCACTGTGGAATGGAAGCCTGTCTTAGGCATCTATGGGATCACAAGGACACCTACTTTGGGATTTCCAATAGTGATCTTTTTTTCTACTTCCTTCATCATTTGCTAATTAATTTCTTATTTGTTAATTTATGGCTCCTGTAAAGTTATCAAAATAATAAATGTCTTCATCGAAAAAAAAAAAAAAAGATTCATTTTTATTATTATTGGTATTAATGCATATGTCTCTTCGAAATCAGTTTTATTTTTTTTAATAAAACTGTGCTAATTTAATTGAATTGAAGATAATTAAATTGAATTGAAGAGTGAAGATAAGTTACATTCTCAGTTTGCTAATAGTACTCGCATGTTTGAGACCCAACTCCTCCGTTAACAAATTGCGAAATTTAATTCCGTAATAATTCTTCGATGTTTCGGCCAAACACTGATAAGCAATGAACTGCTTCCTTGAATATTAATTTTAAACTATGATATTCCAGAAACGAAAATCGACCCATCTACTACCTAGACTAGATAAGGTTTAATATCCACTCAACATAAACAATCTAACTTCAAAATTTTCATTTACTGAAAATTAAGTAAGCATTAATTTTCTAAATCCAGTAATTTTATTAAAGTACAAAGAAACTTAGGCAATCCATGTTGTAATTCATTATTAGAACCTATAAAAAGTTATTGTTTCTATTACTTTCCTATATCGCCTTCAATCACATTTTTTTTTCCAAAGGGATCCACAGAGTGAAAATTTCAAATACAGAAGGTGGATCTGCTGATATCAGTAAAAATGATTCTAAGTTTGATAAAAAAAAAATGAATTTCTTCAGAATTCCTGAAAATCTGAATTTCAAAATGATTTTAGGCTTCTGAAAGTTAGAAGAATGCATGAAAAATTGTAAATTTTAAAATGTGAAAAAGAAATACATAAGAATAATGTATGTTCTGAGTGTTATTATCATCAATAATGTATGTTCTGGGTGTTATTATCATCAATAATGTATGTTCTGGGTGTTATTATCATCTGGATATTCAAGATGTTAGTTTTAGAAGCTGTCTGACTTCTGTAGGTAATTTTTTTATTATTATTACTGATTTGAAAGAATTGATGGAAGATGAAATTACAAGACTGGAAGGGGCCAGAAGGAGATACAGTAGTGTTGTATTCTTTTACATTTCTATGACAAAAAAAAAAAAAACCAAAAAAAAAAACGCACCATAGAATGTTGTCAAACAACTGAGGAACTTAATGTACAAATATCTCATGGGTAGACTTAGGAATTGTAAAAACAATCGCAGCCAGTGTATGCATGGCACGTTTGAACTGCGCATTTTGGATTGCTTATAAGTAGTGTTTCTCATTACTTCAGCACTTCCGAGCGTTTTTGTGGTTAGATACCGTTCTGTAGCCGCTGAGGATGTAATGACACACCCAGGGCCCTAGCTCTGTTCTCCGGATTGGAGACCCTCCTCTCTGGGCTCCTGCCCAAGACCGTTCTCGAACACTCTCCTCCAAGTGGAGACCTTCCTTCTGGGCTCCTGCCCACAGACGAAGTGACTTTCAGGCGCTCTTCGTCTCTTTTTATGGGCGCAGACTGCCTCGATCCTGTCTCCGGAATAGCCGACTCGACACAGGTAGGTCGGGTAGATCGAGTCGACTTCGTTGGAGGGGGAGCGGACAAAACGACTGGTAACAATATTACTAATAGTGATACAAACAAATGATTAAAGTTTCAGAGCAATGCAACAACAGTACTTGCAAAAAAATCACTATGGTGTAAAGCCTCCATGAGCTGCAATAAGAGATTCCTGGGGTATCGCCTGCCAGGCTGCTTTTATTCGAGTCCACAGTTCATCAGTATTGGCTGCTGGATGACAATGATGGGCTAGTTGCCCGAGTGACCATATCCCAGACAAGTTCAATAAGTGACATATTGGATGAACATGCAGGCCAGGAAAGAAGGGATATCTGTTTTACTTGAAGATGGCCTTGACATTTTTGGCAACAAGTGGTTGGGCATTGTCTTATTGGAATATGGCTCCAGGAGTGTGCTGAAGGAAGGGTACGACTTCAGTCTCCACAACTTTCCTGATTTTCCCTCAATTCGTAGCAGTCGAGATCTCCTATGATACCAATTGCTTCCCAAACCATTGCGCCTATCGTTAATGCAGTATCACGCTGGACAATGCAGTCTGGAAGATTTCACTCACCTTGTTATCGTCTAATGAGTATGTGGCCATCATTGTAATCCAAGTTGAAGTGGGACTCGTCCAAAAGCACAATATGGTGCCAATCTGCACGCCAGTCGGTGTGTTCATTAGCCCATTGTAGGCTGAGCCGTCGATGGTTCAGGCCCAAGGGAATCCTCCGCAAAGGAATGCATGCACGCAGTCCTCTATGCAGCAGATGTTGTCGAACCATGGAACCAGAGTAATGTCAGACCTGTTGCAGTGTGCTAACACTCGAGAAGAAGTTGAACTGCTATGCGGATGAGGTATCTGTTATTCATTGGTGTCGTCACATTTTGTGGTCCAATTCCAGATTTTCGACTCATCCTGTTCTCGTCAGTCCACTGCTTCCACACTCACACCGCTGTCATGGCATTATGCCCCATACGAGCAGCAATTTTGCGGTAAGAAAATCCTCCTAAATGCAAGCCAATCATTCAACCTCCACAGCTTGCTTATAAGGTGTCCTTTGATGTTAACAGGCACACTGACTCCAGTAGGCACGTGTACAGCTCACTGACAATGAAAAACTACTTGCCTGGATCTATATTTCTCTACTTATACGCTCTTACACGGCAATTCAGAGGTCACAGCTGAGTCTAAGCATGCACAATCATTCCCAAATTTTAATCATTAGCATATCATACCCTGCTTTACATTTACATGTAAGTTTCACTTCATTTGCATGTTTCCTTCATGGTATTGTGTATTTTACAAAGCTCTGATATGTCAGATTTTCATGTCATTCTGATCCTAAAAAAAAAAAAAAGCTGCTTTTTGATTATTTTTTTAACTGGGAATTCTCTTCTTTGGTTGGATAAAAAGTGAAAGGAAAAAAGTCAGTATTAAAATTATTTAATAAGTAAAAGGAAGAATTTTTAAATTCCTCCTTCACTTTTACTGTCAAAGGGAAGATGACAATGAGGGCGTATAGGCTGAAATCCAATGGTAACTGGGGAAACCCTTGAATGTGGGCATTCTAGTATTACAAAAGTTATGACTAACCAATTTTATATACAGGCAATGATAGAATATCACAAATTTCTTCTTTCGATAAACCTTCGAAAGAATAGGCTATAATATAAACAAATATTCATGTAAAATAAACAAAACAGAACATATTACAGAAACATGTTTGTGTTTTGTATCTTTTTACTGTATTTCAATTCGCATAGTTATTCAAGCAACAAAAATCAGTTTTTGATAATGGTAGTAATGGCAGTTTGTAATAGAGTAACTGTTATTTTATCTCAGTAATACAGTAATGAAAACACATTACTTTTTATGTTATATTTTCTTTTAACAATAAACAACA
>JAFIDM010000001.1:86434386-86444516 GCA_023159025.1 Thereuonema tuberculata
GAATGCAATGTTTTTATTTCTGCTTGTGTACATTAAACACCTATCCAAAATATATATAGTTTCTATTCCAATCATTCTCTAGATCTACTTTTAAACATTTTTTTTTTTACTTTTCTTTGCTGAGACTGCAGTGTCAGAAAGGTTACTTAAAGCCAGTGGTCTTAAACCACTCCTTGAACTGTGAAAACTGAGTTTTGTAATATTTGAATCTTACTTTGATTTACAGAGAAACAGGGATTTTTTTTTTTTTCTGTCTTAGTCTGCTTAAACTTAGGATCTGTTGTTCAGAATACACTATTATCACTTAGGCTGAACAAACTGATAACATTACAATTTCTTTATTATTAAATTTGATTCTCTCTTCATGATTCTGAGGTAAATAAACATTTTTTTCTCCCTCTTTCTTTGCCTTGTTCTACCTTAGCATTCTTTGAAACAATGTTGCTATTCACTGGAAATTTATGAAAAATGATCTGAAAATAATTCCTTTTTTATTGAATTTATTGCTCCTTTCATAATCCTGAAAAATAACTATTTTTTGCTCCTTATTTAATGGTTAATGGAGCTTAAAATGTAGTTCACATAATGTGTTTTTAATCTACAGAATAAACTTCCAGTTCTCATTTTTTAATTATTTGTAGTAGTATTTTATTTATAGCTCTTAATAATCTTAAAAAAAAAATTCTTCATGAACTAGGGATGAGTTAAGAAATGAAAACTAAAGACTGCACAAAAATTTATTTCTTAATAATTTTCCTGCAGGTTATCCCTAAGAAATAAATTTGAGTTGACTGCATTTTTTTTTCCAACATGAAAACTCATAATGGTCAGCAATACATTTTTCCTTTTCTTTTCTTTTTCCAACCTACAAGTCTGTATTTTAGAACTGTATTAATTATTATGACAAATTAATATTAATTTGATGACTGATCACTTATTTCTGCAGCTTTTGGCAACTGCTGAAAATGCTTCTTATGTCAATCATTAATTTCAATTCATTTATTTTTAAAATATGAGAATGCAAAGCTGAATAAAACCATAGAAGAAATAAATCTTAACCAAATCTCAATGTGTACAAATTACTATAACTGAAATTGATTCTTTGGTGCTTCTCTTTCTCCAAAGGGTCTTCGCATTGTTCAGAGTATATAGATCCAGTGAATTTAACAATAATCTTTCTATGATTTCACTAAACTTTTTGTTAGTGTGATAATGGGAAAGTAATCATGCTGCTATCATGTTCATACAATGTATGTTATTTCTTATTTATTATATAAATAAAATATTTTGAATCATTTTAATTTCTTAAATCAGCTGTATAAAATTGAACAGTTTTCATACAAAATATATGTGCTCCAATTGTAACAGAAAATTAATTTTATTCAGTCCCTAAAACATATTTACATGATATTTTGAGGGGTAATGTTGTATGGATTTTTGTTTTTAAGAATCTTGGGGGGGGGGGGGGGGGAAACTAATCTACACCTCATAATCTAAACTTCGTATTTTAAAATTATTTAGTCTATTATTGAACTGATTAACTTTTGTAGCCCATATTATAACCCACTTTCATAGAAACTAAAACAATGAAATTAAATAACTGAAAAGAATAATGCACTAATCTGCAGAAACTACCACATTTTAGACAATGGTTTAATGATAAAGTCTTAGGTTCATAAATCAAACTTTTGAGCCATTTTCATATTTTGGCCAGAAATACTACAACCTATGCTTTAACACAAAAATAATTCCTTGAATTATATCAAACTTGATAACTTTTAAATCCTTTTTACATTTTACTGGTCTTTAACATGAGTTGACAGACACTATAGGATATCGTAAAAAAACAATATGTCTTACATAACTTTAAAAAAAATAGCATAATAGTTAAGGAAAATTAGCCATTTTTAGAAAATAGTAAACACGATCCTTTTCGGTAGAAGCTCTACTATCCATCTTAATAACTAGTAATTATCCTCATTATTCCAAGTTGTGTAATACTGCCATTTTTGAAATGATGGCCCGTTGTTTTTTTTTTTAAGTTTTACTTAGTAATTGCTACTTCTATACTTTTTTTTTAATTATTAGAATTGATTTGTAGAGCATTAAATTCTGAAATATATATATATATATATAAAACAAAGTTAGTGTTGGTGCAATGAATGCATATTAATTAAAGGTTTACATGAAAACGTTATCAGTGAATACCATTCTGTTGAATTTTTCTGGTTTGTTCTTTTCATTCTACTGTAATTTTCACTGAAGATGATTTAGTAAGTATAAAATTCTGTAAAGATGTCATTTGTACAAATATCAGCTGTACAAACATTGATATGTTTGTGCTGTCGCAATAAATGCATGTTTAGTTTTTATAATGAAATTAATAACATCGAGGTTTTTGTCTGGAACTCGACAATTGTTCATTAAAGACATTATGCATTCTGGGGAAAATAATTACTAGACTATCAGACAATCTTCAGTATATAAAACAACGAAAAAACACATCACAGAAATCTGAAAAGAAAGTTATTTTTTTTTCTTCTTTGCCTACATTTTTTTTTTTTCAAGTTTTTTCAGAATGTAATGGGAAAGATTAACTGAGCCAACCTAGCTTTTGAACTTTCTCATCAGCTATTAGACATGATGTTGGCCTTCCTCCTGTCCTAGATGTATTCAGAGATCTAACACTTACCATGTTTTCCCACTGTAAACATAATGAAATGTATGCTTTTCATTGATGTATTACTTTTTATCAGTCTTCCAACTACATGACCTCAACTACTGTTGAACAGCACATGGGTTTCCATATGAAACCACTTACATATCTTGACAATACACATCAAAACAGTTTTTGTTGATACAGCCAGGAACAAACAGCATTCTTTTCAACAGGACAAGAAACTTTTTTTTTTTTTTTTTTTTTTAGAAAGAAGCTCTCATGCCCATTGTAAGGTCAGAAAGGACTCAATTATCAAATACCTTGATAGTATTTGAAGCATTTGGAAACTTTTAAGCGATAGTTCAGGATAAGAGGATCAAGATTTTTCCCTTCTCCTTTTGAAATCTGTAGTTTAAAAAAATCCTGTAATATATCATGATTGATCTCATTTCTTCTGTGATTGAGTCCAGTATCTCTTTGACTCTAGTTTTCTCCTTTAATGAAATCTTCATTCTTTTCTTCTGGTTTTCTTACAATCTTCACTTTCATTGTAATACTGAGTCTTTCTATTTTTCTTGTGCATTGCATTTATCTTTGTAAAATAAACAAAATAAGTTTCAATAAATCTGAGTTTTTCCTTTTCACCAGTGTTGATTTTATTCAAAATACTTGTCTGAATCTCCTTCAATGTCTTCTCCCTTGTTTAATTCTCTTATACTTTTACGAACAAACTTCAAGATCTACTTACTGGCATTTTCCGTTTTCCGATTGTCTTATTAATAGCTTTAATTCTCTCATAACTGTGTCATAATTGATTTCCAAGGAAAGAGACATCTCAATGAATAAAGCAGTCGTCATCAGTTTCCATAGTTTTTTATTGACTTGTGAGTGAAGAATGAGAATTAATATCAAACAACATTAAATATACCATTAGCTGATATTATTAGTTAAAAAAAATTGCTTTTTTCATTTAGAGCACTTCAACTGTCCCTTGCCTCTGGTGAATCTGTTGAAAAACACATCAGTACCACAGAATTGAAAAGTTTTCAGAAATTATAGGAGGCAAATTTGATTTCAAATAAATAAACAAAATAAAGATTTGTGCTAAGAATTAAGGAAATTCTATATGAAAAGAAATCTAAGGTTGTACTGAGGAAAACACTTTAATTTTTCAATAAAATCTATATAAATAAAAATGTAAATGTTCATTTGTTCAAAATCTTAAATCTCCGAAAGTGCTTCACCGATTGCTTTGAAATTTTGACACAACGTTGCATTCGAATACTTAACAAATGCATGTGTTTTATTTACCTATTATATAGATGTCACACCTGTGACAGGTAAAAACATGCTTTTTTTTAAAAAAGAAAACAAAAAAAAAACATCTGTTGGACGTAAAAGCAACACAAGCAATAGTAAATTCGAATAATTTGGAACTATGGATGTACACGGGAGGGCAGTGAGTGTATGGGAAACATTGTTGAAGGATAGTTCTGCGGGGTTTTCGGGATAGATATAGATACCAGGTATAGATTTTGTAATGAGATCAGACCTTTGAATTTTTATTTATTTTTTTGTACCAACCGGGAAAGTTTTGAAGTGATTTCTTTATCATCCACATCAGAACATTTGTTCTGATTTCCCATTTGTTTTTTGTAGCCCGGGTGAAGAACGGGTCTTTCTACTAGTATTAACTAAAAATACTGCATATTTTTTTATTTGATTTCTTTTTAATGTATTTGTAATTTATGATTTGTTATTGAGAGTTATTTATTTATTTCTTCACTATAACCTTGATTTTTTTTTTTTTTTTCATTATTTATTTTGAAAATTCAAAGCTTATAAATGAGTTAATAACAAAATTCACATAAATTGGTAAAAAAAAAAAGCAAGTTGTTGTTCTTTTAGGAAAAAGTTCTTGACGTACAGCCATTGTTTCCTTAATGTTAGATACCCTCTATTCAAAACAGCCATTCTCCGTTCTTTCACCTTTCTTCAATCTTAGTTCCTTGCTGTTTCCAAGCTTCTCTTCAAAGAGAAGTCCAACATCTTTCATTGGGATTGTCAGTAGAAATATTTTCTAGTGATATATTGCCAACCCCCTACCTGGGGACCAGGGACTTTCTGTTGAGGTTGCAACAATAAAAACCTTCTACCTCCATTGTGGATCACTCCAAAAACCCAATAGTCAAAATTTTCTGTATTGACTGATATTTTGTCTCCACAAATTTTGAAACTTAAATTTTAAGTCCTCAAATAACTACATAAGCGTTAACTTTAAACAATAAATCATAATTAACTGCTATAAAGATGAAATTAATAACAAGAGTATTAAATAAAGAAGAACACTGAAACAATGCCAATTTAAAACTTAACTGAGAAGACTGCTAATTGTAGTTTATAGATGTGGAGAAAGAGATGATTTTATATTTAGGCCAGAGGGATTGAGTAGAATAGTGTCTGGGTTTTTATCTATAAATCTTAGAAAATATTTCTATACTTAAAGCAGCATGTTTTCATAAAATTTAGAAGGGTTGCCCCATACTACAACTCCGTAGCAAAGATTTGAATGAATGAGTGACCAATATAGATTTATTAGTATTTGAGGTGGGAGAAAGTTTAATTTTCTGATTACACCTAAGTTTCTGAAGACTTTATAAGCAATTTTTTGGACATGTAAATTCCAAGAAAGATCATGAGAGAGATAGATTCCTAAGTATTTGAAGGAGGAGACCTCTTGTATTAGGGAGTTGTTATAAGTGATAGAGAAGTTATTACATGAAAGTGTTTTATTCTGTTGATAGAAGAACTTGTATACTGTTTTGGATGTATTTAGTTTAAGATCGTTTGCAGAAAGCCAAGAGTTAAGATGGTACAGCAAAAGTTGGGCGCCTTGTTTCAGATTTTCTATATTTTTGTTGGCAAAAAGAAGAGTTCCGTCGTCTGCATTTGGAGGCAGACGACGTTAAAATAAGATCATTTATAAATAGGTTGAAAAGAAAGGGTGAAAGGATGGACCCTTGTGGTAAACCTTTTGGGGTGGAATACCAGGAAGAAGACTATCCATTTAGAATAAGCTGATACTGCCGGTCGGAAAGATATGAGGACAGCCAAGTTAGAGGAGGACCTCCAACGCCATATTAATTGAATCAAAGGCTTTTTTAAAATCAAGGAAGAGTCCTAATACAATTTTATTAGAGCCCATGTTCTCTATATCAAATTCAGTAAGATCAATCAGTGCCGTTTCTGTTTTTATTCTTTTCATGAAGCCGTGTTGATCATGTTTTCAGAAATAATATCCCCCCTCCCAAGCCCAGGGAAAAAAACAAACCAAACAAAGCTTCTGAAAAAATTAAATCCACTTTCCATTTTAGTGTTTTGTTTTGTTTTTCAAGTCATGGAAACAATACACTGTCTGTCTATTGTAAATTATGCATTCAACATTCAACATTGATGAACTAAAGAAAAAAAGAATGTTTAAAACACACTTACTTGTTAATAAATAGAAGCAGTGCGATGTTGTAACTAATGCGTATTTCTAGTTTCAAAATACAATGCATATTTCTAGGGAGAGTCCAAATATGTAAGCTGATACAAATGAAAAAGTGGATGTGGGAAGGGGAAGACTAACAGTAGTGGAGAGCATTTTACCTACCAGTGATTGGACTGAAGCTTTGAGACAAATTATGTGGTCTATTTGAGAGAAGGCAATATGTTTCATTGTGGTGAATGAGGGATTTGATATTGGTGAAATTGGGAGTGTCCTATTTCCTGAAAATGTATAGTAGTATATGAATGTGTAACATGATGACTTAGTTGATGTGCTTACTGGAGGGTGATTCAGGTGTTTTTTTAGGTGTTTTATATTTGATTTTTTTGGAATGACAATGATGTCATTGATATATCTGCCATATAGGGTCATGCGATTACAGTGAACTGATAATATTTGCTTTTCAATCAAGTGCAGGGTTTTGTCAGTTATGGGTCTGAGATGGCGTTTGTCTGAAGGTATAGTGTTTTGTGGGAGAAGTATTTTATCCATTGTATGTGGTGTGGGACGAGGAAGTCAATTTGCTGATGATAGTCAAATTGGCAGAACACTGTATCATTCTCAAAGAAATATTATAGGTACACTTCTTTTATGGTGAGGGTAATGAATAAGGTACGGTATTGTACCATATCAGGCCCATAATCTGAGACATAACCAGCAACATGCTCTGAATTTTTGGGGTATTTGGAGCTGAAACCTTTTTAATGGTCATTGATACCCGGTGAGATGGAACAGTCAGTTTATTCAGTGTCGTCTGAGGGGCAATGTGTACAGGGATCTGTACAGGGGCATATTGGTGTAGGACAAGGAATTGTCTGAAGGATGAGTAGTAAAGGAAAGGAATGTATTGATGTTTGATAAGGGATTGTTGGGTTTTCTTAATGTGTTTTGTAGGAGGTTAAGAGAGCTCTGGAAAAGTTGCTGCTGCTAGCCAACACCCACTCTTGGTATTGCTACCATTAAGTGCCGAGCTGACCAGTACAATGATGACATGAGTTCCGGGCCGGTAGACATGGATGACTACCTCACTTCTGACAGAGCTGAACAAGAAAAAAGATGTCTGGCGTCCAGGGGCATTTGGGTTTGGCAGAGTGGGCAATTATCAGACAGCATCATCCCTAATTTATGGAGATGGACAGCAAATAGGTCATGTCCTGTTAGTGTACAAAGTTTCTGGAAAAGTTAGAAACGGTAGTTATGAAGGTGGAGTATGTTACTTATGGTTTTCAGTAGATTATGTAGGGATTGTTGGGTGGTGCTTATACGTATTGCTCTGCATATCAAGTCTACTGAGGTTTACTGGAAGAAGCCCTATGCGATTTCCTTGACGATGATAGTGTTCTGTCAATTTGACGTTATCACTAAACAAATTGACTTTGTCATCCATACCATATACAATGGAGATTATTTCTCCCACAAAAATGTGCCTCCAGACATTTGAGCTATTTGTGGGCCTTCCCAGGCTTACACTAATCAAATATTTCCAGGAAGCACGACATACCACCAATGGCATTGATACCAAACCCCTCACTACTACAATAGAATAGCCTATTATCTTCTTTCTGAAAAAAAAAAAAAAAAACATAATTTGACTCAAAATCTGACCATTCTATCACTGATGGCTAAATGGTATCACTTTTCTTAATCTTCCCTTTGCCGATCTGCATGTTTGTGCTGTCCCTTTGAGAATGAAACATACAAGTGTTTCAAAACCGCTCGATACTCTACCTCTCTACTTATGTTTATCAAGTAAGAATTACAATATCTACAAAAAGAATCTTCAAATTTTTTTTCTTTGCTGAAACAAATTAAATCCATAAACGCTTATTTAAGTTGCCTAAATTCAGTTACTTTTCATCATATAAAAGCAGATGCAGATTAAATAGATCACTAAATAGAATTTCTATTGATTTTAAATCTATGTTCTCTTTCCAAGGCTTTTTTATGGTAGGAACCTACAGAGAAAACTTTTCAGTACAAACATCTTGTCTGTAAATGTACAAATTAACTGGTTGAAAAGTTCCTGGGGGGAGGATACACAAATAGATCCATTGGTTTTACATGCCTTATGAAAGTAGACTAAAAAAAACAGTGAAAGCATACAGTGATGAATGGCTCAACTACAATCAAAACACAAAGTGTCTTTTTGTTAAATAAAAAAGTTTTGCTTTGGATGAATAAATTTTATATTTTATTAAAATCAAATATTTAAAAAAGCTTAATAAGATAACAAAAGAGCAAAGAAGAACTAATCTATTAAAATCAAGGTAAAGAAGTCTAATATCTATCATAAATATATAAACAATAGTTAGCAATTTTTCTAACAAAATATACACTTAAATAATACATTAACTTTGATTGTGAGAGAATCAGTGCTTCAAACCATAAATTGTCATTTAAAATACAAAAAAAAAAAAAAAAAAATGGACAACTACTTTAAGTTACATTATTTACAGGTTTTTTTAAACAAGTAGCTGAAGTCTATGCAGTAAATTTAAAATATTTTCATTTTGAGAGAGATTTCCTTCATAACAAAAAGCTGTCCTTTCTTTCAATCCTGAGGGAAAGCACTGTTTTTTAGCTGCAGTTGAATATTTTTTTGTTTGTAAAAACTGTAAAGAATATATACATTTATGTACAGAAGATGCAAGTATGTACATTAATAAAAAGCATATGATGAAAGAAAATTTCTACTTATTTTAAAGAAAATACAGTTCCTTAGATTAAAAAAAAAAAAAAGTGATATCTGCGGTAAAATTAATATCTACGTTTTCATATTTAAATAAAAAAAAAATCAGGACATAACCATTTTGATGTACCATGTTATTATGTTCTTCTGAAAGGAATGTTTCAATCATTTCAAGTGATTTGAGATTTTACTATTACACAGATCATTCTTGTTATACGAAATCTATTTCTTGACTATTCACTTAATGCTTTCTTCTTTCAATAAAAGATACAAGTCTACTTGTTGACATGGTTCTTCCACAACCGCCCTAAAAAGAAAAGAAAAAAAAAATTAACATTTTGCAAAGGATATAGATCGTTATTCAAAATATAACAACATGCTATGCCATCTTAAAACTACAGTATTATTCAAGGAATTCTGTAATCAATTCTTACATTTATTAAAAAAACAAAAATGAATTGCTGGCGGTTTTAATTGAGTCTCTGACATCTCATGAAAATTACATTTTTCTATTCTTCAGTTTTAAATTTAATCAGAGGTGCAAATTATTTCTGAGATTCAATGTTTTAGAACCTAAATAAGCCTGCCATTCCCTTCCTTAAGCATTGATTATTGTTGAATTGTTACCAACAAGAAAAATGGAATCCCAGCAAAGTTGTTTCCAATCACAATCCATTTAGTAGAAAATGTTTCATGGCTTCATCTAAGTCATTCACTTTCCATTGCTGAATCTGAACAATGGAACTCCTATGAATTTTCCAGGCCGGGGATAGTCATTGGACTGTACCCGGGAGCTTCGGGATGTCAGCAACCTGGCGGGTCCATGGGTGGTGGATAGTGGAAATCTTCGTCTCCGCGGGGTCCGAGGACACTGTGTGAGGCGAAGCAGTGCTCTGCACCCCGAACCAGATTCCCCCCCAATCTAAGGTGTTAAGCGGTCCGTGCCGATGGATGGATAGCACGGGGATTATAGTGTCTTCAACGGTGCCTCTAGGAAACCAGGCCGAATCCTGGAGTAAATAAAAAATGGCCTTCCCTGCGAATGGGGGCTCTTCGCAGGGTGACGTTTGTTTCCCCTATAACAATGGAGGGCTCTGAAGAAGAGAACTCCAAAGACATCCCCATCTAGGGTACTAACCAGGAAGTTAACTTCCACGAAACTTCAGAGGAGGGACGGTATACACTGAAACCTCCAGAGGAAAAGTGGAATGGATCAGGAATTTCCTGAACAC
>JAFIDM010000001.1:86454120-86467762 GCA_023159025.1 Thereuonema tuberculata
ACCATTGGTCAATCATAGCAACCCTCGGCCCACAACAATACCTAACCGCCATCCCCACCAACCACCTCCAAAACCAGATCGCCATGATCTGCACGTGCTTTTTCTAGGAAAGACCTGCCCCCTGAAAAAAAATTCTGGCTATGGGCCTGATGTCATCTTCCTGTCCATGATTAAATGATTCTTTGGAAGATATATAAACCAAATTATAATCTACTTACATCTTTGATCCAAGTTGTCAAGAGACAATCTTGTAGTGACATACGGTGAAGTGGATTTGAAATAAGAAATCCTTTAATGATGTTCTTTGCATCTTCAGCCACGTCATCAAAATACTGTGCTGGAAAACTGTAATCATTGCGTACAATGTTTGAATAGGTTTCCTCATTACTTTCATCCAAAAATGGGGAGACACCGCTAAGGAAAACATATAGGAACACTCCAATGCTCCTGTAAAAAAAAAAGTAGACATTATATAATAGTTAAGAGTAATTTACAATTCTGAATTAAACATTACAAATCAGATCAGGTTGGGAAATACGACTTTCTGGATCTTAGTTTTGATAATAATGATAGTTTTGATAAACAATTGTGAAAGTCAATTGTTAAATTTTCAAGAGGAGGTTGTTAAACTGACAATGGCTATAGAGCAGCAATCACTTTCTATTCTCTTTAGCACATTTCTTAGTTACCGAGTCACTTACAAGATGGTGAAACAAAAGTACTCATTTCTTTGAAACAAAAGTATACACTATTGCTTTCAAGCACTAGTCACTTTAAATCACTGTCCAGCAAATACGAGATAACTATTAGGTTTTTGTAATAAAGTAATTAATTTCATTTATTCATCAATTTTTATTTTATTTTATTTTATTTTTATACATAGGGTGTTTAATAAAAAAGGGTCACAAATTTTCACAGGCAGTTAATACTAAGAAAAAAAAATCTAGTGATGCTCATCATGCATGAATCACATCTGTTGTCTTTCAAAGACGGGCACATCCTCTAGTAGGACAGGTAATTCGTAACAAGAAATGGTGATAACAGCACCTGTTAGGTTGTTTGGTAGAATACAAGCTTGTATGAGTCTATCGCTTACAGATATTGATGAAAAATCGATGCTGATGCCTCAATTCTACAACTGCGTGAGGATTTCCATCTGACTACATGTGTATATTATGATAATTAATTATTCCATTCCTTCTGAAGTCCTCCTCATTGATAAATAAAATGCAGGTTGTGAACTGCAGATCTTCAACACACTTTCTTAGAAGCCATTGACAGAATTCTAATCTGAACAAATTGGCCTGGTGATCTGGTGGCCTAACAGCTTGCACTCGCTGAGCATGATATGAGTACAGTAACTACTAGTGAAGAATTAGTGAGACAAGCAAATGATTGATGCCTTCAGTTGCTGCTATTCTTCTACTTGTTTCTCCTTGTTTCAGGATATTCTTCCACTCTTCTCAATACTGCTCATCCCATATAGGAGTGTGAACTGAGCAAGGTCTGCCGTGAGCTCTTGTTTGTGGTGTCAATGATCGAGTTTTGACAAATCGCTGGAATTGCTTGCTGAATATCCTTTGGGATAGTATCAGGGTTGATGGATATTTATGGAAATTGAAGACACAGACTTGTCAGTTGCTTCCATCGGCCAAACCATAGCAGAAAATCATTTTACTCCAGTTCCTGTGTAAATTGCAGAGAATAACAAAACTTTACTGCTCTCTGCTTACAAGAACCTCATACTGGTACCTACAACCTCAATAGCTGCTAGCAAATCTTTAAATATTTGTTTGATTACTGCACTGCACAGCTAACATGGCCAATAAGAAGAAGACAAAGAGCCGCAAAGAAAAAGACAGACCAACCCATAACTCAACCAATACAAAATCAACAAAGATCTCAAGTACGAAGATAGACTATTATCTTCGAAAGAGCCTATTAATCTGTCTTATTAATTGTAGGACTCACATTTATAGACTTTTTTTTCCTTAAATACTACCCGTTGTGAAAACATGCAACTTTTTTTTAAACACCCTGTATCAATTAAATACAATACTTATTTAAAAGGGTATATAAAACACTACTTTGTTAATTTTTAGTCTAGTTCTATATTTTTTAAAAAAGAATGTGATTTTTCTTTTTTTAGTGAGCTGGTTAAATAACTAGCAGCACACTAGTTATTTCCTTAAGGAATGAGTATTTATTTCACTTTGTAGCAAAACCTCACTAATATTTATAAAAGAAAATGTAACTAATACAACAATGCTAATAATTAAAATTAAATGATAAATAAATCACTAATTGTTAAGAAAAAGAATAATAATTAATCTTAAAAAAAAAAAAATAGGTAGTTACCAAAAATCAGTACTAAAAGTCACAGGATGGCCCAGAACAATTTCAGGAGCAACAAATTCTAGATTTCCTTGTGCTTCATGAACATAATAGTCATTATCTAAATATTTAGCATCACCAAAATCGATTAGTTTAAGTTGTGGCGAAATATGAGTTAAATCCACAAGTAAATTTTCAGGCTAGAGAAACAAAATGGAAATTATATTTTAAAAAGTTAATTACTGATTTAACAAATAATAACAAATACAAATATAGAAATTAACAAGAAATAGCAATTTCACTAAACATCTTAATAACAAGTGAGAAATAACAAGTATTTTATTTGTCTGTTGATAGCTCCAAAAAAAGAAAAAAAATCACTACAATAAACAATAATTTACTAATCTTGGTTAAAAAGTAATTTTAAGGTATATGAGAAATAAATAAAGACTACATAGTTATGTAGCAATTAATTATCATCCATTTTTCGTTAACATTTGACCAGAAGGTTATCAGAGATATCTGATTTGATTATATTATATTTGTATTGACTTTCTCATATTTGCTAATTTACCTTTCCCTCTTAACATATCTTCTAAGTCACTGGGTAATGCATAAGTGTAGTTGTAATGGTTTAGTCTAGATGAAAGTTGCTAACAAACTTTCTATTCTTCATAATGTTCATAATAATTATAAAAGCGAAAATCTGTAAGTTTGTTTTCGTTTGTTTGTTTGTCATTCAATAACACCTCAACGGCGCAACGGATCTGAATGAAATTTTGCATGCAGGTGTCTATGAAACGGGAAAGGATATAGACTACTTTTCATCCCTGACGATCAAGTAGTTCCTGTGAGATACGATGGTATGTCTATATGGCACCACAGCAGATCTCAATGAAAAGCTTCCCAAACCTGTCAATATATGGCACTACCACAGTTTTAAATTGCACTATGGTTTGGTGGACAATCACTGCATTTAAAACATTCCCACAATTGTTGATAGTTGTCACTAGCGCTGTTTTAATGAGTGCGTTTAAGGAGATTCTTTGCAGGTGAGGACCACAATGAACTCACAAGTTACCTCATAATTCTATTAGGCGATGTATACAGTGATAAATATACAATGTAGTTAATTAAAACGTTGTAATGATCACATGATGTTCTACCAACTGGAGAAGGTTGGAAGTGATAGAGTGTGAAGAAGGCCACAAAGGGCTGGGAAGTCATATATTCTCCGATCTCGATAGTAATTGGCTAAGTAAATAAAGAGTTTGTTATGTTACATATATAAGGCTTCTGGAGCAAAGCAATGGTAGCAGGCTAGTCAGTATATAAATAAAAAGCAATAATTAAAATTAAAACAACAAAAACATTTATGTTTGAAAGGTTTTATGTATCATATAATATATAGAATTACTACAACCTTAATATCCAAATGCACAATCCTACAGTTGTGTAGATACTGGACAGCCTCAAGCAATTGTCGTAAATACAATGTCACAGTTACTTCATCATATTGACGCTTCTCACAAACATAGTCAAAGAGTCTTAAACCACTGATCCTGCAAGATTAGAAAAAATAAATATGAAGAAAATTCTGAAAGGAAATGATTAAAAGAAACTACAGTTCTTTTCGCTTCCTTCCCTCTTGTTTTTCAATCAAAAAAATCTTTACCTTCAAAATTCACAAAAGCTCTGGCTTGTTACCATCTATTCGTTTACTATCTAGTCTTGTAGTAGTTAAATAAAATCATCTATTTTTAAGGTCATAAGGTCATACTGCATTTTAAATAAATGGCTGTAATAAATTATTTCTTTATAATGAGATTCTTTTAAACTATCTCAACAAGAGTTCAACAATTTATAGCAAATCATCCTCACATTAATCATAAGCTTAAAAAATAATAATATTAAGTTGGAACATTAGAGTCCACTCTAGTCTGACAATAATAAAAAAGAATAGGGTTACTCCATTCTAGTTACATTTATTTTTACAAAGCTTTAAAAAAAACATAAAACTGGAAAATTGATTATTTTAGTAAGTTCTTTTTGTGTGTAGCTTTTAATTAAAAAAAAAAAAAAAAAAAAGTCAGTCTAGAAATTAAATAAATACCGTTTAGACAAAAGTTCTTGTGTTTGAGTCAATCATAGTTATTTTTTGAGCTGCATCACAATTTCTTCAACCATAGGTGAAGAACAGGCCTTGATTTCTTTTTTGCTTGGATGATCAGTTGAGAGGATTTGGCTTTCTCAAGATTTTGGAGATCACCGTTTTGTTTTCTTTTTTACTGTTAGGGATTGACTCCCTTATTTGGCCAATCCCCCCCAAAAAAAATTCATGTATACATCCCAGGTGCAACATTTCATTATTACTTCAATATTAAGTTTTATCTTGGAGGAGAATATTTTTGATTTATCTCAATCATATATATTTAACTCAATGAAGATATTTCATTAATTTATTATCTGGAAATATAAAATTAATTTCTTCACATAACCCCAGGCTAAAGTCTTTGAAAAAGAAAAGAAATAACTAATTGTTCATATTTAACAATGGTATCAATATGATAGCTTTTTAAGTCAATTAAAAAAGTAAACAATGTTTCAGTTCTTTGAATATCACTGCATCAAAGTGAGATTCAATCTAGAGGAATTAACAACAACTAGTCAATGATTTTTAGTGATTGACTGTTGACTTGAAGGTCTTAATTTTAACTGTTAATCATAATATAGAAAATATTTTGTAAATATATTGTCTACTATTATTTCTCACAAAGAACAAAATTGGGAGATGAAAATCCTCATGAGGTTCTGTATTTAATATAATTTTTCTATTATATCCTTCTATCTAATTTTAAATATTGGCTATGTTCTAAATGATGATAATAATATTAATGGACCTGAAGATTCACTGAATTAAGTTCTTTATAATATCTAAAGCTTGCAAGTTATTTACGTATAAATAAAAGTTTAAATAAAATTAAACATGATTACTTTGTAAGTCATGGCAACTATTTTTTTTTTCCTCTTGGAAATGTGTTTAGGTTAGAAATGTTACTTCTGAAATCCTGTGGTATGTACTTCTTCATATCACCACTAGATGGGGGTATATGTGCAGTTGTTGCTATGCACTAGCGAGCAGACTTTCATTGTTTCGTCTGCAACCTTCCAAGATGAAATTTAGTAAAGTTGAGCAGCGTTCATATGTAAAAATAGCAGTTCTCAACAGTAAAAATGCACAGGAGTGTCATGCAGAGCTACGAGAAGCATTGGGTGATCATGCTTTGCCGTATCACACAGTGGCAAGGTGGGTAGAGACTTTCAAATGTGAAAGAATGTCAATTGACAACCTGCATTGCACCGGACATTGAGTGTCCATTTACAAAGAGCCATTGCTATGTTCTCTTAGTACACACGTATCCAAAACTTAAGGATGAATGCCATTTTTCAGGGTTACAGCCACAGAATCTGATAAAACAGCTTGTGGCGATTTGCATAACTGTAGATGTTCAGTAGAAAACAGGTCCAATTGCAAATTTCCAAATCGCATGCATAAGATCACATGGTAACTTGAAAGCAGATAAAAAGAAATTGTCTTTGTCTGAATTTCTAGACGTGAAGGACTAACTCTACAAACATGAAATATACAATTCTCCTAAAATGTCTTCTTTAATCTCAACAATGATATTTCATTTTCTTTAACAGAAAACTTCTTCAGATTGAATAACTGAAAAAACGAATTTTGTAAATAAGGTAATAAGGAGTTTCTTTAAAGAAAGATTACAGAAAAAAACAGTAAAGGTTGAAAGTATATATAATAAAGTGATGAAATTACCATTAGGGATTAAGATTAATAAATCAGTCAATGAATGAGGTAAAGACAACAAAATTAGATTGGTGTATTATAGTGCTAATAAATTAATAAAACAGAAAAATAGAGATCTAATTAAATGAAATAAGGTGAATACTATGAGGGGAGTTTGTAGACTTAAATGTAAGGATTGTGATAAGACGAAGACTTAAAACGAAGATGAAGAATATAGATTTAGGATCTATAAACATGAAATTTTTGTCATGGTTCGAAGACATCAACTCAATGATTTCCACTGGGAAAGGATTATCGGGAAGTTGGAAGAAGGCTGCAGAATCACCAATTATGCCAGGGAATTTGGAATCACGCATTTTGTTGTCTCGAGGCTGTGGGCACCATTTCAAATGACTGGAATGTGTTCCAGACACACTGGAGGAGGTTGCCCTCGCTCTACAACTCCACATGAAGACCAATATTTAGAGGTAACAGCTAAACACAATCAAATTTAGATGGCCACTCGGCTTGCAAGTCGTCTCTTTTCCAGCACTGGAATGAAGATATCTGCCAAACTGTGGCATTTAGGGCTATATGCTCGAAGGCCAGTCATCTGTGTGCCACTATCCAGAGAGCACCAGAGAGCGTTTGCAATGGTGTCAGATCCACCGAAATTGAACTAGGATCAATATGCCAAAGTGTTGTTTACTGCTGGTACGACATACCTCTTTTATGCCAGATGAACTGATGTATGGAATCCAATTGCAGACAGAATCGACTCTTGTCAGAGAACAACACATTGGCCTATTCAATTCTGTCACGCTGTCTAATCATCACTATGTAGTTCCATGTTCACTTTATACATTACATATCGTAATTAAACAATGATTTCATTATATGAGTTTTTGGCTTCTCACCTGCTGGTGACACCTACACCCATACCACATCTAGAGGTGACACGAAGTACATACCGAAAGTATAGACTACATTTCCAACCTAACCCCATTTCTGCAAGAAAAAGAAATGGTTGCCATGACTTATAAAATGCCACATTTAAATATTTTTTTTTTCAAATTAAAGAGTTATCTTATAATTGATAGATTGGAATTTGTACTAACAACTGTAATACAATAATATAAAAACAGGATGATTGGTATGTGTCAATGGGTTGGATCAGCTGATGATGTTGCAGACCCTGAAGAAGAACCACTTCATTCTCTGCATGATCCACATTCACTTGCTTTTTGTTAATGTATTTGGCAGCAACCTACAATTTATAACAAAAGAATAATATTAAACAAATATATAAATAATTTTTAATTAAAATTTAGATATTGAAATATTTAAAGTTCAAATGATTTGCTAATGACAAATACCATTTCTTGAATCTTTTCTTAGTGCTACAAAAGTTTTAATTTTTTTTATTTGTAACATTTAGACTGATTCATTATTATTATTTTCCTTAAATCTAGAAATCATATGGATCAAATCAGCAAAGAAAACAAAGATGGATAAGTGAATAAATGTTTTTGTTTTTTTTCCTGTCACTGAAGACTTAAACCAAAGATCTTTTGGACAATTTTAATTAAATTTCACTCTCAAATATATCTTTAAAACTTCAAAAAGTATGGCTGTCAAACATATAACCAGGAATACAACTGGCTCCCTTAATGTGTCACAGATCACTGTGCACAGAACCCTTCTCTCCATGGGCATCTGGATCAGATGCAACATCCAGTATCTGTGTTGAATAGCACCGATCAGCAGAAGCATTTTGCATTTGCACAGGAAAACCATTTTTGGACTGTGGAAGGTTGCCTTCTCTGATGAGTGAAGGTGTCAGCTCTGTTGAGTGAATGGATAATATAGCTCTATGACACTTATTAAGGTTCTTATACCACTGTCCTATGCAGACAGGCCGGTGGTCTAAATCTCATTGTTTGGCTATGTTCTTAAGGGACAGTTTGGGATCCCAAAATATGAATTGAGGACTCCCTTGATGCAGCTGATTATCTGTCTAATGTTGCAGGTTAATTGCACTCCTTTATAGTAAAGGGCTTTCAAGATTGTGCACAAACAGTTTATCAAACATAAGGTTGAATTCCAGCTCATCGACTTGCCTCCTTCTGTACCTAATTTAACCCACTGATACCTTTTGATTCATACGGACAGAGAAATTTTCCATTTCTATGCACCACAAAGAACTACAGTTCAGCTATGGGAGAATCTGTCGAAAAGCTGGTATGCCAACTAACTTCCGGAATCTCTTCAAATCATACCTTGATGTATAGCTGCTTGGATTGGCCATGAAAGAGGATAATAATTTGATCATACGTAATGGAATTAATGAATTGGCTATCTCTTTATAAGCACTACAACAACAGATAAGATGCCGGTTGTGTATTAATAATGAAGAAAGTCAGACCTCAGTGATTTCCAAAAAGGAAGGTGCATCTGGCAGGGGCTTTTGTGACTAGTACAGTCAAAATCGTAGGTGTAGCAAGAGGAAAAAATCGCTAAGATTATGGCTGCCTCTCAAACAGAAATGTTTGTTACCTCTAGACATAGAAACTGTGAATGGGGAAAATTACAGCCCACACTGAGTAAGGACACGAATTCTGAAATGAAAACATAAACCAAGGCGGAGCAAATATTGGTTGAGAAAATCCCATTGCAACCAAAACAGGTTCATCAGAAACTTCACAAACTAAATAGTCAGAGCCATACTGTATTAAGCAAATTTCTTGTTACTGACATCAATGCAAAAAAACAAAACAAAACATACAATGATGCAGAGAGCTTCTAAACTGCCTTGATGACTGCAACCTATCAATTGGTCCAATGAATGATCTATCAGTTTGTTCCACATCAGAAGGAGACTTTATGCATGAAGAACATTATAATAGCATTCTTTAGGACTTTTAATCATTCTGAAAGATTGGTAACAGCTGAATGTGCAGACGATGTTCCCTGATGCCTGTTACTGATTTCAGACAGATAAAGCTCCCTTCCACACAGCAAAATGCATCACAAGTTGATTTGAAGAGATTGAGGATGAAGTAAAGCAACTACCTGAATGTCTATTCGTCATTGATCTTAATATTATCGAACCAGTATGGGAACTTCTTGAGCAGCAGGTGACAGCACGATTTTCTCCATCTTCATCACTCATCAACTTGGCAGAGATTTTTACAAATGGAGTTATACAAAATACTGTCATCTTATGTGCGAGAATGCTTACACTGAAACTCATATTTGTATATGGCAAGTGTTTCATAATTCTGTCTACCCTGTATATACTGATTACAGTTAAACTACTAAAACAGAAATTAAATCAAATTCGACTACATCACACAATGCAAATGTTTGTATAACAATAAAATTTGATCCTTTGGTTTTCGTAAGTTGCTTCAAAAGTAACTGATTTTGATTGAAAACAAGATTATATAAGTTACATTTTAAATTAAACCCTATCAATCTTACAAATACTAGTTACTGTTAATTTATTGTTAGTTCATTTAACCATACTTCATATTCATGAGTTTAACTTCATAAAGTACTCATTTTTATATTGTTGTATTTTAATTTTTAATCTTGTATAAAATTTTGATCTGTAGAATTTGATCTGTAGAACTTTGTTAAGAATTATTATTTATGTACCTAATAATTCAATAAAATGGCAACTATGGAAGGCACAAAGGGACCAAGAAGATTTTGTACCTTGAGCTGTCACCAGGGAGAGACTAGGACAGCTATTTTGTCCATCTTTAGGACTCCTCAGCCAGGAAACCTCCACTGATGACAGGCTTAGAAGGTGCAAATATATAAAAATCCCACTCTTGCTCCCAGAAGCGGTACCCCACAAAAGTAAAACAAAATAAAAAATACACACTAATAGAAAATATGTCAAATCCTTGTCCTGCATTCCGCTAGGTCCAAAGGAATTTGTCTAATGCATAAAACAAAGCATTTAAACTAACCAGTTTAAGTAATAACAAATTTTATGTGCCTAATAATTCAACAAAATGGTAACTACGGAAGGCACAAAGGAACCACAAAGATTTTGCGTAAAGGAACCACAAAGATTTCGCGGAACCACGTAAAATTTGTTATTACTTAACTAATTATTATTTACTTTGAATTAATGTTTTAAAAATAATAAATTGAAAAATGTTGAGAATAATGTAATTTTGATTCAAACCAAAGATTTAGTCATTTTCAAAAATCTTTACCTCCAGTTTTGTAGATTTCTGATAGCAATGCTTCACTACCGAAAACCTTCCTCTGAAAAATTATACAAATCAAAAGAATGAATTTCTATTGTGTTTTAATCAAGCTGGTGATTAATAAAACTGAAAACAAAGCAAGCATATAAGTTATAAGTAAATAAGTAAATAAATAACAAGTGTGCTTTAGAACCTAAAAAATATTCTATTTGATTAAAATTGTCTGACTACCCACATGGTCTACATGTTTTATAGGTGCACACATTTTTATAAATGCTTAAAGTTTCGGGCCTGTAATTTTAATGCAGGAAGTAAGGTTTCTACAATCTCCAGCTGAAGTTGAGATAGGTGGCCACGTCTGATGCTCATCAATCTTTAACTTCTTTGAAAGAAACCTTGTACCTCTTTGATAGTGGGTTGGATTAACCTTGGGATCTGTGTAGATGAGAAATATCCAGGGGGAGAAATCCTCCCTCCAAAAAAAAAATTAAAATTCTAATTCTCCACCCTGTAGAAAAGCAGAAATTGATCTTAAGATGTTATCGTATCTTCTACGTAGATGTCAACATCTAATTCAGGGTTTTAAAATGTTTGCAAAACATTCTGATTTTCAAATGAATTCCAAAACAAAAATTGCTGATAGATCCTAAATTTATTTATCAACTATTTTTACACAACTTGAATGTGACAGTTATCAGCACGCTTGTTAACCACAGATTAATTTTATAAAAGTGCCTTCTACTTCATTGCTAATATATTGTGATGCCACTACCTAGTGTATAGTTTATCAGTTAAATATAGTTTTATTAGATTCCATGTTCATCATTAATGTAAAGGAAATGAAAACCAATTTTCTTGTGCATTTTATATATCAACTTCCACCAAAAAAAAATAAAATAAATAAATAATAAAGATAATAAAACACCATCACAAGACAACTATTAACAGCTGTGTTGAACATCGGAGTGTATAACTGAATTATTATTTTATTGAATAAGCATACTGAATAGACAATAAATCCTCTTGATCTTATTTTCCTCTTTCTCTAACTTCACATTTTTGGCTTTCAATGAAAAAATGGAATGTTATGTTGGCAACATTGAACACATTAAATTGTTAAAGACATTTCAGAACATGTATATGTCTACGTATTATCTTGCAATTCCAGTTAACTCCAATGAAGTCTAGTCTGATTCCTTTTAATTCACAACATGATTACCATCTTCATTGTTATCACTGATAACAATGCACAGCAAGGCTAATAATGTTACAACATAAATCATTGCTTCAACAAATGTTTTTAAAATTATCCTACCTTCCTATAGCTAAATGCAAGTTATTTTGTCTCCTACAATCTCTGATAATCAATAAGAACTGACAATGAAGAGAAAATCTCAATTATTTGACTTACCTTCCTAATTCTCCTAAAATTGCATAATCTTTTTCAAATCCATTCTTCCAAAAAACTCGTGACTCTTCCAAACATACACAAGAATTGGAGCGAGATTCTAATAGATAAAAATGAAAAGAATTTTTTTTTTTGATTATTTGTATTTCTTAAATATCACTATTATTGTAAAATTCATTTTTTTGGCATCAAATATTGCAAAAGTAGATGAAAGTCTAAAATTGATCAATCTACATTGCTAACAAATTGGAGTTCATTTACTTCATTATTTTTATTAAAAATTTCATTATAAATATTTTGTTTCAAAAGGAAAAAAAAAACACATAAGAATACTGTAGTTGACACAGAATCGTTAATGAAATTAATAAAAGGAATACCTTTCTGAGGAATAGTTATTGGATATGATGGTTCACTAGGTTCACTGATACCTATTTCGTTGTTAGCACTGACTCGAAAACAGTAGGAATGACCAGAGGCTAAATCTTCTATCACTTGAGAACAATTAGGGGTAAACGCAACAGCCACTTGCCATAAATCTGTGCCTAGAAGCAATTAAATATGTGAATAATTGACTCTAAAAATGGAAAGCCTATTACTTCAAAATTTGAACTTTAAGTCTATTAGGTTTTTCCTTTTCAATTAATGAAAGGAAACTTCATCATTAAGGAAGCAATTTTATTTACCTTGTTCCATGAATTCTATTGTGTATGCAGTAATTGGCATATTCCCAGTAGCTGCTGGTGGGGTCCATTGCAGACATACAGAAGTTCCAACTTGTTCAATTATATTTGGTTGACTAGGTTGAGAAGGTTTCCCTGTTATACATAATAGTTTGTAAAAATATTTACATTATTAAGCTAGTAATCACTGGCCTTCATCTTTCCATAGTTTAAAAACAACAGGAAAAAAAAGAAAAGAAAATGTTTTATCCTTACCCACAACAGTAAGAAGGGCTGAAGTTGTAATACAATCATTATTGTCAGCTAAAACACAAGTATAAATACCACTGTCAGCTATTTCAGGGGATGAAATTGTAAGAGAAGCAATATTATCATCGCTGGCTTCAAAGGAATACTGTTCTGATGGAAGAATCAACTGCTCATTTGGATCCAGCCAAGTCACAGTGGAATCCTCAGGTCGAAGAGCACTTAATCTACAAGATAAAGTAACTGTGTCTCCTTCATGAACAATAGTATTGGATAATGATTCTTCAAACATTAACAATGGTTCAATTGCTTCACATAATGCTACAGATGGCTGCAAAAAAAATATATAATAAAATGACAATTAAAAACAATGAAATAATAAACATAGTATGTAAATGTAAACTATACAAAATCACTGTGTTTATTTAATTCATTAAGTTTGCTGTAAAAGGAAATCTCTGAATGACTTTCCAAATTTCTATTTTAAAATTGTAACATTCTTTATTACTAAAACTCTCAAATAAGTAAATTCATTCTTATAATATATTTCTATAGATGGGTTTGATCTAATATTAATGATAATAGTTTTTCAGTTATTATATTTTTAGCATTAGTTCTATAGTACCATTAAAACACATTTAAGCACAGCAGAATGTTTCAGTAAAGAAACACTTCTCTTTTAAAGATGGGTGAACAGATTCTTATATTTTTCTTTTATACCCCTTCCTCAAAAGTTTTGTCTCAAGTTTTCTCCATTAATTGTAGGTTCCTCAAGTATCATTTAAGAGCTTTTCCTTCTACTTCATCACTACTTGCCATTGTAGTGATGCAATAACACAGGCCTTGCTTTTTTTTTTCATTTCCAACAAATCCTATAACTTCAAAGATCCATTATCACTCGGTATTATTATTTTTTCTTTCTCTCAGGCAGTGAAACTAAGGA
>JAFIDM010000001.1:86469932-86587890 GCA_023159025.1 Thereuonema tuberculata
AATAAATAAATAAATAAATAAATAAATAAATAAATAAATAAATAAATTAATGTTGGAGAAAAAAATTTACAGAAAGTTAGAGGACTAAACTAGACATTGTAATTGAGAGTATCTTATTTAAGTTAATAAGATTAGTAAATTAGATAATCTTACCTAATTTTCATTCTTAATCCAAAGCAGGTTATATTCCAGCCAAAGCAAAAATTAAAATTAACATTTTTTTTTTTTTTTCAATTTTTTTGAAGAAAACAAAACAAAAGAAAATGTAAATATTAGTTCAGGGATTAAATCTTCACATAGCATTCATTCATTCTATTGTTACAAGCATTGCATCCAATATTGTTTAACTATTCCTAAAAAATTAATTTATAATCTAATAAATATTTTTTTTTTCTTAGTCAGAAACTGTGACATATTCAGTTTAAAAGAGAGGAAAGAAAAACTATGATAATCCTTTCAGTAAACAATTGGCTATAACAATGATGCAGTAGTACTACAGCAGCAGCAGACTTCAAGTTTCTTTGTTAAATTCTAGTTCTTAAAGAAAACGTGGTGCTAAGAACTGAGGAATTACTGAGGATTCTTTGATATTTCCCACAACTGACTGAAGAGTTTTATTCCCAGAATGTTTTTTACCTATCATTCAAGTAGAAAACTCTTTCTTCTATATCTTTTTTTCTGGATAAGTGATGCTGTTGATGGTAACTATACAGATTAGTCTTAAGTTGAGAGTCTTTTCATTGATACCATTATGTATTTGATTGCTTTACTTTAAGTGTCAAGGAAATAATATTTTAAAAATTTATAAAAAAAAAAGTTAACATTTTTTTTTTTTTTTTAATCAAAAGAAAACTTTTTGAGACAGGTCTTGTCTTTAGTTTATATTTTTAAGTCCTCTACTGATGGGTGGTTACTAACCTACTAAAAGTACATTTACTATGAAAGAAACGCACAATTATTATTTATTTGAGAATTGTTAAGATGGGCATATTCCCAATGTCCATCTTAAGCAACTTTTTAAGTTTTCCTTGTCTTCTCAAACTGTTAGTTACTCTTTGAATATTTTTGAATCTACTCTTTGAATCTTGAGAATCAATACAAAAAAAAAAAGAGGGTGTGTATGCAGAAATCAAAAGTTTATATATATATATTTTTTTGTTAAAAATGAAACTGAACCATATTTTTTTTAAAAAAAAACCTATACAAATGTAATATGTAGCATAAGAGGTGTACGAATAACTAATCAGGAAAGTATCACAAAGAAGTAAAATTATATAGGCTGCATATTTTACCTTATATCTCTTATCAGTTTGTCTAGTCAGAAGACATTTCAGAGTGGATTGCAGTAACTTTTTCTGAACTTCTTAATTGGGTGCTATTTTAACAAGAAATAAGGTATTGGGCAAAACAAACAGTAGTGAAGCATTCCATATCCCCATGCGATCATAGGACATGTCCGAATGTCACGATCTATTTGAATATAAACTGTATAGTAACTGGTATTAAGTTTTGAATCAGTCAAGGCAATAATGGTTCTGAGCACAGAAGAAGCAGTTTCAGCTTATGTTTCGGAAACATACCTCTAATGACAATGTGATTCTTGGCATCATCTAAAAACTTCCAAAGGACAGGTATGCTGAAACAGCGTAAAGGGTGCATGGGATGGCCACAATCAAGAATTAAAGTCGTCTCTTAGAACAGGTGCTTACCCCCGTAGTTTGAACAAACAAGTGAAGCTTAAACTCAAGGAGATCTCTGGGATGGATGATAAAGCACTCTGGGTAAATCCTATTGCATTCAGGTAACCCAACGACTTAGCTTTTGTGACAAGGAGACCCACAGGCTGTATTGTGCCCATGTTTTAGCCATTCAGTATTTAAAACCTGACTTTCCGTGTAATGTTTGGTTCTCAGACAAAGCACATTTTCACTTATTAACAATCAGATGAACATTTTTAATGGTTTTCAGTGCCCGAATGTTGTTGAGGAGCGGCCTTTGCAAAGTGCAGTTTCTGGACATGACATCATAGGGCCTTATTTCATTGAGGAAAATGAAAGACCTGTAACAGTGAACCAGAATGTTACATGCAAATGTGCCTCATCCCTTTTGGTTGCCAATCTGCTACCCTCTGTAAGGCCCATAATCTAAGGTTCACTGATCAGTATTTTCAACAGGATGGGGCCACATGTCTTAGAGATGTGATGTGCAAGCAGTTTCTTCATGAAAACTTTTCCTGGCTGTGTCGATTACAGAATTTCCATACCCTTTCCAATCCTGCAATCTTACTCCACCTGAGTCATATCTTTGGGGATGTTGAAGCAGTCGGTATTCCACATTAATCCACCAAACACTGTTTAGGAACTCAAGGATAGGGTTACACATTAATGCCATATGATGAGACAGCCATTATTCCAGGAACAATATGAACTGTGTCCACAGTAATGGCGAATATTTAGAACATACTGTATACACCTTGGATGGATAATGCAAAGTTAGGATATTCCTGCACTATGTAACTGACATTTAAATACATTTACTGCTTTGGTCCTGGTTACTGTCTTTCACTACTGTTTGTTTTCCTCAATGCTGTTAATTAACGTAAAAACCATTTCACTAGAGCATTTTGAAACCTTTGTGCATTAAACAAGTATAGATGATTCTCTCCGAAATTTACATATTTATATGTTAGCAATGGAACCTGAAAAGTGTTTTATGTGTTTGCTTTTTTTTTTTTTTTTAATATGAATTTTGCAAATTTAACCAGAAATTGAATTCAACTATACAAGTTAAAGGATTTTACTTAACTGTATTTCTTTACCTTCAAACAATCTGCTTAGTGATATAGTATTCAAGCATTATGTTGCATTTCTTTTATTTTTATAGAGCATTTGACAGTTTATTAATACTTCTATGTTCAAAAAAGTATTTTTTTTTATCATTATTTATGGGAAAAATAATAACTAAAGTAACCCTGAATAATTCAAATGAAAGTAGATGAAACCTGTGGCATATTATTTATTAGCTAACAATTTAAATGCATTCTGTATGAAACATTGATTTCTCCAACAATGAACCATATCAATATGAGGTGGCCAAATACCTTAATATAGTCACCCCTAACAGCAATGCAGGTCTTACAGCTATTTTTCATGCTGTCTTAGTCTAGGAGCTCAGCAGGCAACAACAAATATTGTTCTTTTTAAAGCTCCTTGAGGAGGGGTATTGAGGGCAGCCCAAGAATATTGCAGACATGCTCAGTAAGATCAGGAGACTTGACTAGATAATCCATACATACAATGGTCTCCTCTTGAAGATTTTGATCTATCCGCCTAGCTCTCTAGGGATGTGCATTAACACCTGTAAGATATATATATATATATATATATATTGCCTATTGCACTTGCATAAGGGTTCTGAATATCAGTTCTATATTTATCTAGCATTCATGTTCCCATTCATTTTCCAAAAAATGAATTTTTGATGTCTTACATCGAAGTTTCATACATTTCCAAGTCATTTTTACTGCATAATTATGATTTTTCTGTTTTTCTTAATTAACGGACACTAGTGTAGTATTAACAAGGCAAAAAAACTAGTTTACAGAGTACACAAAACCAAAGTGACTTTTACATGTTTCATTTTTGGCTACCTTATTTCTTCTGAGACAAAGTGAGAGATCAGACCAGACCTCGTATTTTTCCGCACCTCATAAGGTATGACTCACAACTGTCTGATTTATAGTTTGGACTGTAGAGATAGTGACAGACAGATGGACAGAATGAACATAAGGTGCTTTTGCCCTTTATACTTTCATGAATGGGGTCACTAAAAAAAAAGAAGGAAATTATATTGTTACATTAATAGAAAGTTTCCTCAATGCCATTTATACCATCTCAGACAGCATTTACAATAAATCTCAACTGTAACTATAGTAAAAATAGAAATTTCAGGATTTTAAAATGCTGACTTTAAAGTGAAAGTAATCAAAACTAAAGAAATTAGGTTTCATTTTTTAAAAAGAGAGAGATATTCATTAATTGGCAACTGAATATGAAACGATATTTTTTTTTAAATTCTCCTTAGACTGGGAAACAAATATGCATATGCAAACTGGGACTGTTAATTATGAAGACTAATAATGATCACTTGATGATAATAGGTTATTTCTCAGAAAGCTAAGACTGAAAAATACAGCACTGAAAAATGTTTTTTTATTATTATAATTTGTTTAGATGATATGAGGAGATACGTATCAATAATAAATGCTCTAAATCAGCAATTCCCACCTTTTTTCGTTTACCCTTGACAGTCCGTTTTCATACATTGTACACTAAATATTAATAAATGTTTGTAATTAAAGTAGTGGCTGTTATTTCAATTTTATATGTTGTAACTGGAAATGAATGTGTCAGTAATGGGAATTAAAAACAATGTAATAATGTGAACAAACAATGCAAATAATTTACAGTGTCGCCAAACACTTTTTAGGGAAGGATAACGTAGGCTTTTCTCAAGGTCAGATAATGAAGAAACCAGCATTGCCCCTCGCCTTAGCTTTGAATTAATTTGACAACTTTCCTTGTCTCTTGCCTTAAACTGTTGGTAAATGAATCTTTTGCAGCCTTTATTCATTTTTTTTTGTGTATCCCAGGTTGGGAACCACTGCTCTAGATGATTACTTATGTACAATATTTTTATTGAGAATTGTAATATATATTTTTATTGAGATATATTACATCTTACTAATATAAATCTATCTTTATTTATAGATCAGAAGCCCAAAATGATTCTTCTAATCTCCTATCCTAATTCAGGACTGTCTGTTATGGGAGAATTTTTAACAAGCAATTTAAAGACTGCTTTGTTTTATGAACCAGAAGTTCTACTTTTTCTTGATCAAGTATATCCTGAAAACAGAGATATCTGGAAGAAAAATCTTCCCCGTCAAAGGAAAACAAAACTGATTCTACGAACAATTCCAGGCAGAAATCCACCTTTGTGGGTTTATGAAACAGTGGAAATAGAACATGAAAATGAGCCTCATGTAGAGTTCCGACAAGACACATCAGACAGTTTTGAAAAAGTAATGAAGAATCTGACGGAAGAGAAAATGGTAAGACCACAGCCTGAACCACAGAATCAATATGAAGGGATTTTCTCTGATATGAATTCCACTTTCAATGAGACAAAGTTCTCAGAAGAAATTGGCTTACTGCTGAAGAAAATTTTCTTGTGTGACAACTATACCATAACAAGGCTATTGTGGGATGAAAAACTCGGTGCAATATATCGAAAAGCAGGTATTCTCAATAGAAGTTCAATGCGACTCAACTACCAGAATGGCCGTCTCATTTGTGACAGAATGGGCATTCGTATTATATCCACAACACACGTAAGAATGCTTCAAATTCTTCACTTACTCCCCCAACTTCCCATCAAAATTGTACATCTGACCAGAGATCCACGAAAAATAGTTGAGTCTTGGATTCAGAAAGATATGAAACCACCACTGAACATTGCTCAGTTGTGTGAATCAATGCAGAATGATTTCGAAATTGGCCATTCTTTGACAAAATTGCAGTATTATCTGGTACGTCAAGAAGATTTTCAACAAAAACCATTGGAGATTGGGAAAGAAATTTACAAATTTCTGCAAATTCAATGGGAGAAACGATCTGAGGAATTTGTAGAAACACTGATGACCCAAACATCTGATGAAAGTTTTTATAACCCTGTAACAGAAAAGAATGCTGTTCCTTCAGTGAATGAATTAAAGCAGAAAGAAAACAAGAACACTTTTAAAGCGATAGAAAAAGAGAAATACTTTGCTATTCAAGATGCAGAAAAGATATGTAAATTAATCATTCAAAACTTAAAATATGATGAATTAGATAAAAATGATGTTTAAACAAATGTAAATGATGAATTAGATAAAAATGATGTTTAAACAAATGTAAGTTAATGTGAGCTACTGAGTAATTAGTAATTTCTTGATAAGAGTTTAATCACAATTTGTAGAATTATTTTTATTTGGCTTCCAATCTAAGTAAATCACTGTGTTTCAAAATGGCTAATTTTATTTATTTATTTATTTATTTATTTATTTTTTTTGCAATAATTCCAATATAGTTAATTCATTTCATTTTAAAAATCAACATTTTTAATTTGGAATAAAAATTCTAAGATGGCATAATTTTTATTTTTAGTGAGACTTAGTAATTTCTTTCTAGTTGGATTGTATGACTCAAACTTTGTTTTTTGTTTGGTTGATTTTTCTTTCTGGCTCATGATAACAAATATAACGTTAGAAAGGCTTCACAATAGGAAAAAAAAAAAATGGATAAAATTTACAAAATTTCAGAAATCAAATACAGGAGGATAATGGAACTGCAACTTTATCTGTTACAAGTTTATCTGTAATAAAAAATCCAATAATTTCTATTACTTTCTTTATAACTAGTTATATAGAATATGCTTCCAACTTTCAAAAAACTCTTCTGGGTTATTCTGACTATGAAATTGTGTTAAGCAATATGTAAGTTGTATAAGGAATGGCAACATCTTCTCACTTCTTGAATCCCTATCATTTCATGATGAAAATCCAAAAGATATATTCCTTGTATGTAAAAGTTATTCTAACATTCAACTATCCTGGTGATCTAAATCATAACAGTTTAGTTGTCATAAACAATTTTTTTTATTGCTTATTACAATTAATACTTTTATTAAAAAGATTGTTATATATATATTTTTTCCACATCTCAGTATTAAGTTCATTTTAAGACAATGCTAATTGACAAAATGCATTGAAAAATTAAAAAATAAATAAATATTGAAATACATCATATATTTTTATTATAAAAATAATGGGCTGCAAAATGGCACAAATATTTAAATTGTAAATAACTTGTTGTAATCAATACTGTTTCATTTCATAGAAAGAGCTGTTTCAAAGAATGTATTTCAATATTTTAATTTTTGTGTGTTTGATTCAAGATACAATTTATCACTTATGCGTTACAATAGTGATTCTAGGTTTTTCATATTCTTTTCCATTTTACTGGCCTGTGGGAGGAAATGCAAGTGATCAAATCTAAATACCTAACCATTAATAAGACTAGTATATTTTTCATTAATAGTTACTTAATACTTTGTAAGAAAAATTAATGATATGCAATTTCAAGGAAATCTTAAAATTTGATTTATATTAAAAACAGAGAGCTGTAAGTAAAAATTATTTTCCTGAAGAATGTTTTTTATTAGCAGTAAAAATAACTAAATCTGAACATTTCCTGCCTATAAATTATGGAAAGCAGGATCTTCATTTTATTAACAATAAAATTTGTGGCAATTTTTCAAAGAAATTTCATTAAAAGCTATTTAACTTTGTCTGTCATTCAGCAGATATACAGGTGATGAATCAAAATGTTATTTTTCCCCCAATCAAAGATAGAAAATTTAGTTGTAGTTATATTGCTTCCTTCGAACAAACTAATTTAATGATTATTATCATCGCTGTTTTCCCCCCTTTGTTATTATACATAGAACTCAGTTTAATGGATTTTTCAGTTGAAACTGATGTTCCTTTATTAATAAAGCCTGCACTTTGATTTTCTATTGTTTTTATAATACATTCCAATTGGAAAAATGCATAAGTATATATATTGACAGAAATATTGGCAAACAACTTGGCCATTAGGTCACACAAACAAATATCACAAAATCAAAGAAAATATGAAAATTGGAGTTTTGGGGTAATAAGTTTAAGTTGTGATGTTAACAATGAATTGGTGCTTACTTGGCACATTGTAGATCAGTCTGCAGGCACTAATAAGGAAAATGAATGAAAATAGACAAACTACTATTCATTTTCTAATAACAGCAACGAGGGATAATTTCAGAAAACCAACCTATCAGTGCCTTTATGTTAATTAAACTTCAAAATTGTGAAAATTACTGAATTAAATTTTTCTTTTAACTGATTTTGACTGAATGAATATTTAAAGTCAAGCTAGGCTGAATTTTTATTATTATTATGTTGTAATTATTCCATTCACTTAAAAAATATAAGCAATGAAAAAGTTTTAAAAGTGCACTGAAATTTAAGGATCAAATGACAATTCAATTACTATAATTCTATAAATATCCCTATTGATAAATTTATATTAATTTATAGTACACATTCATTAGCTAATTGTGAACACTACGACAATTAAAAAAAAATAATAATAACTGATGTTTGCCAAAATATGTGCTCTGTACAAAATCAACCCAACATTACTAATTGAATATTAAGGTGCTTCTTAAAATGAAAATACATATATTAAAAAATGAGATTCATTTTTGCTCCTGCAGCCAATGCTATTAAGAACTGTAATCGTATGCACAGTTCGAGGGTGTTCTTAGAACTAGCATATCCTGACAGCATTGTTTTAGTTCTTTAGTTACAGCTGTTGGAACAATGTAATACGTTGAAGGTATCGTTGTATTGCTTAGGCTTTCCTTCCAAAAATGGGAGCAACATGCAGTGAAGCCTTTATGGCAAGGCAGTTTTAATAAAGAAAGTGACCACAACTATCGAGAACCCTTTCTATTCTCCTGACTTGACTTTTTCTGTTCCCAAGAATTAAAGACAGTAAAAGAACAAAGTTTCAACTACATTACAACCATCCACAGATGAAAGCAAAATAGTACCTTTTATTGGGAGCATTTTTAACAATGCTTCTTGCTATAGGCATTTTATGTATTATCAGTTGAGTTTATTCCTATAAATTTTGTCAAATTATTGTCTATCCTTAAATCGTGTTGCATTATTACTTGGAGCAAGAAAATAAAGATTTTCCAATTCAGGCTTAATATTTTTAATTAAATAGGTGTCAATCATTAGAATCCCAACTACAATAACTGACATCAACTGACAAATGACTTTTGCTAAAGTTAAAGCATCGCCATCACTCCAAATCCTAAACTGAGGATGAGCAGCACAAGAGGTAGAGGACTCTGTAATTTTTCTGCCAAATGGGATAAAATTGAACTATTAGCCCAATCTTAGGTAAGAAACCTGATACCCATTTGACAGAAATTACCTGTCTATAGTAGAAATAAGAAAAAAAAAAAACTCCTTGACCATTACTCGAGATTGAATAAACATCTCAGCATTTGAACTATATATGAGCCCACTGTTGATTCTGTTGCAAGTTTCAATTAAGTTCTTTTTAAGTCCTATCAATTAGACAGTTTCATGGAAAAAACACAACTAATCATAGAATTCCATTGGTTACAAGATCCCACTAATAGAATAAAATATAATAAGCTCAGAGAAAGTATCAACTAAGTATTTTAAATGGGTTTTCACTTGGCGCTGAATATCACATCTTAGTCCTTATCTAAATCAAAATTAATAAGCGCTTACCATGGATTAGAATGAATTAAATACATTTAAATCCCATTCGACATCTTTGGGATATAGACAGAGGAATTTGCCATATGGATGCATCACCAAGGACTGTGGCCAAGCTATGGAAGGCACTGTCAACAAACTCATATGCCAGTTACCTTCTGTCATCTCATCAAGTGCATGTTATAACAGACAGCTATGTATTGGTTGGGATAAGGGAGATACCAACTATTGGGTTGGAGGTCTTAGTGATTTGATAATAAAATATGTAAACAAACAGTGTATATTTGTTTCAAAGATTTAACAAATATGTCATTATGTGCCAATGATGTCAAATAAAGGATAAAAAGAGCACACAACAAAATTAGAAAGTGAAAAATGAAAAAATTAAAAGCCGACTAGTTTTGAGATCTACTAACAGAATGCCTTCGTCAACACAGAATGGAGACTTTTTTATTTTTATTTTTTTTTCATTTTTTAATTTCAAGTGTGCTCTGATTCCTTTATGCATTCTCTCTCACTCTTTCTTATTTTACTTTGTAGTAGTTTGTTCATCCATTTCATTCCTTTGCAAAACTTTAGCTTTATATTTGTCTACGCAAATTTCAGTAACTTCATTTAAACAATCGTCAATCAGATATCTTTGTTATATATTGAAGTATTTATGGAAGCACGACTTTGGATGTATATTTTGTAACTGCATTGAAGACAAACTGAATAAGGTATTCATTCAGCATCGATTTACTGTTTTTTCTTTTCCCTTTTAATAGTGTGAGGTAATTATCTTTGATTCAATAAAGGAAAAGAAACAGTACCTGGTATTTATTTTTCTACTTAATAACTAAATTTAATGAAATTACTACAGTTAATAACATTTAAAAGCCAAAACTCTGTCTCGTTCCAAATCAAGATAATAAACACCATCAATGTCATAATAATGTAGATAACTTTGTTTATGCTTTGACAAAAGAACTACATGCATAACATGAGATTCAGCTTCAAACTGCCCAGGAAAAATAATAGCCTACATTGACACCCTTGTTTTGATTAATAAACATTACTCTGATATGAAACATTTTATTTTCACAAGCTAAATAGACAAAAAAGCCACACAGAACTTTTAAGTCTTCCTAGTAGATGGATTTCTTGGAATAAGCAAACAAATACTATGACAGCAAGATAGGGATATAATTTTTGATTTAGCTAAGAATGAGACTGTCAACATGTTCTGAAGTTCAAACTATTCTTTTTAGGAAAGAGAAAGTTGTGGACATAATCAACAAATTATTCAAAACACATTACAGATGATCTCAGAAAAGCTACATAAGTTAAATATATCACAAGCAATTTTCCTGGTCAATTCTCAATTGTAATATGCATAGAGAAAATTTTGACTTTTCTTAATCTGGGAACAAGTTTATCGTGTCATAGCAAGGGTTTCATGGCTGGACTAAAACTATCAGCATTCTTCTAAGTTATGCCATATGACTTGATGATTTTCGAGGTGTCAATGTTTTGCCAACCACCTGAGAACATAGAAATCCCACAAAAATTCAGGCTGCTAGTTCTGAGTTTATAGTACTGGATTATTTTATTCATGTATTAGCTGGTTTCAACCTATGCAATTACTGGTTCCTACAATCATCATCTTTCCACAGTCCTAATGTTTCTGTGGAAAGAAGACACCAGCACTTTTACCATCAGTGTTTTACTGCTAAAACACTGATAAAGGCAGATCTTTTATTTTCTGGAACATAGCTGGGAACATTATTTCCAAGTCCTTTTGATACACATTAACAAATTTAATTCTTTCTTAATAACACTATGTAAATCTTAGTCAAAATATTTTCAATATATACATTCCAAGACAAAAATTTTTTTGGTAATGTATTTTTGTCTGGGAAAAATATTCCCAAGAATTAAATCCATTCATTTTTTTTCCTGTGGTGACATGTGAAGTCTTCCCATCACTAAGTTGAATGATACCTCTTCAAGTCCTCTAGAGGGGAGGGAGGAAGTTCACCAATACCATATATAGGATGGGATTAATATTTATTATTAACAATTAAGAAGGACAAGGGGATGAAAAATTCTTAATGCTATGGATTATTTTGATTATGCCTGCGTGATTCTGCATTTATAGTTATTGTAACATAATGGCAATCCATATGTCAGAAATAAATATTTATAAATTTACATTACAAATCATCATATGACAGAATGTTAGGATTCTTCCAGAAAGGCTCATCGCCTAGTCTGATATTGGGGTGGGGGATCATCTAAACTGAGGGGCCAATCTGATACTGGAATATATCACAAATTTTCCTCAGTATATATATTTGTAAGAAGTGTAAGTAGATTCTGCAGCAGTCAATCATTATTTTGTTAATGGCTGAGCTCGGGGTTGTTTGCAAATAATTTTAATGCAGCTTGACTAATTAAAGATTGTCTATTGTTGATTATGCTCCTTTTTTTTAGGATTTTTTTATAGTAAAAATACTAAATCAATTGAAATCCTGCTAGACTATGACATGACCATATTTTCTACATCAGCTCTTAATAATGCCCTTTTATTATTTTTCCCAACATTTAATTGCTTCTAAAAACAAGAATTTGGAAATTGTACAGCAAAAAATAATAATCAATGCACAAAATATTTATCGACCAAAGTTTTATTCTCCAAAAGTTATATAAATAGGAATTCTGAGCAACTTTTGTAGTAAGAATGGAGCCGAGATTTGAATATTCCTTCTTGACAAGCAGACAGTACTGAAATGACTGTGCAGCAACTGCGTATGTGTGTCACACAACCAAGGCTTGATTTATTTGCTAGTATGCACAGTTATGCTGTAGTGTTGCAGCAATGGTTCTCACAACAGAAGTTGAAGTGTTCATTGTTGAGTATTACTTCCTTTCATATGAACTTGGAAGTGGCCCAAGTTTGAAACACATTTCAAATGAATATCATTAGAAGTTTCACAAACCGCTGCCGAGTAACACAGTTATGTTACAACTGGTTGACAAATCTCACCATACAGGAAGTGTCTCACACAAAGAAATGGCTGCACAGGTCAGCCAGTCATGGTGACAAACCATGAGAATCATGAATGGCTCCTGCACTAGTTGTTACAGAGAAGACTCCGGCAAACGTCTTTGAAAATTGTATTAGTCCAACAATGTATGATGATTGTTGATAGGAATGAGTGAATCTCTGTATCAAATACAGACTGGACAGCTTTTCAGTGATATTGACATTTGTACCAGCATTGTGTACTGTGGTTCAGAGTTGGCTGTGACATATGTGGATCAATGTTTTTGACTTAACATATGCTTTACAGATGAATACCACATTCATGTTGATGGCTACATCAATAGACAGCTTCCTTAGTTTACAACAGCCAGATGTTATCAGACAGAAACCCCTCCATATCTGCAAACGGTGTAATGGGCCTATATTTTGTGGAAGATGACAATGGACATCCTTTGATAGTTAACCAAGACTGGTATAGAGACCTCATTATCAAACCATTTTTGCAGGATCTGCTACAATTTTGTTGTGCAAGAAATATAGCACGCTAATCACAATATCTTGCCACATGGTAAGATACTCACTTGCTTTGCTTCAGGAATACTTTGTGGAATGCATAACTTCCCATGAGACAAATTTTCCTTATCCACAGCATTCACCTGGACATTATGCCAACCGATGCCTACGATGGAGTCTGTTTTAAGGAGAATCCACCAACAACAATTGTGGAATTATGAGAAAAGAATGTGGTATTCTTTCACCAACTGCAGCAAGCTTTCTTTACAAACATGTTTAAGAATCTATGTGAATGTTGTTTGAAACACATTTGATATCATTCTAAATGTCATTAGTGTATATATTTATGTTTATTAAAGCTCAATCTCCACTTTCAGTACTGTTTGTTTTGGCATATTCTGTACAATTAAATTTTCTTAGTATTTGTAGTTAAGTGTTGCTGTGACTCCTTACAAATTACAGGGCTTTTCCTTGTAAGTCTTCTTGTAGTTAGAATTCTGAGGTACTGACCATCCTTTTCAAAGGAAGATGGAATGACTAAGATAAAAAAATAACCTGGCAACTGCATTCTTAAACAATCACTGTTGTAAAAACTAAGTTAAAGAAAATGAGCCAACTAAAATTAACTGTTTGTTCAGTGATTTATTGGAATATTTGGAGCTTACTTGCAACTTAATGTAGGCCCTCCAAGAGTAAGAAATTTTCACCATAGGTTTGGAAGAAAGAAAACCTCCTACAATTTTGAGACCAATTTTTGTCTAAACTACACAAAATATTAACACTAAAGTTTTTATATTGATTTTGGAATTAAAATACAATTCAGATTTTTAGAATGGTCTCTTTAAGAACATCCTAATATTTTCCTAAACTTTGTAATTTTTGTTAAGGATTAAGATGGGAGGAAAAAAATGCCTTTTCAACTCAGAATGAGGACAGAACTTTGCTCAAGCAATCAGAAGGTAAAGATTTCTAAAAATAAACTAAAAACTAAAGTCAAAATTCCTGTTATTTTCTTCAATTTTTCTTTTAAGAAAACTAAGTTTTCACAAAAAATATAAATAACTGATGTTAAAAACACTTCTACTTCTAAAACTCTTTTACTATTTGTTAGTTTCTAAATACTCAACTGAAGTCTCGGCTGCAATTTAACAACCTAAGAATAAAGTTTTAAGATTAGACAGAATTTAGCTTGAACCTATAACTTTTTGATTTTTTTCAAAAATAGATTCTAGTTGAAACTGAACTGTAACTGAAATATTTTCCTTCATTTGTAAAACAGTAAAAATCATTTAAAGTAAAAAAAAAAAAAAAAGTTGAAAAGGTAATTAAGTTGAATAGAGTCTGTTTCTGAAAATATAAAACATTATATATCCTATTTAATTAACTTTTTTAATTCTTAAAAGAAAAGGGATTTTACCCAACATGCACCAAAGAGAAACAACAGAGAAACAACTTCATGACAAGCTGTAGGCATTATGTTGTTTTCTTGGTGCATATTGAGTAAATTCCCTTTTCTTTTAAAAACTTCGACTGTCCTTTAAGCTTTTTTTCTTTGTTTATTCATATTTTGTGGCTTTTTTTTTTCTTTAGGGCAAAAATGGCAATTAAATTATAAAGTTGATGGCCAATTTTTCTTTTCTTGTTTGTTTTTATCGGAACTCACATCCTGGAGTATGTGAGAATTCCATATATCTTCATGCCCTTCTGAACTTGTCATCGAAGTGGTAAGTCTGGCTGAAGATTCATAAAAATGATGAAACAGCCGTTCCACACTCCACGCATGAATTGTTGTTTTTCTGTTTTCTAGGTGCATGTTGGATAAATTCCCATTTCTTTTTGTCTTGAAACTCCCTTGGCATTTGAGAACTTTGGAAATTACTTGAAATATCTGTAATCATATTCATTTTAGATGGAGTATTGTAAACCCTAAATTTGTTTTTTTTCCCTGAACAATTTTTTTACAATGTTGTGGATATGAAAATTAAGCTAATTTTAAATCTATCTGCACAAAATAAAACCTTGTGTTTGGTCTTTTAAATTCAACTTGAAGAGGAAATTGATAAAAAGAAACTTAGCTGTAAATGATTAGTTGCTGAATCAATTCCCTGTTAACCTTTCATCTAAAAGTGTTTAGTTTGAGAATGCATTAGATAGAAACTTGTATAACACATTGAAATTATATATACAAAGAAGTTTTCGATTCTCTAAGCTTTCTAAACCAGCTATCTGGTTGAAGAAGGCTGCTCATTAAAAATCCAAAAGCTCCTTTGTATGTATAGTTTTGAATGTGCTACATAAATTTTTAAATTAAACTATAATTTAAAATTGTGTGTTTTCCTAAAAAAGTTTCTTAACATATGAATTCAATACATGTTAAATTTTTCCACAAGTGTTGAGTGAAAAGAAGGTCCATAATTGGCAAAGTTTTTATTATACAAATTGCAAATATCGAGGAAGGAACACAGAATAAAGAAAAGAACCGCAATATTGTTTACTTTTTCTTCGAAACACATCTCTTAGAGAGAGAGAGAAAATAAATGCCTTTAACCACATATATATAATAGATTCATTTTTTTTAATGTGTAGTTAAAAAAGTAAAAGTATCTCGCTACAGGCCCATATGGCCATTGGGGTCACAGAATTTAAGGCTCCCATCGTTTCGTAGTGAAGATCTAAAATATTTCTATTTATTAGCCCTCTGACTTTGTGCTACATATCCTCAATTGAGGATGCAGGTGTGATACAAAAAAATAAATCCCTTCACTGAATTTTGCTCAGATTTCTTTTTTGATCTTCTGTAATTAACTGCTGTCTTTCAATCATTTTTGGTGGATTTTTTTTCAGTATTTGGAAATAGAATATTCATAAATTAGTGGAATGAGAAATGAACTAAGCTTGTTACAGACAGTGTTTTGGAGCCACAGCAATATAGAAACTTCAGAGACAAAAATTCAAGAATTTGTGGAATTCGCAGGATTTATCATTTGTGGTGATTAAAGTGAGAACATCATAAAGTTCTATCAGTTTCTAATCTCAAAAACTGTGAAACAAATGTGAGATTAGGAATTGTACAATATCTTGATATTGAGATGCATCTTAGACAAGAAAGTAAGATACAAAGGATGGGATTGAAATCATGCCATGATGATCTCTGGAGGAGGGTGAATAATTACCATAAACCTAGCACTGCAAATTTCTTTTGTCTGAAAAAAATGATGACAATTTTAATCGATGGTTCTGCAATTAATGTACTTCAACTTCTCACTTTTATTAAAATGTCATATTACATCACAGCATACCTTGTATAACATCTATGCAAGAACTCAAAATCTCAGTAACAATTAAAAATCATAGCAAAACTGTTTTTTATTTTTATTTTATTATTATTATTATTTATTTTTAGAGCTTGAGAAGTTGTGTAATGATATCACATGTTAAATTTTTCCAATTTGAGATAATTTTAGCCTTAATGATCTATATCGGCTGCTATTCTGGCAAAAGAAACAAAATGCCCAATAAGTAATGAGAGAAAATTAAAAATCAAAGCATTCAAGAGACTTATGAATTGGACAAAGGAGAAACAGAACTCTCAATTACAAACAGAAATGGAGACTTGGTTCCCTAAAAAAAAAGTTCTTAAGTATTGTAACAAATATACAGGCTTGAAATGTACAGAAGTGTGGATTATATCAAAAATATATCTTGCTCTATTCCATTTAGGAAGATACTGTAATGAAGGAAATGGGCTAAAAACAGGAGCAGTTAGTTTCAGCAAAATGACAAATACTATTACTTAGTGATAACTAGCTAGGGATAATGGAAAAGAAGAGCATCTAAAAATCTAAGGAAATGTATCAAAGCCAGATACATTTGATTATAGGTTTGGTTAAATTCAAAGGCTTTGACTATTACTAATCACAGAAGACTTCAGCAATGGTTAACAGCAAAAAAGCTGATGATGACCAACTTTGATGATCAAGTTTTTTAAGGTCGGTTTAAAGATGAAGCCTCCCTTCCTTTGCCTCATTGGCTGGTGTAGCTTACAATGTAGTTCTTGTCAAATATTTTAACAGAAGACAATTAAAGGCTTGTCAGAAGAATTCAGAGAATAGATCGGATGAGAACAATCAGTAATTGGATCAGATGCAATGAATGTTAAAAATACCAAATTAGCCTGTAATAGAAAATGCTTCAGGAACTTAAAAAAAAAAAAAAAAAAAGGTACCACAGAAAAAACTGTGAATTTGATCCTATTTTCACTATCTACATCCTAATTTTCTTTACTTTGATGATATGTACTTTAATGTTACATAATAAAACTGTTTTATTGAGTGGATGTTGAAGTTCATTTCAACGTTTAATTTCAAGTAGAACCTTTATTTTATTTCTTTCACTTAGATTCTGCTAAAATTACAATTATGTCTCTAAATACAGACTAATCAGTGTGTTAAAGATGAGAAAATCATCTAGAATCGATCACTGATGTTTATTGAATTTGATATTTTATTTTCATTGTATTAATATTACACTGGTGTGTCAAATGCTTGGAAAAAAAGAAAAAAGTTGACATTTTGAACAAATTTTGATGAATGGGTTGTACATCAGTGGCTTTTGATGAAGCAAAATGTAGTTATGGCTTCTACATTTCCAAATTTGAGATTTTTTTCTTCCAGTTTTTCAAATGCAAATCCTACAGACTGAAAATAACAATTCAGAAGATCTGTAAGTTTGTACTAAAAGATAATTTCAATAATAACCGATTGTAAAATTACAAAATCAAAAGTATCTATTTATATTAAATGAAATTATTACTTTCATCAAAAAACTCTGTGTATAAACTATATTTCTTTGGTAAAAAGAGAAAGAAAGAGCAGAAAGAATCTCTAGCAATCTTGAATGATATCAGAATTCTTAACTTTTGGAGAACCGAAGGAGATCTTTGTGTTGTGTTGGCACGACAAATTTGGGCAAATATTAAAAATGATACAGGACATTCCACTCCTACTGAAAATCAGTCAACTGTCCCCATTCCCAATGTAGCTAACTGCTAAGCCTATATAAAGTAGTCTTTATATAGTAAGCCTATATAAAGTAGTAGTACAATGTTATTTGGAGGAGGGCGATAGATACCAGAAATAGGGATTTCAGAGAATGGAAGAAAAGAAAATCTGAATTGAAGACGCTTCTCTATGTTAAGCAATCCTGCTTAGAAACTGACTGGATAAAGATGCACTACAGATGACTAAGTTGGAGCCAGCATAAATGAGCAGACATTTTGAGAAATTCATAATTACTTAAACAATAAAACATAATTACTTAAAAAAAGTAACTGAGAAATTTAGAAGTGACTAATTGTAACTAGATGTTGAAGTATAGTGAATGGCAGCACCTTCTCTTGTAACTAAAAATATAAAAGACAATGACATTTTCACAAACTATGCTTTAAGTAAAGAAGTTTCTCTAGGCTGTTTGAGGAGGGCAGACAAAATAGACAGTTACATTTTGATTATGGACTTGGTAGTGATATTTCATTGATGCTTTCTGATCAATTCTCTGAAATGCAAATGGTTTTCAAATGGTTGCTGAGTATGGAACTTCATGGTAAGACATCTATTAAAAAAAGAAGATTCAAGAACAGCAGCAAATCTCAAACAAGCAGATGGAGAAATAAATGTTTCTTACTGAACAACAGAGTAAAAGATTAAACATGGGAATGCCAGACACACATTTTACAATCTTGACAGGTAAAAGTTCTGGAATTAATATTTTCCATCCTCTTCTAGTTCAAATTAAGCAATTTTCCGTTAGCAGATAACTTGCTCAGAGAAGATGAAATTGAAAATTATTGCTAAACAAATAAAATGTAAAAAAAGACTTACTTTTTCTAATCAACTCTAATGAAATTGACATACTGCATTTAAATAATTCAGTGGACCCTTGCTTTACAATTGGATTAAAAATTACTGTGAACTTGATCTTCACAATAAAAATAAAATTCTCCATCATATTACACCAATACGATGGGTGTTATCACTGTCACTAACCAGACAACACAGGTAAAGTGAACAACAAGCTTTTAATAATATTTTGGTTTAAAAAAAAAAAAAAAGTAACTCCATCAAAAAGCATTTGGTAATTTATTTGAATTTTTTATTGTAGAAATTTTAACTTAAAAAACTTTAGAATGAATTACTGGATTCACATTCTGATATTCTTGTGTCTGGAATAGATTATTATTGTAAAGCAAGAGCTCACTTATTTAAATTACTTTTTTATTATGTCATAAAAAGGAAAAGTAAATTCAGAAATGTTAATTAGTGCTTGATAAGCTTATAAAGCAACTACTTTAGTATTTGTATCATTTAGATTTTATTATTAAGAAGCTGTTTTCTAAAGGTGTATTGCCAATTTTAATTAGAAAGAAACAATGTTCAGATTAAAAAACAAAACCAACATTCACATCCACACTCTGTTCTTGGCAATATAACCAACCAAATCCTCTCTTCTCCTCACTTTTATTAGAAACATTGCCGTTAATAACAATAACTTTCCACAGATGGTGAATGTATGACATAACATGTTGTAATATAAAATTGGCAACAAGGAATTTAAGTACTTTTCCACTTAATGGCAGAATAGGCAACAACAATCATTATTTAAATTTGAAGGTGATACAAACAGTGGTTAAACTTGAACTTTCATGGGCCTATATGTATTTAATGTGCTGTAAATAGCAGATTAGGTTCCCAGGTTTTAATCTATGCAATCTCTTTAAAAAAAAAAAATACTGGAAATGTTTTTTTCTCTTAATCATAAATAATCTATGCAATCAAAACATTAAAATTGCTTATAATTGAGAGGATCTTTATCAATCTAATTTTAATGTTTTCCTCAATGAGAGAATAAATTACAGATTTTTTAACTCAACAGATAATTCTTAAATTAATTTGTTTTTGTTTCCTTCTCAGTTTCATTATTCAATGGCTAATAAATCCCACTGCAAGTTACCTAACTTCCAAAAAAAATCTTTTGAATTCTCTTCATATGAAACATCGTCATACATCTTTAGCTGCTTTCTTGTCTACAATGACATTTTCACAAACTATGCTTTAATTGCCAGTACACCTTTAGAATACCTCAATTTTGCTTTTATTTTGAGAGATGTTAATCTTTTTTTGTTTTCTGAAGAAAGTTGAAGTGTTAATAAAAAATCTGAAGCAGTGTGTTTCTTTTCTTTTTTTTTTTTTTTGAGAAATACCAAATGGAGTAAAATGAAAGTAATTCAAAAAATTAAAAAATAAAAAAAAAATTATACAAACATGACTTTATTCACATATATCGGCAAAGTCACAACTGTCCACAAATGCAATTAGAAAAGAAAAAGTATGGTTGAGAAAAGGATTGTAGAAATAAAAATAAAGCAATGGTGATTGCATTTTTATGACTGAGGAGCTTCAAGTCTATACGTTACTCTTTTAGCTCTTGACTAGATCGAATTACTTTTGATGTACAGTATGTAAAACTTATGAAAAATATTCAATAGGAATGGGCCACACATTATTGTTATTATTAAAAACTTACAAAGAAAACAAATAAGTGTGGAGATGCCAGTACAACAGTAAACACTGTCAAATTTTAAAAAAGAAAATAATAGTTAGACATGTACATCTGCAAAAGAATTTTTTTTACATATCAATGATATTAACACAATTTTAAAATTTTTCAAATACCAACTTAATAAAAAGGAAAGTTTATTGAAATAGCTCTATTTGCAAGTGGAATAGAAGATGAGTGATCAAAGAATAAATTTGACTTTGTTTCTTTTGTACAATTCCACCTCCCCAAATCCTTGTAATAACATCAAAATCAATTTCATATTCAGTCTTAAAAATTATTTATGTAACTAAATACATAAATGTATTTTATAAAATAAAATTAAAAGCTCCTGACGATGCCATTTGCTTAATAAATAAATTTTAAAAAGTGAAGGGTGGCACAGCTACTTTACAATGGCAACAGAAAATAAAGAGTAAGAAATTCAGTATTTTCCCTATCTAAAACAAATCAGATTTTTGTGGACAGACAACAGATGACATCCAGAAGTAGGACATGGTAGTTATTATGTATAATAATAATTATGTATTATTTTATAGATTATAAAAGAGCAATGAGCAAACTGACCAGCAGGCAGCAGAAATTATTATGATCCTACTTTATATAATAGACTCTTCCATCTGCACGATACAATATACAAATGTACTGTACATATTTACACACAAGAATTTTTTTAATTATTTGCGTCACATCTTGGCTTTTAGGAGGATGCATAGTTAGTGAGAAGTGTCAATCAATTCATGCACAAGCGCGCTTTGTCTTGACAATTAGTTCAGTCAGATGAGTTATGTACAGATGAAGAAGCAAGCACATGCTAAAAGTGGATTTTTTTTTTCCAACAAAAATGCCAAAAGAATGAAAAAAAAGTCTAAAAAAATAAAATGTAATATATATATATATATATATTTGCTGAAATGAATAAAATAAAAAATGATTTTTTTTTTTTTGTTTTGCTCATTATATTCAGATTATCACTGACACAAACTGGCGTAAGATGCCACAATGAAGCTGTTCATTGTGGCACAGGATCACCAAGCTCTGAACTAGTGCCAGGTCTTACCAGAGGTTTTGGCAAACTTGTCTCTGTTGACCATCGACGTAGAGCAGCTATGGATGAAGAGGAACATGTAGATACACAGGCTGAACCTTCAGGGATTCTATCACAGGGTTCCCCTTTCATATCTGTCCTTTGTGTTTCGGTGGCAGTGGTGCTACCGTTGTTTAGACTAGTATCAGCTTTGGTTTTTGAACGTAGTGTGTTGCGAAAACCTTCCAGGAAATTCTTCTTCACTTTGGGAGGGCTCTGTGTCTGGAAGCCACCTCCTCCGGAACTGGTGTGGCCCAGTGGAAGAGAATGCTTGCGGTGGTCAAAAGGTTTAACTCCTGACGATCCACCAAGTTCAGGGCCTTTGTCAGTTGGAGAACAGGGCAGTGATGCCATGCGAGATCCTGCAGTCACTGAGCAGGTAGCTCGCCTCTCTGCAGCATCACTGGCCGCCTTCTTTTTGTCTTTATGGCTACGACGCTGATGCTTGGGCCCTTCAGCATTGGCATCACCTTTGCAAAATGAGGCTGGTGGGTGAGAGAACGTCTTACGTAGGGCAGGATTCCATAATGACGTCAGCTCAGGAGCGGAGCTATAATGAGGATTGGGTAGGTGAAGAGGAGGATCAGTGATGGCACTTTTATTTTAAGGGGGGAGAAATTATTTCAATACTCCCTAATTTATTGTTGTCCAAAGATTTTATTATTATTATTTTTTTTAGACAGGGGTCCTCCCAGTCAATTATAATCACTAAAGCTACTCAATGGCTTCTCAATTACACTTACACTTCTTTGGTCAACTCCTTCTGGTAGGCAATTGGTGACTGCAATGCTAGTGACAGAAACGAAAGCAAGTATTATAATTTATAGAAATAGATTTGTTTAAATAAAATAAAATTTATTTAGCAAGCTGATTTGTGCAGTAATTGAATAGGAAAAAAAAAAGGAATAAGAAAACTAAGAAAAGTGTGCTAGGATCTAAACAATAAAATTTTAAGTTACCAGTGCCATCAAAGCTGTAAAACAAAGATTGTTAAGTTGTAATTCCAGACATTTTTTTTTTTTAAAGACTTAAGGAAAATCAGGTGATCCTAGAAGTAAATGCAGTGAAATGGGTGAATATGATTAAATTAACCTTACTATAGTGAGGAAATATTAATTCTAAAAAAAAGTTTAAAAAAAAAAAAAAGAAAGAAAAGAAAAAGAAAATTTATAGATTTGCTGAAATATCAAAAACAATACCTCTTAAGAAATCCATTTGAGTATCAAGAATGGCACGAATTTCTGAAACCCACTGATCATGAATCTCAGGAGTGGGAGCCTGAAGGATGACATTCAGCCCTTGTTGATGAGGGCATTTTGATTTCAATACAAATTTTAAGGGATCTCCATCATCGGCAAGATCATCCAAAGCCATTTTATTGACCTACAAAGAAATGAAGATTAAATTTTGTAATATTATTCTAAACAATGCTAATAAGTTGATTCAAAAATGTGGAGTAAAAGAACACTGAAACTGAATATAGTTAGAATATGTATCATTTTCAGACTTCTTGATATGTCAGAAACAACAAAACATTAATAGATAACTAAGCTTAATTAGTGATAACCCGCAAACAGAACCAAGCTAGAAAATAAAGGCCAATCTTAAATGTGGCATTTTTAGCGTAATCCCTTCCATTATCCTTGAATTAAAAATTAACTGTAAATAAATTTTGGCATTTTTTAAGAAATCAAATGCTCATAGGTTGAAATATTAAATGGCTGTTTTAGTATATGACCTCACTATTAAAGATTCAAATATCTAGCAATTTTAATACATTCAGGCAGCATCCTTTAGTAACATTAAAATTAATGTTGAAATTAATACATTTAAGTGACAGTTTCAAGCACTGACTATTCTTCATCAGACTGATAAAGTTTACATATATTTGGGAATATAAGTAAAATTGAAAGAATAAGATTAGGACAGGAGACCAATACAAAAGAAGGAGGGAGATTTAGATTACTTCAATGAAAGAGAAGATTTAGGGAACTAAAGATAGACTTTGAGTTATACAGGGGAAGGAGAAATGTTTGGGGAGAAAGTGTGCTGCACTTAAATGCTTGAATGATAGTGAGGGATGAAGGGAAATGAATAGGCATATGGAGTTAAGGTTTGGTAATGACAAGTAATAAAAGGGGAAGAGGTAAAGCTGAGGATGGTAATGGAAAAAGATGGAATTTTAGCAAACAAATGGTTGTAAAAAAATTAATTTGTATAAAGAATGATCTGTTGTTGTCCAATGGCTCGAACTGGCTCACACCATCTTCGATCTTGCTTCCCAATAGAGTCCAGGAAAATCTTTTCTTCTCTGCTTCTGCTCATGTAATTTATTACAGACCAGGAGGTTGTCTTTTGTTTGTTCATCTTAGAATAAGGACAATCACAAATGGTAGATTTAATGGAATCCAAAATATTAATCTTCCTTAAATATTCTGCTAAGCAGTCATGTCCTTTTGACAGACAGAAGATAGCTACTGATATCTTTGATTTGTTTTCGTATGGTTTGTCTTTTAGGTTTTCTTTCGTATTGTTTATGAATTCAAATTGTAAATCTTTTTTCAATGATTTAATTTTGCCTTCTAAAGAGATCATTCTCTTAGGTTTTTGTTGTTGCTAATCTCGCAGCTGCTTCGTTGCCTCCAAGACCCCTGTGTGAAGGTATCCACTGAAAAAAATAAGTTTTCTATATTATTTTTGACAATCTTGTATTTATTTCTAATAGATTGGATAAGTGAGCTTTTCAGAGTATTGTTATTTGCAATTGCTTCAAGTGCTGACCTAGAATGAAGCAATATCACGATATTAGTATTAAGCCAGGGTCTGATTATTAACTGATATAGAGCTTCAGTAATTGCATACAATTCCACTTCAAACACAGTAGCTTCTGCATTTAAAGCAAAGTAGTGGCAAAAGTGTTCACTACAAATCCCTGCTCCTGTTTCTCCATTATGTCTAGAGCCATTCCTATAAATTCTTACTTAATACTCGTTTGGATGTAAGGTATTGATAGTTTCAAATGAGATTTGGGAAACCAGCTCAACTGTGACAATAGCTTTATTTTGTGATTCTATAGAAGTTGGAGATTTACATTAAATATAATGTAATCTAAGGGGTTTGTGAGCTGTGTAGATTGTTCAATCTTTTGATTGACAAGGAAATTTCCTTGTGTCAACTTTAGTTATTTGCTTGAAACTCATTTGTATTTTTAGAGCTTGCTCTATTAGTAGTTCCATAATCCATTTATTATCATATTTCTTATGTAAAATCTTTTCATACATTATACTTGCCTTACATTTATATTCAGTTTGTAAAGGTGGAATATTTGTAAGGGCAAAAATAGCTGAAAATGGTTTGTTTTTACTGCACCTGTTGCTATCCATATGCAGTTATTTTGGCTTGTTTCAAGCTTTCTTATTACACACTGTAATGTAGGTTAGGTCTAATATATGTTTCATTCAACAAGTCAAGGGGGCTCCTCACCATTTTATCCCAGCAAGACTTTTTAGAATATTTATTTGGGAGGAAACTTTTATATTAATATAGTTGGCATGTTGCTTCCAATTGTGCTGTCAAGGTCCACTCCAAGGTATGATGTACTATCACTTTTTTGAATTTCTATATTCTTTACTTAAAGATGAATATCTTGAATTTTTGTTTTTAGTGGAAAAAAAAATTGGTACCATGTTTTTTGAATATTTATTTTCATGTTATTATCACTCCATTTAGTCAGAGTTTATAAGAGGATATACCCTTGGGTACATCGTTTAGAAAAACATTAAAAAGTAATGTACTAAGAACAGCACCCTGTGGGAGGCCGACATTGCTGTTTTCCATTTGGTACATATCCATCTTTGACTTAAGCCAGAGAAGCATATTACCTGTTGCATTTAAATATGTAAGTTTATTTAGGTGTTTTTATCTAGAATATACCTATCTACCTATCTGTATACACATATACATAGTCTACCTTTTGCCCCCCACCCTTTGTTTTCTATTGTTCCCCTTTCTGACTTTCATTCTTTCAATTTTACTTATATTCCCAAATAGATGTAAATTTTATCAGTCTTATGAAGAATAGTTATTGTTACTTAAGTATGCTGCCTTATTTTATATACTACACTAGCAAAAACAAATGCCCTAATGTGGATGATAAAGGAATTGCAATTGCAAGATCTCTTCGAAACTTTCTCGGTTGGTACAAAAAACCTCAAAAGGTCTGATCACATTACAAATCTATATCTATCCCGAAAACCCCATAGAAGTATCCTTCAACCATGTTTGCCCATGCACTCACCGTCCTCCCGTGTACACCCATAAATTCACTTCAAATTCAGGTTATTTCAATTTTGTAGCTCGAGATTCCTAGTATGAAATTAATACCGAGATTGGAGAATATAAGACTTCCCACCAAATTCTCCCCTTCTCCCTCCCATTTATGCCCCTAGTTCCAGGTTATTAGATTTTTGTAATGTCATAACACCATCACTTAAAACCTTTCCCAGTTCGTAAAAAAATCATCTGATCATTACAAATCTACATCTATCTCGAAAACTGTTGCTATTTTGCACAACAATATTTGTGCAGTTCTCATTGTCACCACCAGGTGCATTTGTGGCGCTATTTCATGGATTTCACCCTTTTTCATTCCCTGGGGGTGATGTGTTCAGGTTCCAAGGTAGCCCGCTTTTTCTGCAGGGTCCTAAAGAGTAATTCTGCAATTCAGATAGGTCAAAGGGTCTAGGAATATATAACGAACAAACAAACCCACAAATGTCCTCCTTGTATAAGAGATTAACATATAAAAAATTTTAAAATCAGTAAAGATAATTATTTACAACAAAGTTGTACCAAAGAAATAGACACTTCAGAAATAGTTTCAAATTTTTAATAATCCAAAACTATTAATGTTGTCAGGAACCAGTTTACAGTTTTTTAAAGTGATTATTCCAGTTTACATAGGAACTCACAATGTTCAATATGTGCTCCCTTTGTCAAACATCAAAATGATAGTCTAGTTCATCCCAAACCTTGTGTAACATATCAACACTAGCCATAACTCCTATGATGCGTCATTTCAACTCATCTAAATCATAAGGAAGTGGGGGGACGAAAACCCTGTCTTTCACAAATCCCTAAAGAAAAAAGTCGTATGGTGTGAGATCGGGGCTCCTTGGTGTCCACAGAGCAAGAGTGCAGTTGACATTTGTTAATATAGTATAAAATGAACAGTTAATATTACTAAAGTGTGCTGCCTTTTCATCAGACTGATAAAATTTACGTCTACAGTATTTGGTAATGTAAGTAAAATTGAAACAATAAAAGTCAGAAAGGGGAACAATAGAAAACAAGGAGGGAGGGCGAAAGGTTGCATGGCCAATCCAGCCATGGAAGTATGTTGTTGAGATAATTCTAACAAACATGTGCCAGTGGGGCAGTGCTCCATCCTACTGGAATATGAAGTTCCCCTGTCCTCTTGCAGTTGAAGCATCAACCAATTGATTAGCATATTGGAATATGTGGCTCCTGTTACTGTTTCTTCTGCACAGAAGAAGGGACCATAAGCCTTTGTGAGGGATACAGCACAGAACACTTTCACTTTTGGAGAATCCCGCACTTGCTCCACAAACTGTCCTCGGGCATTTAATCCCCCATATTTGAACGTTCTATTTATTCACCTTACCATTCATGTGGAAAGTTGACTCATCACTGAAAATTATCCGCTCGGTAAAGCCATCTTCTTGTTCATCATGTTGCAGCATTTCAATGCAGAAATCTCGACATTTCACCTTGTCACCTTCACATTGATGCTGTAATAACTGCCATTGGTAAGGCGTCACTTTCAGTCGCTTCTGTAAAATTTTCCATAGTTTGTTGGGGAATTTGTAGTTCCAAACTCACCCTTGTTGTTGATTTTCATGGACTTCGCTGGTAAACAGCACAAACTGGATCCACTTTTTCTTCTGCCACGAGGGGTCTCCCAGAACTTTTGCCTTTGCATAAACAACTTGTCGTTTCAGATTTCTTGTACCAATCGTAGATTGTCTAGTAGATGGTGGGTTTCCGAAAAATGTTTGAAAATGTTGTTGGACAACAGTTATGGAGTTCGTTCTGGCTAATTCAAACACACAATATAATTTCTCTGCAGCATTTGCAGCCATCTTAGATATTATGCTTTTGCCTGAGTAACAACATGCGCAGCAGTACCAACAATCGAAACTTCTACATTTCCTCTACATAACAGCACAAAATGAATGTTGATATCACAGATACTTTCAATGTTGTACAAAACAAAAACTGTATTTATTTTCTAGTAACTCTGTATTACTGTACTCCAATACAATAATTAGGAAAAATGTACCATTTCATTCTCATAAAATAGCATTTGAGATAATAAAATCTGCATTATTATATATACAGATCAATGTTAATATCAACCTGCTATTAATGCTAATTTTGTATAACAGAATAGCATCTTCAGATAGATACCTGTATGTAATGAATTATCATTATTGTATTATTTTTAAAAAAGTTTTATTAAAAGCTTGGAAAAATCTGTTGCAAAACATCAGTATTAAAGCTATTTTTGGTTTAATTTACTGCAAGATGATGGAGTTTAGAATTGATGAATCAAATTTTCGGTATTAAAGTAAATCAAGTTTATTGCAGCATAGAAATCAAAAGCATCATTTGATGAAATAAAAAAAAGAAAGAATGCATATGTAAAATTTGGTTAAATGTTTTACTGTTATTTCTGAAGAATCCTTTATTGTATAATATTGTATTGGAGGTAAAAGCTACTATGTCCATTTTTTACAAAATTAAGGTTTTAACAGTGCCCTATGCAATATTTTGTTCTTTTTTTCAGATTTTTTTTTTAAGCACTCTATCCTAAGCCTAAAAATAACAGATTTCGCCAGTTGAAAACGGCTCTATGTACAACATGCTTGCGAGGTAAAGAGCACTATTATTAAAGATTACCAAAATATGTACGTTAGATATGTCTAAACTGTATGTACTATGTCAAAAAAAAAAAAAGTTTACAAGATTTAAGAAAATTTAAGAAAAACATTGTAAAAGAATCATTCAACTGGTTCTCCTGAAAAATTAACATTTGTGACGTAGTGCCTTTTACCTCCGATACACACATAAAATATAAAAAATGTTTTTTTAACTTGGTTCTGAAAAAGAAATGGGCCATGATAATAGGATATAGGATTTTTTCCCACTCTGGAGAGAGACAAAATCCTTCATAGACGAGTATATCCTATTAATTCTTTTTTTGCTAATTTTTTTTTATTTAATTTTATAAAATTGTAAACAAATTTTCAAACTAATTTGTTATTCTTTAATACTATTACTAAATATTTTGCAAAAATATACTTACTTGGATATGATTTTTGTAGATATATACAGGATTAGAAAATTGTGTTCGTTTTCCTACTATTTCACTGAAGATAATTATCTGTTCAAACAGAAAAACTTGGTGTTCCTTGCCTTTGAAATTGGCAGCCGACATTCCTTCATACATGAGCAAAAGATCCTGAAGAAGCAGTTTACCCTGAGCTGTTATCTTTCCCTAAAGTAAGTAGAACAACAAATTCAGTAAACTACATATATCGACATTTCTACTTGTTAAGATTCGCTTATATTATATATATTTATATAAGCTAAGCTCAACAGTAAAAGCAAATTGTTAAAATCTGGAAAAATCTCATATTTAAAACTATTTTTTTTTCTTTTTTCAATAGATCTTTATTCTAATTTTATTTACTTATTTTGATAATGAAAACATCAATTTTCAGTTTCTTTTAAATTTGTATTTTATAATTATGAAAAATAAATAAAATAAATAAAAATAAAAAGTCAATTAACAGTGCCAAATCCTCCTATGGAAGTAAACCTTGTAAAAGATGAAATAAAAATACAAGGAAAGAAAAGAATTTGCAACTTCCTTACGACCATTAGGGTTTTATAAATAATAATGTATATATAGAACTTTACTTCAAAGTATAAAAAGGAATATTACATTAAAACCCTGTAGCCTGCCCACACTCATCATATCATTGGCTGCCTTGGGGACAACATGCATAATTTGCACAGCTCGACGTAATGCGTCAGCTTCCTCTTTGAGTCCAGCTCTTTCTGTAAATTTTAAAATATCCTAAGAAAGAAAGAAAAGAATTAAAAACACATTCAGTCTCTTCTAACTAAATGCATCATGTAATTTGCTAGGTTGATTCAGTTCAGTAGAAAATAGGTTCAACATTCATTCCGTCAAACTAAGAATTAGTTTTAATAATAAAAACAAAACAAAGAATTAATATATTGTTATCTATCCTTACAGGTGATCTCATTTTCTTGCTATAATGCAATTTAAAAAAAAAAAAATCAAACTTCTTGGTTAATGTAAAAGAACTACTCTGATTTTACATTGTGGAAATTCACCAATAACAATTGAATCTTCTTCAACTGGAAAATGTCATAAGAAAATGACTCATCTGTTGGCCAACTACAAAAATGTCTTTCAATAATGAATTGGCTGAATTTTTTTAAGCATACTGACAATTCCATTAGAATCAATAATAAGAATGATCCTCATATAGAAAAAGACTGAAGTTTATAAAACACAACTATTCAACTGAATGTGTGTCATTTAGATTTGATTTTTAAAAATAATCATAACATTCATTTAAAAGTTTAAAACTAAAAAACAAACAAACTAAAACTATTTATTTAAGACATTGTTTACTTAACCACTTTATAATTATTCCAGTAAAAAATGTTAATATTTTTCACATTAAAAATAGCAATATTTGCATTAAGTTGAATTCTATTAATGAGCCTGAAGTATATTTTCAATTCCTAATAGTGACCCTTTGAAAGTAGTATTCAAAAAGCCCTGTTTTAGAGAGATTAGAAACTTTTTGACTTGTTACAAAAACTCTATAGGAAGATTAAAAAATTAAACCCAGCAGTTTTTTGACTATTTCTTTTACCAGAGCTAAAAATTGACAATCTACTAATCCCCCCATGTCCCTCAAAGACGATATCTTCTGATTAATGTAATTTTTATTTATTTTCAATTTTACCAATGTAAAGACAATTCACATCAGTTTTTGCAGTGTTTCTAGAAACCAATTAATCATAAAATGCAAATAATACTAGTAGTCAAAACTAACCTTTAAAAGAAGTTGATATTTCATAATCCTCTGTATTGGTTTTATGAGTAAGTCTGGCAGCTGAAGTTTATGTCCTAATTTCTGTCGGGCTTCCTAAAATAGGAAATGAACAAAGGATTTCTTAGAGATCTAATAGATCATTTGTGAAGTAATAAATAAAAATAAAGTGTAAACTATAATAAAAATGAAATTAAGCTTTTAAAATAAATGTACAATTAAAGCTAAGATGTAATAAAGAAATTATTCCTTAAAGATCAAAGCACAGAAGATTGATTAACAAAATAAGATCTTTAAGGTAGATAGAATTAATGAAGCTAGTTTCATAAATAGTTGCAGAAGGCTAGAGAATGCTTATATGCATCAACTGTGATGAGGTTGACTTTTGAAGTGAAGCTACATATATACCCATTTTACCAGCATCTTGACTACTGGTGTGATTTTGAAGATGTTTTTAAAGTGTAATATATATATATAATTTTTCTGATGTTTATAAATGAATTTCCTTGAACATGCCTTAATGTTTAGCTGTTCATATTTTATACTCCAAATCTTAGGCCTAAAAATTGAAGCCTTAATTCGAGTATTGCATCTCAATTGGCCCAAATGCATCATAATTTTTTTTTGATAATTTTATAAAAACAAATACATATACACCGAATTTAAGACAGGGACTGAAGTGAAAACTTTTATCATTCTTCCATCTGTGGCCAAAAGTTAATCAGATCAAAAAGGGGAAAGGACCAAAAAAAAAAAACAGAAAAAACCAATGATGGTTATTTGAGAGAAACGAAGAATAAAGAAAGAAAAAAAAAAAAACCAATACAAATGAACTCAAAACAAGTGGAACTCAAGAACAACTATGTAAGATTCTGAAAGTGGGGTAAGCATGACAAAAAAATAAAATAGGAGAATACACACATACACAAACAAAGAAATGTTAGCATGCAAGCTTTCTGCAAAATACATATTTGTAAGAATTGAAACTTTAATTATTTTCTCTTCATACAATTGTGATAAAAGTATTACACTGCCATAAATATTTTCAAAATGAAACCAGAATTCACAGGTTTATACAGAAATGGTAGAGAAATTTATCAGATTAAACTAGGATGTACTGTAATTCTGATAATGGCAATAAAATGAAAATTCTTTAACTGAACAATGGCAAGATTAAATGAATTAATTTGAACTGTGTGATATAAGTAAAACTATACTTGACAGTTTGTCTGATAAACATCATGTGTTAATCTGTTTACTGAGGTAGTGATCAAACCTTTCCTACTCCCGTTTAACAACAGATATATTAAACATTAAATAATAATTGTAGTGCAAGAAGTAGCCAAGTGGAAATGAGCTCTGTCCTATTGAATAATCAAGTTTCAGAATGACCTACAAAAAGTCTGCAAGGTTCCGTGGGAATGGATAAGTTATTGGCTAGAACATAAAATGAAGAGTGAAATGTATACATTCCGAAAGAAATGGAAGGCATTTTCAATGGCTGTTAAAACAATAAATTAACTCCAAAATTCTGAAGTTAGTGATCAATTACAATGCCAAAAAGATTATCTTAAATCCTATAGTAATACAGGAGTAATTTTATATTGCAGGAAGAAGAAAGTCAGGTTTTTGAAAATTTTTGTATGCAGGGGCAGGTGACAGACAATTCATGTAAATCCTTTAGATATGGCAATTTAATATTTGTCTAATGTCAAAAGATACAGTATACAAAGTAGTGCCCATCAAACTCAATCATGGAATAACAGCCACACTGGTGTTTATCCTAAATAACAACAATCAACAGATAAGCTAAAGAAAAAAGCAAATTATGGCAACATACAAATAATAATAATAATAATAATGAATTAAGTATGTACAGTTTAATTGGACTTTTCAAGGAAGAGAATAGTTTCGTTGTTGTTTTTTTTTTTTTATTTAATTGCAGTACTGTCTTCGATCATGTGGTTACCCTAAATGCAGCTATAAATATAAAACATAAACCTGGATGCTCCAGAACCAAATAGATAAAAGCTATTTAAATAAAACAATATTTAAACACTACAAAGACCTCACCATCAAAGCAAGAGATAAAGGGAGATGGAGGAGTGTTGTCTTTGGAAGCCTTAACTTGACAAGTATGGATGAGGTTGAGTGAGTGAGTGATTTTACAATAAAATACGAAAAGTTATTCCCTATCATTCAGTTTTAGTAATTCCACAGTGTTTGAGGCAAGGCAAACCTTAATATCAACTAAGTATATTGAACTATTTTGAAAGCATATAATAAATAAATAAATAAATAAATAATTTTTGGCTTTTAAATGATTTTGATGCAGAAGTCTTATGCACCATATAAAAAAAAGAAAAGAAAAAAGAAACACTTGATGAATTAAAGAAATTACATCAGCAATCACAAATTCAAATACTGATTTCTGTATAAGCTTTTGTGTAACATTAAATGAATATAAATTATAACTAAAACATTTTTACTTACTTCAAAATATGTATCTATATGCTCTGAAACTATGAATTCTGATTTGGGTTTGTTTTGACAATATACAACATACATGTGCAACTTCCGTTCGTATTTCCTAAATATTAATCCTAAATGAGCTGGGTTTTCTATACATTTTTCTATTTCTGCTAGGAATGTGCTGAAAATAACAAAGGGGCAAATGTAATTAATACTTTACTTACAGCAGAAAAAAAAGAATATGTCATATATCTTATCAATTGATTTTTTTTTCTTTCTTTCTTTAGAGTATCAAAAATAAACCTACTCCCTGTGCCATTCATAGATTTGTTCCAAATTTCCAAATACCATTTTATCTTTGCCAGACCTAAGATCTTCTGGCAAAGGAATTTCACCATTTTTGTCCTTCATTAATTCCATATAACCCTGAAATGGAGAATGTTAATTTGTATGAGTGACTGGAAAATAAAAAACATTTAAGAAAGGTTTAAAAAAAAAAAAAAAAAAAGAATCTAATCTTAGGAAACATTAATGAAATTAAAACATTCAATATAATTAAACAACTTAATCTCCTTACTCATGATTTTAATAATAATAATGTTAAGTGTATGTAGTAGTTTTAGTCTATGGATAAATCAATATCAAATATATCTACTGGATTTCTATACATACACATACAGAAAGTTAGAAAGATTATAAAATCAACAAATGAGGTTTATTTTATTATTATTTATTCAATAATAATTAAAGTTATAATACATAAACCTAAAGATTTTAATTTTATGGCATTTTAAATTGATGTTTTACAGGGTTGGAAACCCTGTTGGATTTACAGGGTTGGAAATCCTGTTGGAATTTTATCATTAGAAAACTAAACTATGTCAATAAACCTCAATGTCTATATATTGGAATAAATGTTGCAATTTATCACAATTATCACCTGTTAAAATTTTCTTATGAATTTTATCTGAATCATGTCTTCCTTAACCTAGAATGGATGGGCTGGGTATCTCAAACCCAGGTGCTTTTTTAAAAGTTTTACTATTTTTCGTTCATCACCTATTGGATTTCTATTCCTGGTAGCTTTCGGTAATCACCTGTAGAAGTCCATCACAACATTATAATGTCATTTTTATTAGTAGTCGAGACGTGTTCAAACTTATTCATAGGTCTGAGAGACCCAATCCATCCGCTTTTGTTTTGTTTTGTAACTTATGTAATGTGAACTATATGACTGGCATTCAACTTAATGGCTCGTCAACTAAGTATTGAAAAACTATTAGAAAGTGATTTTGATTTTCAGTTTAATAAAATACACTCATGGACAAAAAAATTAGCGCACCAAGAAGGAGACGTCAAAATGAAACGAAAATTTACATACGTAATGACTACTTTGATATAAGTAAATGATAAGAAAATCAAAGAAAAAGGATAATTTATTTCAGAGAAAAAGGCAAAAGAACGGAGGAGTTAATACTCCGTTGGACCCCCTCTAGCGCGAATGCACGATGCGATACGATCGGGCATTGAGTCATACAAGTTCTGTATGATGTCGTGAGACATTTCGTTCCATATTTGCTAACCTTGCCTCTAGTTCGTTCAAACTCGTGGGATGCCCAACTCGTCGTCCCAAATGATCCCAGATATGCTCGATTGGAGACAAATCTGGGGATCGGGCAGGCCAAGGAAGGGTAGTAACAGTGCGGAGACAGTCTTGTGACACCCTTGCCGTATGAGGCCGAGCATTGTCTTGTTGAAAAATGGCTCCTGGGAGCCGTTGCATGAGTGGCAACACATGTGGTTGCAGGATTTCATGAACATACCGCTAGGCTGTCATGGTGCCACGGAACAATACTAGGGGTGACCGTGTATTGTAGGCAATGGCACCCCATACCATCACACCAGCTGTGGGAGCGGTGTGTCGCTGTACAGCAAAGGCAGGATTGAAGCATTCACCACGGGCTCTCCACACACGAACACGATTGTCATCACTGCCGAGATTGAATCTGGATTCGTCGCTAAAGACGACCTGGTTCCATTCCGCTGCAGTCCAGTTTCCTCGTGCGCGGCAAAACTCCAAACGGAGGCGTTGATGGGTGGGCATCAAGAGCAGCATACGTAATGGGCGCCGCGATACCAACTGTCCTTCAGCCAGGCGCCTTCGTATGGTTCGAGAAGACACTGCGGCCCCTAGTGAAGGTGCTACCTGTGCCTGGATGGCGGCCGATGAAGCAGTTGGCCGTACGCGTGCATTTCTGACTATGTGGCAGTCTTCTCGACGACTGGTCTGTTGAGGGCGTCCTGAGCCTGGTCTTCGTGTACATAACATCTCTCGGGTGCACTGGTCCCAACACCTCCTCACAACACAATCAGAGCGGCCTAATTGACGAGCTACTCGCCTAGCTGACCACCCAGCTTTCATCATCCCGACGATTCTCCCTCTCTCAAACTGCGACAACTGCGTATACTGTCTTCGAACACGGCGTAATGGCATGTCTACCTCAGCTCTTCCTTTGTAAATGATTCAGCACACTCAAACAAGCTTTGGTTACCTGTTTTATACTTCACAGAGTATGATGTTCAACGCCCTCTACCGGCTATACGTGATGCGCAATGACGCTGCATTTCTAATCATTTGCATATTTCCCCGATATGTACCTTCATTGCAAGTTTCGTTACGATCCCGCAATTATTTCTTGGTGCGCTAATTTTTTTGTCCATGAGTATATTTGAATTTTTTTCTTGCAAACTTCGATTAAATTTCGTTTTTCAGAAATTCGATGAAATATCATTTATACTAAATATCTGTAAGCTTAAGCCACCGTTTTATTATTGGATGAGAAACATACAAACATAGTTTGTCATTTAACTACAAATAAGATGTAGTTTTTAGTTTGTTTAAATGACATGAAACTCATTGTCCATCGTAGACCTGCCATCCATTCTAGGATTAAGGTTTACAGATTACCTCTTCTGATGTCTGAAGACAACAACAATAATTTTATCAGCAGTTCTAAAGTGTACTGATCAGGAAGCTTTAACCTTTTTCTATACTCTTGCTAGATCAGAATGAACTATAAAAGAAACTATTTAAGTGGCGGGATAAGTTTCAGTCAAAATCAATGGCAAAATATACAAAAAATTCCATTATCTAGTATTAAACTACCATCATTGGCACTCAGTAACATTCAAAATAAGCTCATCAGTTGATCAATCTAGCATATAATGAATTGTACAGATGTTTTCCGAGATGAACAAGTAAGATTACTGACCATTCTATGTTACCATAACAAAGACAAATAATATGTATATGTAATATATATAAACTTCAAAGATGGAAATCAATCAGAAAGCAATGGTGTGAATTAACTAGTGAGGAATGAGAAAGATAACTGTAACACAAACAAAACATTTAGAAGAAACAGAATCTAGAGTCGACAGAATAAGCTGGAACTTCTATAGCAAAGTTCGTCTGCCTAGACTTTATGTTGTGCTTGAAATAATCATTAGATACTAATGATTGCAGTTTGTGCTATCCTTTTTCAACAAAGCTTCACATAAGAAGGTAGTTTGGCTATTGTACATAATTGAAATTGCTCATAAATGGCGTAGATGCTCCCTCCTTCCAACAAAGATACTTAGAATAATGCTTCCAAATTATACTACTGCTAAACTACAAATTAAATGTTTACCTCTACAATACTGCCAAGATCTCGAACATAATCCCTTTCAGATTCAAGTAACTCTTCAAGTACAAACCTAAAAATACACAAATAAATTCTACTTTAAGAGGAAAATTTATGTATGAATTTTTTAATTTATCAATAATTCTACTGATTTCTTAATCTACATTATTATTTATATTAAAGAATTTGATAAGCCTTAAATTGTTAATTTTGAGATTTATTAACAAAATTGTTATTCAAAGAACATTTTTTTTTCCCAAATAAAAGTAATGTGCAGAACACAAATAGATCAAAAAAGAAAGTATAGTACTTCTCTGAATGATCTTCAGAATTATTCCTACTGGATCTACCCAAAGTTATTTTAATCTATTTTACCTGATCACCATAAGATGTCAGTAAAAGCATGTAAATAAACATTGGTCATCTAAGAGTTCATTGACTTTGGTTTAAGTTACCAGTATAACAGACACCTAATGATTTGAGAAGAGTTAACCAATAAGGACTGACTTCTAATTTTAATGGTTAAAAATTCATCAATTCTCGAACCCAACTTTTTAAATTGTATTTTTTCCATAGTTTTTAGAAGGAGCATAACTGCTGGTGAGCATGCTGAAATAGGTTGAAACTATATGGTGATACTTTAGTGTTTTCAAGGAATTTTTTATATATTTTTTAACTTTGATCTTTGTGTGTTCTGTGAATTACTTTCATAATTAAGTGGTTTAACAAATATTATATATTAATATAACAAAAGTAATAAAAAAAGTTTATTACGCTCTCTTTTTGATGTACATAGATGATTCATTGACACCCTCTTCATTCTGAAGCTGTACTTCATTCTCTGTTTCTGGATTGCTTTCATTTATATGAGAAGAAAGTGGCCGTGAACTTCCATCTGGAGATTCTTCAGCAGAAGTTACAGTCAATTCTCCTTCTTCAATGGCTCTCCGTTCTAATGTATCAGAATGTTGTTCCTGAAAAACAAAAGAAAGTTTGGAAAATATTACAAACTTGCAACTTGATGGAAATAAAGGGAGACTGAATTATCAATTCAAAAAGTTAGGTATCTTTTTTAATTAGATTAGGAGACGTAAAAAATTTGAATAAGTGTAAATGTAAAAAAAAAAAAAATAATAAATAAATAAATAAATAAATAAATAAATAAATAAATAAATAAATAAATAAATAAATAAATAAATAAATAAATAAATGTGTATATTTTTAAAACTATACCCCTAAAAAAAAATATAATAAAATAAAAATAATAAATGCAAAACAACAAAAACCATGTTGGGTAGCCCAAGGAAACTTGTAAAAATTTAAAGATTTTATTCAGTTTTTAGACATAAAATAGGAAATTACAGAATAATTTTTTGTTGTTTAATTTTTGTTTCTATAAATTTTCGATTACAAAATTTACAGTATTTTATTAAATATTACATTTTCTGTAAATAAAGTATTTTTTACTTTAAAAAATAATTGTAAACATGCCAGCTAAGCTATTTACAAATATTATTCAAAGTTATCCAGGCCTATCTGGGTACTGTCGAGATTATCCAGATAAAGACACTTGAGATAAATTTCTTTTTATTTTGGTCATCATCCACTGCACTTGGATAATGTTATCATTTCCCAGGTAATCTCAACATTAACCACATGTCGACTTTACCCATAACATAAAAATAAGGATATCCATAAATAACATTAATAAAGTATTTATTAATTAATGTTGTGATCATCATGTAACTTTTTTTTTTTTAAATGAACTTGGAAATCTTGGTTTCTCTTTTACAGCTTTGTTGAACAAGTTCTTCAAGTAATCCTTGAAATTATACTTTTATTTTTTCAGTCTTGAATAACTGTGGATTTACTTGAGGGTATTTTAATGTCTGATAGAGGGGAGAAAAATTTCTGAAATTTGATGGCTTTCTGAAGTTCTTTGATACTTTATACAATGTTCTAATGGAGTTCTGGCCAAATGCATTGCAATTCCATTTATGTATGCTTTTACGATTAAAATTAGGAAGAGAATATTTAAATGTAACTGAAATAAAGATTGGCTAATTTCATCTATTATTTTAACAGTTAAAACTAATGTGATTTCTGAAGTTAATGTGAAGCTGGCTTAATTCCTATTATATATGATAATTAATAATAATGTTTTTTGGATAATAAAACTTTGGTTTCAAATTTACGGGAAATCAACCTTTCTGTGAATCTATTATTTTAAGTGTGAACCAGTGATGTTCAACTTCATGATGGCATTACAACTAGAGATTTTTCTCTTAATTACTTCTCTTAATTAATTTACTTCCACTCTTTAAGTAATGAGTTCAAGTAAAAAAAGTTGATAGTTGATTACAGTTTCCATTACAGAAAGAATAATCAGAGGTCTCTCCTAATGATAATTAATGATGGCAAATCATCAATTTTGTTGCAATTTAGTTAAAATATCTTAATATAAAATATTCTCCCCAACAACTTCATTTTCCCATTATTACAGATATTTGGTAATCCTCAAAATATCCGTCATCATAAGAGTAAATAAAACAAAATAATAATCATGATGTGGAGAATCTATGAAGATTTCTACAACATAAATTGCTTTTTGAATTGTGTGGTGTTTAAAACAATTAAAAAATACTGAATTTAAAATGAACGATGAATCAAGAAACTGCTCAAGTAGCTGTCAAACTCATATTTCAAAATTAAAGAATAAAATATATTTAATTACTAAATAACGTGTTTATAAGCTTAAACTGTGTAGTTACTTATAGATGCACCAAAAAATTTACACATACACTTTATGTAACACAGTTATTTCATTAAACATTAATGATGACAATAAATAGCATCAAGAAACACCAAACTTCATTGAAAGTAAGATACATCTAAATTTCAATGAATGCTTTAAAAACATTTCATTGTCATAAAATCCATGCATAGGAGATTCAGGATAGCAAATCTGAAAAGCAAACAAAATAATAAAGCATGCAGTAATAAACTGAAAAAGAAAAGAAAAATATTCATTAACTTGACCAAACAAGAGGATATCATCAAATCCTGCATTCTGGACTTTCAATATGATATTAAATTCAATTTCAAATTTGAAATAAGGTAAATTACAAGTTTTTTGCTAAGAATTTAATTCAAACAAGCATTTACTTGGAAAATAAATCTGCACACGTACAAAGAAGCTTTATTTTATTTTGTTCTCAAATGAGAAGGTGAAGTCAGTGCAGATCCACTGAATGAACATCTCGACTAAGTATTGAAATGAATGATTCCTGCAACACAATTTAGTATCATACTAAAATACGAACATTCCTTACTTACAAACTACCAAAAAAGAGTTTCTAAGCCATTCTTTTTTATTTAACTAGCGGAAGAACCCGGCATTACCAGGTGCATAGGAAACAAAGAAATCACAACAAACAAAAGTCATTAAGATAACCTGATAAATTAGTTCCTCGTGACTTTTTCTGAAAATCTTATTTATTCTTGAAATTACAAAGGGGGTGGTGTGGGTGAAGGTCAAGTTATTATTTGCTAACTGCAGTAAAAACAAAGTATAAACAAATATCTAAGTCAACTTATATCAACTAATAGTTTATTAATGTTAGAATTCTGCTTTTAGTTGTTTTAGTAAATATTTTTATGCAGTAGCTCTTTTTCTCTCATGTGATATTACTTTTTAGTACATTGTTAGCAATATGGAATTGAATGTTTTGCTTTTTTTCCAGGATAGAGTCATATCAATTCTAGCTTGAGTTCTTCAGATATTTTTGTTTTCGAATCTAAATGAATATTCCACCAAAACCAAAGTTGATACGTTATATAACAAACTAGGAATTGCCTCAACTACCCTGACAACAACAATTTAGACTTAGGAAACAGATGAATCCTGGATGTTTCATTCAAACCAATTTGAAGCTAACAATCAACTGTTTATAATTTTTAAATTGATATAAAAGTTGAAGGACCAAAGATTTTTGTCTTTCTCTGTCTCTATATAGTTAACACCTTTGAAATTAAAAGGCCAATGTGGTACAAGTGGCACCACCAATAATGGAATAGTAGCTTTTTTTTTTGTTATGCAAAGTAGGAAGAGACCAGAAGCACAACTACTCAATCCTCTATAAGCACAATGGCATAAAACCAATGGCAATTTAAAATATTTAATACTATTACATTAATAAGGATTAGAAAAAAAAAAAAAAAAAGAAGAACTGTTGGTGAACAGCAAGTAGAAATTATTATTCATAACATTCCACTATTGTGGCAACTAGATTTAAAATTCAACAGGTTAGTATAATCCCATGCAAAACATCTAAAAATTTAAGACAAAAATGGTGCTACAGTGCAAATAGTATGAAATTATATCATGAAGCAAACTGAGAATCATATCCGATTTATCCATCATATCTATTAAATGATAGTAAACAAAAGCAGGCAATAATAAATTCTTGATTCTGAAGTAGTAGTCAAAATTATTGCATGCCTAACTCATGCTTTTATAAGGAGAGGGGAAAAAAAAAAAGAAAAAGAAAAAGCAAAGATCTAGTAAATCTAGTGAAAGGGAGTAAGTGATGATTAAAGGTGAAGAAACAAAAAACAAAAAAAAACAGACTGAAACCACCACACACCATCCTCTGTCTAACAATTTGTTCTATCTCGGAGGCCAGATCTGTGGGCAGTGTGACTTCAGATGCCTTCAAGGATAAACTGGAGGACTAGAAAAAAAATGGTTAGTAAAAATGTGATAATTTAATTGCTCAATGGGAAAATAGCTTCCTAAAATAAAAAAAATAAATAAATTAATATATCTTTGTAAGAGGGAACAGAATTTCTCTAAAAAAAAAAAAAAAAAACCCCAACACCAATCAGCATTCAATATTAATTCTTTCCTTTTTAATATTCTTACATTAGTGTAACTTGTCACTTACCAGTTGCAACTCATTCATCTTTTAATTTTGTACCTCAATTGCAAGCTTCAATATATTTTAAATTTTAAAGAAAAAATCTTAGCTTGGAACTGAAACCAAGAATCAAATTATTTCACTCACCAAATCACAGCTTAAAATATATATATTTTAAAGAAATGAAAAATATGAAATATCAGGACCGTTATTCCTTTTAAGCAAATGTAAAGTTAACGGAAATACTTTCTGCAAAAACTATTCTCTTTTTTATACTAATAATGATGAGTGAACGTCAGTCCAAAGTTTAACAAATAATTATTTCTAATTGATTTAGCAAATGAACACTGTTGATAAACCTTTTCCAGAACATCTTTAAATATTAATTTAAATATTCCTTACTTACAAACTATCAAAATAGTTTCTAGGAGAGAAAGAAACAACAAACATCATTTTTTGTGCTTCATACAGTTTACACCAAAACAAACAGTATTGAAATACAGCCCATGGGTGCCATGCAACCAGGGCTTGATTTATTTGTTAATATGAATAGGTAGATGCAGTGACAAATGTAGTATTGCAGGAATGATTCTCACAACAGAGGAAAAAATATTTATTGTAGAGTATTATTTTCTTTCATATGGACTTGGATTTTGAAATAGCTCAAGTTTGAAATGAATATTGTGAGAAGTTTCACAAGTAACATGCTTATGTTACAAATGGTTGACAAGTTTTGACATACAGGAAGCACTGTCACATAACGAAAGGGCTGCACAACTCTGCCAGTTATGGTGACAAACAATGAGGATCATGGGCAGCTCCTAAACCACCTGTGCAGACCTGTGTACCACCTGTGGTACAATCTCCATAGAGAAGTCTCCAGCAAACATTTTTGAAAATGGGTATTAGTCCCATGTCTGTACATTGATTGTTCAAAGGACGAGGTGGATTTCTGCATCGAATACAGATTGGACAGTGTTTGAGTGACATGCCAGAGTTGTGTATTGTGTTTCAGTGTTGGGACTACGACATATGTAGATCCACTGCTCTTGTCTAGCATATGGTTTATGGACAAATGCCACATTCATCTTGATGGTTACATCAATAGCTATAGACTACTCGTTTCCTTTGTTTTCAATGGCCAGACATTTTCAGGCAGAAACCCTCCGTTCTGCATGTGTAGTGATATGGTGTGCCATTTCTGCAAACAGTGTATTTGGTCTGTCTTTTGTTGAAGATGATGGACATCCTCTGACAATTAACCACGACCAGTATTACACCATTATCATACCCTTTTTGAGGGATCTGCTATGATTTTGTCATGCAAGAAAAATTGTACACCATATTTATCGGTTCCAACAGAATGGAGCCACCTCCCACACGACCAGAAACTCACTTGCTTTGCTCCAGGAACACTTGGGGAACACACAATTTCCAGAGGAACAGATTTTCCTTACCTACCCATTCATGTGACCCTCACCATCTGATGCCTACGTCTGCTGTAGGCTAAAGAAGTCTGTTTTTAAGGAGAACTCGCCAACAACAATTGTGGAATTATGGAAATAGAAAGTGGCATTCTTTCATGAACTGCAGCAACCTTTATTTACAAACATGTTTAAAAATCTATGTGAATGTTGTATGAAACACAATGGATATTATTCATCATCAGTGAACATGTTTATGCTTATTAAAGCTCAATCTCCACTTTCAGTACTGTTTGTGTTGGTACATACTGTATATGTATTAATATAGTTAGACAGAAGGTGATAAGATATTATTATTATTATTTACATATATCTAATTAACTAACAATTATTTACATAGAATGTATGAAATTACATAAAGCAAAAACAATACACTTTGAATAGTAAAATATTCCAAAGAAATAGTGCCGAAAATATACAACTTCTAAAAATGTCGACAGTAGGTGCGTACTGGCATGAGAAAAAAAAGTCTCTTATCCATGTTTCATAAGGGATATAAAGATGATTTATACCTTGAGCCTAGATGCACACCTGCTGCTTTGGCAGCCAAAACCCCAGGTTGTAAAGGGGGAAAGTTAATTAGCAGACTGGGAGGGTCTTCACTTGACTCCCAAAATGAAACAGAACCCATTTTCTGGGTTTCAGTAAAAAGCCAACGGCAAAACCACTCACAAAAGGAGCACTCAACACACTACTGGAGGCATGCAATAAAGGGGGATTCTCCCTTCTTAATCCTGTGGTTTTGGCTGCCAAAGCAACAGGTGCGCGCCTAGGCCTAAAGATGAAATTTAACCCTCCACAAAACACAGAAAACTGCATCAAAATTAACTGAATGGTTCAAAAGTTATAAGCAATAATTTGTGTTAACTGTAAAGAGCAATAATGAGGAGATGCAGCGAAATTGTGTTTCAGTTTTCAAAAATGCTTTTTTTCTAATTCATGCAATTCTGTCAATTTTTGTTTTCTTCACTGCTTGAATATCGATAAAGTGATGCTGTGTGGTCTCTCATTTATAAACAATCCCTGCTGCATCTCCTACTGAATGGTGAAAACCGCATTCAAATTGTTTTAGTAGTTTTTAAGTTAAACAGAGAGAGAGAGAGAGAGAGAATACCTCCATTAACTTATTAAGGACAGTCTGTGGAAAACTTTACTATCTCCTTATCTCTATGATTTCAATCTCATAAATAACATTTGATTGCTAAATTTTTCATAGTTCACTTTGTTTTGTGCCGGTTAAGAAGTACATGATCATATTTCAACATAGTAAATACTGTTGAAATTGATAAAGTGATGGAAAGCTTGACATAACAGGAGAAGAAAAAAAATTGCTGTTATTTAAGCTGTTACATAATCTACTAATTTTTCATCTGGTGATGACACGCAGTCTACAACTTCATTCTGTATGTTTACAGTTATTTTAAATAGTTTAAGATCTTTTGTATGATATCCAAAAATTATGTGAATACAGTCATACCTGGCCTTACATCTTTAATTCGTTCCAAGACTCACGACTTAAGTCGAATAACTCTTTCAAAAAAAATGACCTAGACCCCCTAGAAATAACCCCATAACATTGCTAATAACTAGGGCTCGGATTATATGCAATATGCATATTTGTTATTAAGAGGTAAATCAACAAAATTGTAAGTTTTCTAATCATATCTAATGTTTTTTGATAGAATGGCCTATATTAATCAAAAAACATTAGATATGCATAGAAAACTTACAATTTTGTCGATATACCTCTTAATAACAAATATGCATTTTGCATATAATATGAGCCTTACTAATAACATTAGTGTGCAGGAATACAATAAGTCATTCGACAGTTCAACATTTTTACATTCCTTTTAATAAATTGTACATTTTAATTGATTATAATGTAAAGAAATGAGACTATATTGACGGCTGAGGCTCTCTAGCAGACAATTCAAGTTCTTCCTGTTGATTTTCAGAAGGATCAAATAAGACCTTGAAGCCTGGCTTAGCTTCCTCCTCCTTGGCTATGAATGAACAGTCTGGCATTTTCTTTCAGAAGAGATTGGTTTCATCTATACTAAATATCTATTCTGGAAATGATTCATTCTCCTGAATAATCTTCGCCAGAGTCACTGGGAATTCCGATGCAGCTAATTCATCTGCCTGCACACTTTTGCCTTGGATCTTGACGTTGAGAAGACTGTGTCGCTGCTTAAACTGCATAAACCATCCTGAATTTCCTGAATTTTGCATCTTTCTCATCAGAAAACTTGTTTTTGAGGTCTTTAAATAAAGACAAAGCTTTCTCCTGAATCAACAGCTGGCTTATAGGAATACGCTGACAAGTCTGCCATTCAATCCAAAGAGAAAGAAGTATTCCATTTCCTCGTAGATCTTGCCTCTTTTCTTTTGATGACAGTGTTCTTCATTGCTAGAACATCTTTGACATCTGTGCCTTATCATGAACGATCGTTGATACTGTCATCTGATTCAAGCTAAAAGCACAAGCTATGGCAGCAAACTTTTCACCATAGCCAGCTTATTTTCCAATGATATAGCATGGCACTTAGTAGCACCAGCATTAAGATTATCAGTAGGAACTTGGATCAGTAGGAGCCATGGGTGTAAATAAAGCCACAAATTCAAAGCAAACGAGATGCTGCAAAAAACAAATACTCAAGAACAAGTTTGAATCACCTGATAAGAACTACAGTGCCGCAATGTGGTCAATGCTAGAACTATACTACCGAAAGTCACATAAATTAATAATTGTATTATACACATTATTTAATTTTACATATTTTAAAATTTATTTTTATTTGATTTTGCACTTTTTTTTTTAAGGTGATTTTTTTTTAAAAATGTTTATTGATTTTTAATATGCTTGCTGACTGACTACAGTAAAGTTGCATAAACTGATGTTTATTTTTTCATATTATTATTATTAACAAAAAAACTGATGTTAAGTCAAAAATCAAGTAAGTCGAAACAACATAAAACAAGGTATGACTGTATAAAGGGTAGACTTTTATAAAATTCCAATTTTTTTTTTTTTTAATATATTATATGTTAAAAAACTATTTTTTAATATTTTAATAACATTTTTTAAAGGTTTTCATTTCATTTTCTAGAACTTTACTGTTTGAATATTTTGAACATTTCTAGATAAAAATTATAAAGAAAGAATTAGGAACATTAAATCGTTGATAAATGTCAGAAACTTACTCTCTTAATGTGGGAATCCTCTTGAGAAGGAACAGGAGCAAAACTCCTTTCCTGGATTTGCATAGGCGGTGGCAGTTCCACAACCTCAGTCACATCTTCCTCATCTCCATTTAATTCAAGAGATTGAGGTTTCTTCCCACTTCTTAATTTCTATAAATAAATAAATAAATAAATAAATTTTATTGTTACAAAAATTGTCTTTGTTACAGAATTTGGATTTAAAAATGTATATAACGATTATACTTAAAATAATTTCAGATCATTCTCCACCCAAGAATTTTAAATTCCTGAATAATATTAATACTAAATTAAAAATGATAAAGAAAATTTTTTTGAATCCTTACAATACATTCTGTTAAAATACATTACAACATTTTTCATTCAAATTATTTATCTGAAACTGCATCAATATTACTTCCTTTTTAAGAAATTTGTCTTGGCTTTTCATGAACAATTATTTTTTTTAATAACAATGGATGAGACCAAATTATTTACAAGTGACATCCTGGAACAGCTGTTTCACGCTCGTTGGCAATCATCAGCCAGGAGTAGTAACTTGTAAATAATTTGGTCTCATCCATTATTATTATTAATAATTCAAACGCGCAGTTTGAATTTTATTGCATTAAAAAAATTCATTGCGGCCTGTACATTGATGGCACATGAATTTTCTCACTAATGGTTCATTGGTGAGTTTTTCATTGTTTGTTTTATCCTTTGAGGCACCACTGTGCTTCCGATAAATTATTTTTTTTTTTTATTGCTTCTTCTCTGTTGTCTTAAAACACAGAATTCATGAAGCAAATCTGTGTACAACTTTAAAAAAATAAAAGACTTACTGCAGCTAAAGCAAATTCAGCTATAATATTACACAGAAAAAAAAAATGATATTATAACTAGTAAACAAATTAATATGAATTAAAACAAAACAACTTTTGCAGTGGTCTGGATAGTTAATGAAGATGGTAATATAATAAAGTATAAAGATGTTTTGTTGCTATAACTAGACTGCTATTAGACTGAATGGTATTAGCTAGATAGGAACCTATCTATATTTGATAAATAATGTATAAATATAGGAAAGACAACGAGGTTTCAAAAATTAAAAATCACTAATCAAGTGAAGCAACTAATTCAAAATGTCCCAACATTCATCAATTGATCTTAATAAAAAAAAATCCTGTTTTTATAAGTGATATCAGAGTCACTTCCATACATTTTGGCCCTTATCGGACATTACAAAACACCTCCACATATCAATGCATTGAGATAAAAGATTTAGAAAAATAACAAAAGATATCTTTTATTTATTTGATTAGGCTTTTTAATTTCTGTGCTCATTTACTTCATTTCACTTGTGGCTGGCATAAAGCACAAATAAATTAGTTATTTCACTTAGGCAGTGAATTTTTATTCTTCTTATGTTTTGGAAGTTCTACACTTCAAATTATTCTCTCAGGATAGCAAACCTGAGAAATGACTAAGCCTGGCTGATGAGTGCCAGAAAGCAAGAACAGTTATCTCAACACTTACGAACATAAGAGTATCATTTATTAGCCTTCAAAAATGTATTTATATAAAAAAAAAAAAAAGCATTTGGTGCATTTAACTCATTCTAATTTTATGAATTTAAAATATTTAATGGCCTAAGAAAAGGCTAAATTTTGCAAATTAATAAGCATATCTAGTTATGTAATGTTTGATTTTGACTATTTATGGTTAAATAATCATTTTTTTTTTTCATTCTTGCTTGCAATTTTTCCTCAAATTTGTGTTGAACAATTCAGGTAAACGAAACTTTTGTATTTTGTGCTTCTTTATATTTAAATAAAAGAGAAAAATATTCCTATGTTTAGTTGAAAAGAGAAGTTATCGAAATGCCTGGATTTCAGCCAGAAAGCATAAAGGCAAGGAAAGATGGACTTATCCAAAAATAGATCTCTGTGAATAGATGCACTATCCAAACTAATGATGCCAGATGATGACTACAAGAAAATTACCCCAAAACAAGTTCCTTCTGCCAAATCAAGTTTACACACACACACAGTTGGTAAACAATGTGATATGCTTATGAAGATTATGTTTTCTGGAAATCAGTTGTTATAAAATTACAATAAATAATGATTTATTAGTATCTCAAAATTATGTCCAATAAAAATAATAACAATAAAAAAAAAAAACCTTCCTAAAAAATAAACCCATCTAAATATACAGTGGCGTAGCAAGGGGGCGGCGGCGGCGGCGGTCCGCCCCGGGCCCCTGCCTGGGAGGGGGCCCCACCAGCCAGCCTAGGGCTTATTTCCTTTTTTTTTTTTGATTGTTAAATCGGAAATTCCCTTTTTTTTTTTGGTTGTTGCTTAATAATGGAACTCCCACCCCGGGCCCCCCAAGGCATTGCTACGCCACTGTAAATATATTCAACTATCTGTGCTATGGTACAATTTTAATTAGAAAGAATACTTCTGCTAGTGTGACTTTTGACAGCTTTAATATTTAACAGTATCTTTTCTACCAGAGATTTAATTCCATGCAGTATCTCTACAAGGGAAGGATTGATTGCAGTAAATGGCAATATTAAAAGAAGAAGGGAGGAAGAAAAACTTAAGGTTATTCAATCTCTTCTGTGTCAAATTAAATGGTTCATTATCGTCAACAATTCCAATTTGAGAAAAAGTAAAGAAGATATATATCAAATTTTTCATTTGGTCTAGGCATTACAAAAGAAACAAATATATGCAATATTTACAAAGATATTACAATGAATGAGAAGGATTAATATGCATTGACGAAAAAGGTAATAAAGAGGAAATGAAACGTACTTACATGGTAAAAATGAAGTAAACAGCATAAAAAAATTATATGCAATTTACTTCATTTTACGAAATGCATTTCATTTCCTCTTTATTATCCTTTTACAACAATATTTCCTCTTTACAACCTTTAAATAAAAAAATAAAAAAAATGGTAGACTTACAACTTCAATTGAATCTTCTGGTTGAGACAGAGGACTAGGAGAAGACGATTTATTTCCCATCTCTTCGTTACTGCTTAGTAACTAATTAAAATAAAAAAAAAAGTAATTGTAATGTAACAAACAGATATATAGATATTTGATGAAAATACAATATAACTAAAGCTACAGGTTTTACTAATTTTATATTTTTATTGTTTTACCAATTTATATAAGTTTCTTTTTTTTTTTTTGGGGGGGGGAGCAATTCAGAACTAATAGTAAGCAGGATCTAATAAGGCAAAGGTAATTGTTAATAACTGAACATAACTTTGTGCAATATCTTTTCACTTTTACTTTTTATTCTCTGGAATGTGTGTTAACAAATAAGAACAAACACAAAATAATAAAAATTAGCAAGTCCCTTTTATTTTTAGTCTTTTATTGCAGTGTTTTAGCGAAAACTTTTGCAGTCGCAAGGGGGAAAAAAAATCTAAAATTCTGTCTTAAATCTCAACCAACTCAAAAATTAAATTTAAGTAATACAATAATAATAATAATAATAATTGCATATTCCTCCCAAACTGAAAATAATTTATCGCATACAAAAAATTGCAAATTTGGTTTGACAAACAAAATGTGGCTAAAAAATTAAAAAAAAAAAAAAAAAAAGGATATTTTTAAAAATCATTATTTTTTTAGATACAAAAATTTCAATGACAGTCCCTTCAAAGCAATCTCTGGCCAAGTTTATAACATGCTTCCTGCATGAATTCCATGAAGAAAAAATGGTGGAAGTTCATCTGAATCTGCTGTGTTTCCAATGTTTTTCTTTGTGAAGTAGGCTTAATTTGGGACAACAAAAAGAAAGTCGCAAGATGCTACATTTTATGAGTAAGTTGATTTATAATCTTGTTTTTCAATAAAAAACACTCTCACTGTTAAAGAGAAATAATCTGCAGAAATCATTTTTTCTGGTCACAATTTGAATTTCCCGATCATGTCAATGTAAAATATCTGTTAAAATAAGTCTGATTTTCAGAACACATTCATGAGGTACACAATACAGTAGCCAAAGAAAGCAACAAGCATGGCCTTGTTCTTTGATCGAGAAATTCTTCAAACTACGATAAAGAAGTTTGCCATTGAATTTCTGTCACTTCATTTCATACTGAAAGGCCCAGGATTTGTCTCCGGGTATCATGCAATCCAAAAATTTAGATGTTCAAAGTTTTACCAAACTTGTACTATAAATTTTGACATGTTTCTGTTTCTAATTGCCTAAGAGAATTAGTGGAACCCTTGCAAGCACACCATTTTCATGACCTACAACCATGACAAAATTGTTCTTAAGGTTTCTGTGTCTATGTATAACTTTTTTGTAATTAATTGAATATTACAGGTCTTGGTGTACAATCACTGGAAAATTTTTCAACATTCTCCTTTGACAGTCTTCCTGTTTTCTTGTTGATGTGGACATCTCTCTCTCTCTCTCTCTCTCTCAGAACCATTTGTACCATTCATATACATTCTGAGTCAATTATATAAATATATACAAATAAATGTATACTTTTCATTAGATTTGGAATATTTCTGCACCATTCTTAGAGTTTCACTAAAAAAATTTTTATAATTCTTTGATCTAAATTTCGATAACTTATTTAATTGTCAAAGGGTCACAAACACTGACATCTTTCAAAATACAATGCTCAATTAAAACAGAACCAATTGCAATGAAAAGAGATCTGTTGCAGAAGAAACAAGTTACCACATAATTTGAATATTGTTGACATGTGCAGAAGGATTGTGGATAACTATTCCCATTTCTTTTTAGCCACAACTTTTAGGATTTAACAATTCAGAAAACTGATATTTGCATATACATTCAACTAAAAAAAAATTAAATTATATTTCTCTTACCTTCCACTTAGTAGATGTGCTGCTCTTTTTCGCATTGGCCTTTGTAGTGTCAAGAGCAGCTTTGTCTAGTTTTCCGTGACTCAACTTCCGAACAGGATTTGTGAGCCATTTTCTTATTAGAAAATAAAAAAATAAATAAAATAAAGTAAGTAACATCTAAGATTAATATTTTTTTAAAGATAGTATTTGCATTTATAATTATTTTCATCATAATGTTATTTCCCTTCTTCAGTTTCAAAGAAGGTAACCTTTTAGAGCATCAATTTTTTTTAATTGCATTATTACATAAAAAATTAATTATAAAGTCAGATATGTTTGTGAAAACAGAAATAATTTTTCTGTTCATTTAACAGAGCAGCAATAAATCCAACTGTTAGATTTTAAAGTATTACGGCACTATTTTAAGGAACTTGGAATTATTTTAATGAATATTTATCAAAAATCACAAACAAAAAATGAAGAAGCAACCTATTAAAATTTGAAATGCAATTTATGATCATTTATTTCTAATGAAACATTAAATATTACATTTGGTTGGGATGGTTAGAAATGTCATGACTCAATAATGAAATTGTATGACACTGCTGTAAATAATGGAAGCATTCACAGGTAAATCAATGTTACAAAAGAAGAAATTGTTCCATCTTATGTCTTATTTCTAAGTTTCATTTTTAATTTTTATACAAGGGGCTATAATTAAATAAAACAGACCTTTTTAATTTACACTAATTTCCATTAATTAAGGAAAAATCACAATTATATGGTAAAAACCAATAGGAAATGTATGAAATTTGGATGTAAGACCTGAATTAGGATGGCAAATGCAAATAAGTCACATAAAAGAGGCTGTTTGGAAGGTATTCATCAATTCATGTTCAAATTGTGAATAAAGCAGTTTGAGATAGCATTTGTTATACACTGACTGCCGGAAGACTAAAGCATGCCAAAGTCAGGTCAAAGTAGCAGATTACTGAATTGAATCCTTTTTCGGTCGACAAAGAACTAATTTCAAACTACTCAATCAGCTCCAAAAGATACAGCAAGAAAGATGTAGGATTACAACTTCTGTGGATGACTGCTATCTTCAATACTGTGCCCAGAGGAATTGCATTGCTACTCCTATACAGCTACAATCTTGTTCTTGCTGAAGCTACAGGGAAGCTGTTACCAGTTTTCACTGGATGCAGTAGGCTTCACAAAAAAGACATTTATGCTAGGTGACGGAAGTTTGCATGCCCCTTACATCCTTATCAGAGGTGGGAATGTTTGAATGGAAAGTATTTCATACAATTTGGACTCAAACCCAATGAAAGCCAGCACTATTCCCAGTTGATTCCAGATTTGCTTTGCAAAGTGATTCCAGAATATCTGGACAGAATATTAAAAATGCTACCAATCCTCTTAATATCTGAAATGGATACTTTGGTGAAGGTAGCGTGATGATTTGTTAGGTGGATGCACAATTATGCAAGTTCAATAGACAATACGTTTTTCTTACAAGACAATAAAACAAGGCTGGTAAATCAAAAATATTCAAAGAGGAGACTGATCTACATATGGATTGGCCAGTTAGGTCTCCTGTCAATAATCCTTTGGATCCTTAGGATTCTCATGAAAGGCATATTGCTTCCTTCAACCCCTTCCCTAAGACCTAGAAGGGATTGTAAGAGCTTTAAAAGAGAAATGATTAAAAAAACTATCTACTGAGCTTCTCGACACCATTATCAATAGCATGAAACATCAATGAGAGGCCTAGTATTGATATTAGGATTGACCATACTCCATTTGGATCATTTGGACACCTTACTTTTGATATAGATGTGTTTACTCTTGGAGGGAATCTGTGTTACATGCAAAATGTTTTGGGTCATTTAGGTAAAATACAATATGCTACCAACTTTTATATAAATTAATCATACACTTCATAAGTTATGATGAAATTTCTGTTTCTTCCTTAATTAATATAAATTGCTGTACGTTCTCAAATGCATTTTATTTTATTTTATTGTTTGCTGAATGAGCAACAATAGATGCTATGAATATGTACTCAGAAGAGATGCACTTCTGAAAGATTACAATATGAAGTCCTAAAATTCTTCTCAAAGAAGCTTAATTATATATTCAAAGATTTACAAAATTAATTATTGATTATTTTTAAGCTGAAAGAAATATGTCACTGAACTGACTACAACAGGAGCAAAAGCTCCAACAGAATAAATGGACAAAGGCAACTAAAATGAATGTGTGTATTAAAAATAGGCACATTCTGTTTAAACACAATTGTGAAATGAAGCAGCTTTTATTAGGTTGTAAAAAAAAAAACTTAATCATGGAAATAACAGCAATGTTTTTTCCCATTTTTAAATTGGATATTTTGAGCTAAGTTCTGCAACTAACCATTGTATTTGAAATATTTTTTTACCCCCAGAAATTTCTGCTCGTTATTGTGTCATTTCTTCTAGAATTGACTTTCCAAATTTTGGCTTTGGCTTTCTTTCCTGGTACCCATTGCAGTTACACTCCATATTAATGTTTATCTTATGGTTGCAGCTGATTCCAAACAATCAATCAAGATTTAGATTTTAAATGTGTGGAGTATGGGTCTGTTTTCCTCAAAGAAATTAAAAACAGCTAATTTTAGCTTTTCTAAAAATCTTATTTTTAAGCCAGCAAAGTCATATTTGGCTACAGTGATTTTAAGGAACAAATAATAATAAATGGTGCTAATATTAATTTTTTACATTTCACTCAATTTCTTACAATTTGTAAGATGCTTTTCAAGTAGCTCTTCCAATTATTAAGTGATGTTCAATGAACAAAATATCTAGAAAATGACTCTTGGCTTTCGGAAAGATCATTCTTGAAAATCTGGAAGGAACAGATGGTTTCTTCCAGAATGTTTCAGTCATACTAAACAAACTAATACTTCTGAGCTAATTCTGTCTGAAGCTAGAAGTTAAATGCAATTTTATTGCTAAGTGTATAGAGTTGTAAAATGTATTGTAAAAACAAACAATTTCTATTCTTTTTGTTAATGTTGATTGAGCAGGAGAATAATGTTTTGAACAAACAGTGGATTATAATCATTTGGTGATAGTAAGATCTAGCAGTATCAGCTCAATTGTTACTGCAGCTACTGATTTCTAAAATCTCTAAAAATAATAACCAATAAGAGGAAAAAAAAAAAAAACTATTTCCAAGAAAAACACCATGTATATAACATCTTAATAAGAAACTGATATAAAATGGAGCTGACTGCATAGGCTGTAAGAAAAAACGGAATATATAGTGCTCTTCAATTTTGAAGCAGTGTAGACTATATATTGTACATTCATTTAACCTGAGAAATTCTAATAATCAATATGTATACACTTCTGAGAGATGACCAGACGAAAAGATTTTGAATAATTTGTTTTAAGAATGCAGCACAAAAGAATAAATGAAATGGAGAATATATTAAGACTGAATGAGTTATTGGTAGTGAGGGCTGGAAAACTGTAAAAATAGCAAGTAAAAACATCTCTTCTCATAACAAGTGAATTAGGTATAAGGGGAATTTCTATCTTTCTTAAAGATATTGATATGTTGACAAGAAAGTGTTGAATAATGTGACTTATGAAAATATTTTTTAATTTTTATAAACTAACATTTTGTATCTTGAAGGAAATTCAGAAGGAAAAGTTACTTTAAGTGGGTTAAAGAAACCGCTGACATTCATCAATATAAAAGCATTCTAACATAACTACTGGAAGTTGTCATTTTGAAGAATTTTAATGACTTTAAGAAAAGAAATGATTTTTATCTTGAATATCTGTGAAGAGAAGATAAACTTTTAAAAGAGGACTGAGTAGATGGTTTTGTGTAAACTGGAACTGAAAATAAGAATGGTGAATGTCCAAAATGTGGAGGTTTGAGAGATTAATTTTATATGATAATCTGATGATAATAATCCTTAACTGTGTTTCCTAAATACAAAAGAGTTCAGTCATCATGACATCATCTATCGCATTTCAGCTCATCATTTATTGATACGATCTTGAATTTGTCTCTCCTCTGTCTAGATGAATGTGCCTGAAACTTACAATTGTCAATATGTTATTTGATACAGTTGTATTATACATTGACAATTGTAAGTTTCATGCACATTCATCTAGACAGAGGAGACAAATTCAAGATCATATCAATAAACAAAGAGCTGAAACACAATTGATGACGTCATGATGACCGAACTCCAATTCTTCTGATGGCAGTCATCGATCACCTCTTCCATTCCCAATGACGTAGCTTCAAGTTGGCACCAATTGGAAGCTGATTAATTAATTACTAATCTTATTGGTTGTTTTGTAACAAAATTGTGTATATATATATATATATATATTCAGAAGCGATGTAAGCGTCAATTGTGTTGAAGAGGAGTTCGCAGAGGAACTTGAAAGGCTCCCTAAGTATTTTAATGTTTTTATAAATTTCTTTTAAAATTTTGTGTGCTGTTTGTTATTATTTTTTACTTAAATAAATAAAATGACTAACTTAAAATTATTTAAATAAAAGAAGTTTAACGTGCCGAAATAATTCGTATAATAATAATAGATTGATATCTATTTTAAAATTATTTAACTGAGTTCATTCTAGAACTGGTATCAATGACTGAAGTGGAGTTTTACTTTACTGAGTGGAAATGAAATGGATAAACTCTTTACATTTGCAATTTTATTACTTGTATCATTGTCTATTTAATCTACAGAAAACAGAGGAATGCTGCTATTCCTCTTCTTCCTCAGTAGGAAGCTGAGCTGAGATGATATCTAAAAGTAACAGATTCTTTTTGTTTCCCAAGCAGAGAATGTATCATCATCTTATGTGCAAGTGAGAATTCATATCATTTTCTGCAGTAAAAGGATTAATTTCACGAGAAAATGAGTGTAAACCATTCTCTGCTAAACCCAACAGCATTTTACTGACCAAGTAGGTGTTGGTACTTGGAAAGGACTTGTGCTTGTCTTGAGAAGCATCTCTTATAAGAGGATAGAAATTATAACAGGTCCACAACCACTTCAATTGCTGTCTTAGTAGATCATTCGTACAATAATCATCTTTAGTGCCTTAAAGTGAAAAAACAGTTGGATCTTTGAAAGAAATGATGCTCAATGTGAATGGAAGAAAATTGTCATGGAAACGTTATCTAATTCATAGATTTCAATTACTAAATTTAAAATAAATGCTAAAGATACTAACCGGAATGTACTCCGGCGCTTGTTGGCTGGAGATGTACTGCTATTTGCAGATGTGCTGGCAGTGACATCGCTTGGTATACCCGTAGAATCTAGAAAATAAACAACAATAAAAAATTAGATTTTTAAAAAAGAAGAAAAAAAAAATACAACTCCTTCAACAATATCTTAAAAATAATAATAAATAAGATGAAGTAAAGAAGCAAAACAAAGTAAAACTGACCTTTTCTAAAACAATACTTAAAACTTTAATATTGCTTAACTATTAATTGGTTATATATGAAAGTTCCATATTCTTCAAGTAAATTCTTCCTTTTCATTTCTTGTGTAATTAATATTGATAAAACTCCACATACCACATCATAGTATTTAAATAAAATTTTTAAATACTATGATGTGGTATGTGGAGTTTTATCAATATTATTTGGTTAATCTCAATAATAATAGTTTTGTGAATTTAATTGAGCCATTCATATTTAAAACTTTTTAAATAAATCCTTATTGAAGAATGCATCTTTAATTCAATGTCACACCATATTTTGTTTTTGATAAGAAGTTGAAAGGTAAATAGTAAACCTGGACTTTAGGTTCAATGACAATTAAATAACAACAGATAAATGCTTTACTGTTTATGAATATTTGATTTAGATAAGATAAACAGGAAGGTTTGAAATGATAAGGCTTTTGATTAAACAATTGTATTAGGAAAAAAGCCTAATTTTATACCAAAAAAAATAAAAAAAAATAATTGGTAGCAAAAAACTGATTCTGAAATAAGTCATCTGAAAATCAGGAATGAATAAAAAAAATTTTTTTTTTTTTTTGATGAATTATCATTACTTTTTGATTATTATCCCCAATTATTTTCCTAATATACTGTGAATTTTAATTTCCAGTAAGAGTCATTTATGTAACAAGTTATATAATTAAAGTACCTATGTTCAGAATTGTTGTGGTGTTATCAGTTACGGCATAGCATCAAAGTTTAGTACGATGTTTGTGTACAACATCATTCAAATTCTGCTTTAACTTCTGATGGATTTAAAGGAGTTAATACGAAATAAGATTTAATATGTGTGTTCTTTTAATAATTAATAATTTTGTATTAATATTAATAATTGCAGTTTTGATCACTGTAGTGCACTGTTACTCACTCATATAATCTACATTGTGGTCAGCTCTGTGTGCTTCTATTTTTGGTAGAACCTGAAGAGCTGTCATAACATTTGAAGCACACCTTACATATCACATTACTTGACACAAGGGCATCCAATGAAACTACTGTATTATGAATAGAAATTGGAGCATCACACACTTAAGTATGAAATGTCTTTATATCTGTCTAGAATCCAATTTAAATCTTCCATTGATATTAGCATCACTCTGATTCTACAGGTGATCTGAAGCATCACTTATTAGTCTATTTTCCCAGGAAAGTGATTCTCTATTCCCTCTCCCAATAGCTATTCAACCTGAGTAGCCTCAAACTTAGTAGGCATATTTAAAGACTAGAGAACAATCTAACTTTTATATCTTGAAATCCTTCCCAAGTGTGTCTTTGCAGAGAAATTAGTGTAAGTTGCAAAAATTCCCGTAGAAAAATATTAGAAACAAAGAACTGATGTCTAATAATTAGTATCAATCAGTTCATTTATAAACAAGATTTTCACACATTTTGAGATGATTACACTTCATTGACTTTAGACAAATTAAGTAAGTAAAATGCAGATTTCATTCATTTTTCAGGATATATAAATCTACTTTTTGAATTCAACAGATACCATAATTTAAGTTTTAAATTTAATATCATAATTAAGTCTTCATTTGTACAAATTCTAGTAAACTGGAAGTTGTGTATGTTTTTCTCATTACCATAATTCTTATTTATCACTATCAATCAAATGTGTGTAGTACGTAATCATCAATAACATCTTAAAATGTTTTGTGTGTTCAATTAATAGGCTGATAAAATTAACAAGCTAGACATAGATTTTATAAAAACACCTTACATATTTGTATTTTATTGTATTAACAAATATTTTTCAAATTTCCATGTTTGTGAATTTGATTAATAGATCTTTAAAATTACTGATATCCTACAATTCAAAATTATATCCTAATTATTCAAGTTAGTCAATAGTAATAAAAACAATGTCGCAGTTAATACCAATGGATCTGGTATCATTTACATAAATATATCCATCAACAAAATTTCTTAATTAATGTTTCTGCTCCATCAGAGTACAATATTGGATCTTTGGCACCAACAATTAATATTTTGTCACTAATGTATAATTTACTTGAAACTTCTATTATTCCTTTTCTCAAGAGATATCTTAAGCTGGTCTAGTTTAACTGTCACAGTTTTTTGTTTTTGTTTAAAAACTGCTGACATTATGTAACTTTTACATTAGAGTTACATTGCTTTAATTCTACTATAATTACCGAAATTCTAGTAAATAAACTTTAGTGTATTACAATATTTAAGTAATTGCTTCAATTCCTTACTTGCTAGAATGACAATTATCTACAGAGAAGATTTTTGACAAATCCAACAATGTGAATAAAAGTATAGGCAGATATGGCTTGAATCAAATTGACTGTCGGGATCTTATTCAATCTGAAATTACTGATTGATTTATAATCAAAGTCAACAACAGGAATTGGAATTTTATATTAATTAATTATATCTGAACAAATTACTGATAGTAATACAACTGAAACTGTCAGACATTACAAAAAAAGATAGAAAAGGAAGAAAGAGAAGATGCTTTATCATAAACAGGATGGTGAATGCTTTCCTGGTTGGTCAACCAAGAATGAATTGTAGGCGGTGCATGGCAAAACAAAACCTGCTCACAACTGAACAAAAAATTGGCAGGAAGATGATACAAGGGGGAAAATCTCTAATACAACAACTTCAATAGTTTTCCAATTCAAGTTTATAGTAAAAGTATTTACTCAACTTCTATCTCAAACTGGAATTTAGAAACTGAACTTACAGAAAGTTTAATAAAATCTGTAGCAATAGAAGAATATGTCTAATTTTTAGTATTATTGACAGCTCAAAGAAATGCATGTCGTATTAGAAGCTTTCTCTATTTTTTGGTAATCAATTTTTGATAATACTTATCATCCATATATTATATATCACTGTTTCCAATAATAATAACAACAACAACGTCACAAGTTTAAAATAAAACAACAAAAAATAGTGCTAAAGTTTAATTATAAAAGCCTTCTGATTTCTAATGAACTTCCTATAATTCAGATTTCCGAAAATCATCCTTAACAGGAAATAATTAAATTTGAGAAAATAAATAAGAAAAAATGGAAAGAAAAATGAACTTTTAATTTAGGAGGGGGGGGGGAATATTATTGTTATTATTTGAAAGATTATTTAAATCAAGGGAAAAAAACCCACAACAGATTAAAGATTACTTTAAAGAAAACCAAATAAAAGATTATTTAGGTATTCAAATTGTAGCAGGAGATATCAAAAGTCAACAGAAAAAAAACAATGTCACTTGTGCATCTTTAATTTAATTATTCACTCTGAATAAGGAGAGAGATTTTATCCAATTCTTTTCTTAAAAATACATGGAAGCAGCACATACACACACACACATATTAGCCATCTGCCTTAAGAAAAAGCTTATTTTTTAATTACTTTTTATTTTATTATTAAAATCAAATAAACAGTGCCATGTACAGGAGAACCTCATTATAACGAACCCTATTATAACGGACGTCGCTTATAACGGACAGATTTAAAAAAAATTGTAATAATAATAAAGGATGCTTCTTTTTATCTGACAAGTTTTACATTTCCAACTATATGTGTTTGAAAATGTGTTTGCCTATGATGAACACTTACAGCAACTCCATCAGTTATTAACTGAAGAAATAAGAAGCAAACAAACCCAGCAGAAAATAAATTATTTTTTTTCAAACCAATGAATGTATGCAATCAACATGAACCAGGACCTTCTTGTTCTAAAGATTAATGCAGTGTATACATACACATCTTTTTCAATTCAGCCTTGTTGTTGAAGGCTGTTTTTTTATTTTATATATAATAAACACTTTTTATAGCTAACTATTGTACTTTCATTGATGTACACCCTGCTGCATTGCACCCCTATAGGAATTATTTGTTATAAACCGGACTTTCATTAAAACGGACAACCTTCAGCCCTTATTAGTCCGTTATAATGAGGTTCTACTGTATGTGCTTCGGTTCATCAAGTCTTATTAAATAATGCAAGCTGTCTGTCACATGCTATAAAATTTTATATTATGAAATACTTGTTGAACTAGAGCATTGTTTTCTGAACCACTTTTAAGTAGAAGAACAAAGTAAATCGCAAGACACTGCCAGAAAAGCCAAAACACATATGTGAATAACTTTTCAAAATGTTTTAATCTGTATTTCAGCTTGAATAAAGTGATAAACAAGTCAATCAAAATGACAAATAAAATATGTATTTTTTTTCTTCTAAAATGCACAAAATTTTGAAATTTATAGATGAACATTTTGTGGAATGATTTGGTACAAGTGGAAAAGCAGCTGAATAACATGAACTACAACATTAAGACTTTATAACAAAAAAAAAACCTAATGAATTTTGAGTTACTTATATTTATGGCTCTGAAATCTATATGAGCAAGAACTTAAAAACATTCCTAGATATTATTAGAAGTTATTTATTTCATAATGGAAATCCCAACAACTTATAATTGTTCAAATTATCAATTTTCAGATTAAAGACAAGTACTTGGAAAGACCGAGCTTTGCTCTCTAAATAAAACGAAAATAAGGTAAGAACACTGTAGACCAGGGGTTGGCAACCCGCGGCCCGCGAGGCGTCTTAAGATTTTCCTTTTTTTTTTGGTTGTTAAAAATAAGAATTTCCTTTTTTTTTTTTTGGTTGTTAAAATAAGAATTTCCTTTTTTTTTTTTTTTTGGTTGTTAAATTAAGATTTTCCTTTTTTTTTGGTTGTTAAAATAAGATTTTGGCCCTTTAATCACCTGGTTATTTAACCGTCTTTCGGGAAAAATGGACAGATCCACAGTGACAACATGCGAAGTTGAAAGGAAAAAGTTTTAAAAATTATTTTTTTTATCACAGATAAAAATAAAATTATTATTTTACTACATGTAGAAACACACAAAATACGAATTTATTAAGGAAATAAAACGAAAATAAAGTAAGAACACCGTAGACAATAACCTCATACCCAGATCAATCATTTACCCACGAAATGAATTTAGCACCCGAAATCGCTTTCTAGCACCCGAAAACGGTAGATTCACCCCCTTTTCATCAAAATCCTTAGGCCCGTTTTAAAGATAAAATTTACAAGAATTGCCTACTTTATAGTGTTGATTGATTTGATTATGAACTATGGGTCAAAAGATATATCGTCCCATCGACTTTCATTGATAGGATTTACATAACTAGGCACCAATCAGACATTCGCTCACCTTCAATTATATTAGTGTAACAGAATGCAGAAATCTTCCAATTCCAGTTGCATGGAAACTATGTACTTGTTGATATGTAAAATAAAACATTAGGGAATGATTTTTTTACAACACTTGCATATCATTGCATTTGTACAGTTTGCGTCCAGCAGCCAATGGCAAGCATTTGAGCCAGGTTCAGTCACTGGTGAAAATCGGAATTTTCCTCCAGACAGGTCCTAGGGCTCACTCAGCCCTCTGTAGAATGTGTACCAGGTTTCTTCCCCACTAGTTAAAGGCTGACTAGACAAGTGAACTAAGTTAAGGTCAAAGAAAAGGGCCGTACAACAATGAAAAGGATTTGCGTTTCCAGAAACAATAAAAAATGAAACAGTTTATTTCATTAAACTGAAATAAATAAACACATAAAGATAGTCGTTATTTAATGTAATGAACTTTTCATCATGCTTATATTTTATTCTGCAGATTTTTTCTTAAATGCTAAATCTCTTAGCTGAAGTCGTTATACGAAAAGATGTCTTAAATAGGGTTAAAAGAAATACAGATAAAAAAAAAATTGCAAATAAACCTTACTTCCGTTGAGAAAAAACTGCCTGTCTTGAAGAGTGTTCCCAGGGCGCCAACGAAGGCGGGTGAATGGACCTCTTCTATTTCAGTGCGAAACTTATTGTAGAACATTTCAATTCAACACGGCCATTTATTGCGGGAGCTAAATTACGGCTAACGAGGACGAAATTTCCATTCTCCACCATTAACAGCTGTTTCTTTTAACATTTTCATCTTTTCTTCGGCGCCTTGTTTCGGTTTCGGATCTTCTCGATGAACATTCAACGAAATACGTTCAAATTTTATGGTGCAGGTGGATATCTTTAAAGATGCGGTAAAATTACTAAACCCATTCTTCCGTTTTTTGGCAATGTTAATTTTAAAGGAAGCAAAAATAAGACTGTTTTAGAGAATTATATTATGAAGAATTGCGGCTTGTTTCAGATAGTCCATCATTTTTAAATGCTAGTAATGCCAATGATAGATACTTTCTTTCTGGTAAGTCGCAATAATAATGATTAGCATTAATTAAAATTAGCTGCTACGCTGATTTAAAGGCCAATCTACATGAGCGTTGAAAACGCCGAGATGGCAACGCTCGATAGCGTCTACACACAGTTATCAACGCCCATTGTTGTAGACCCCAAACATTCTTATCGGGATAAAATTAATGAAAGTGTATCTTTTAGGACTAGTTATGCTAACGCTGACCATATGTTGACCATCAAAGCATTGTCTAAAAAGAATTCCAATAAGTCAGAGATTAATTCGTATTCTCCATTTTGCTAACGATGTATCTGACAGTGAAACGCCTTGCGAAGATTTCAAATCAATTGTCGTTATCCTCAAGGTAAGATAAATCCATTATCTTGTATGTTTCGTTATTCAGATTTCACTGTCCAGTTTTTCAACTAGGCGATTTAAAAAAATTTATTGAATAAACTTCAATTGTCCTTTTCAACTTCAATGGAAAAAAAAAAATCACAACAAATGCATGCTAAGAAGGGATAAGCAACGTTTCACAATCAACAGTGGAACTCTATACTTCTTTCCCAGGCAGGAAATGAAAAAAGGACTTATGGTGAAAATCTTTCCAAGATGGATTAAGAAATATCGGGATGGAGGGTTTAAAGAAGGTCAACAACCATATCTCTGCAGCTATTCATCCAATTAACAAATAATGCAAACAATTCTAATTTCTTCTACAAATTTGAAAATAATTCTAAAAAAAGAAGAAACCCGTTATGATAATGTATATTTTTACAATTGTTAATATTTTAATTAAAATCAATAATTCAATATGAGCTTTCACTTAAATTATTTTAAACCTAGAACCAGTTTACTTCTACTGTTTAATATTCAATTAGTAGTTCTCCAAAATCAATTCTAAGACAAATAAACGTAATTATAAATAATTAAAATAAACAAGTACAATCTTAGGGCAATCAAACTTCTGCGTTACTTTATTACGTAAAATAGAATCCTTTGAAAAACCTTAGTGTTATTTTGCACATTAATTCTTGTCTATTTTATACATTTAAAAATATACTTTTTAACCGATTTGAATGTAAATTCATACTTTATTAACCTTCGTTGTTGGAACGAAACAGAATATAGTGTAATTTTTTATTTACCCAGATTATTTGATGTCAATCATTTAATTTAGCTTAGTACATTTGGCTACGAGTAAAAGCAAAAAACACTGAAATCATATCTATGCGAGTTATTATACTGTATATAAAACACACTGAATTTTCTCGTAGCACATCAAGGACATTCTCGTAGGATAGCAGTTAGGAGCTCAGCTTTGTAGGATTCAAGAGAATGATTTTGTTAATCGAGGAGACACCAGGTCCGAAGCCAGAATTTTCTTTCGGGGAAGTCTCATTCGCAGAAAAAAGTGCCGAATGGTGATCGGCCATAGTAAAAATATCATATCATTCCCCGTCTTCCCATAGATGTCGTAAGAGACGATAATTTTACATTGGTATGACTAGTGCCCTTAATGTTTAAGATATTTTTCTTTTATTTAGATTTTCAGGGCTTTAGCTAACGATTTGCTCTAACTTGTGCTTATTTCTGCATTCTTTCCTTTTCATCCTATATATATATATATAATATTTTTTAAATAGTTAATCGATATCAATTGAAAATACAATAATTTAAAGTCATATTTGACATTGTCATTAAAAGTAGAGACGAATCTAAAAATTTGTCTATATTTATTTAGAATTTAGATAGATTCTGTTAGAAAAACAGGAAACAGCAAATCAAGGAAGGATTAGAAACCTTTTTTTTTTTTGCACCAGTTTTGAAAATTGACAGTAGCAACATATTTACATGATAATAATAATTTCGACTGAAAAGGATCACGACCGGTAATATTTTTGTAAAAATTATATGACTTAAAATTGCTCGGTTACATCTGGCAAATAATATAAATACAAGTGTAATTTAAGATATATGTTAAGTAAATATTGTTGACTGTTTATTTTTGGTTCTTCCGCTGGGATAGAGTACAGTGAAACCTCTCAAATCCGGCCTAATGTGGCGCCCAGTAGGCCGGATTACAGAAAAGCCGGACTACCGAGAATGTCCTTTCAATAGCTGAATTTTTGTGAAGACATAATGCCAGGTTTAATTAATTTAACCCCATTTTTATAATTTTGCACTCAAATGTCTACTAAAAACAATACAAATGTGCTTTTTCTGACACCAAGCTCTAGTGATATTTGCTTTGCAGATTCCAATCTCCTTAAAGCATTAAGCTTCTGTTCCATAGTAACAAAGTTTTTCTTTCTTTTTCACTCATTGTGAATATGCGTGGATAGAGAAACAAAATAGGGAAACGAATTTAGTTATTTAAAAAAAAAAAAAAAAAAAATTACTCAGGCCGGATTTGAGAGGTTTTACTGTAATTCGGTATCACTAACTACGTCTTGTTTTATAGGAAACTTCAATTCCCATAAAACCGCTTCCAACCTTAATTTATTGAACACAAAAACACAATGAATCTTTTAAGGTTTCATTTTGCTAAAAATTTTTAAATATGTCATTACTTGACTTAATTCATTTAAGTCTTCCATAAGTCTCTTCTTCTATAAAAAGTTTTATCATTGGATTGTGATGGATTTTCTTACCGTCTAATTGTAAGTCAGTTTATCGGATCCAGTAAATCTTATGATCAACCTAAATCCCGGGCGTTTCAATCAGGAAAGAGCTTAAAGAGTTCCGGTAATCGAGGGGTTTACATCGAATCCTTCTCCCTTCGGACTTGGCAACGTTCAATCCCATGTTATTTTAGTGTCTCTGTAGTTGACGAAAGTATTACACAAGCAGACACACAAAACAAAATCTCATCAACACAATCACGAACTTACTGGAACAATAAGCAACTATTCCCCGGGAAAGATACCATTTTTTTTTTTTTTTTTTAGAAATCTGAATACCAATAATTACTTAGGTAGAATTTTTTAAATTCTTTCCATCAATTGAGAGATATCCTTTAGTGTGATTCACCTAATAAACAGTAATGTAAAATAAAAAATACTCTTTTTTTTAAAAAAAAAACCCCACTAACAAGAACTGGAATTAAACCTTCTTTTAAAAAAAAAAATAGCTGGAAGTGGAATGCTAATAGGCTATTCTTTTTATATATAAGGGAAATGCAATTTTAAGAATGGTTTTCAATTATTGTATAACCCAAGAATGAGGCCGGGATATACTAAACAACTATCAGGCGACGAAATGAAAATAAATACAAAACAAGCATTATTATTAGTAATCCACTTTCCGTTCATTAGAAGTTTCTTCATCCATAATAGCAATACAAAATAACGAATTAAAATTCACAAACCTTTGAACTTCGTTATTATCAAGGTGTTTTTGAAAGAAAGAACATTAGTGTAAGGAAAAACAAAACCAAACCAACAATGCATTAAGTTTTGGTAAAAATGTAATCAAGGTTTGAATGACCGTAAGGAATTTACATAATCTAACATTTTCATTAAATTATATAAATTACATTTACAGATCCTAAAGTGGTTTTTGAAACGGAAAAGACATTCCATTTTCATACAAGATAATGCATATCCTAATAATGAATATTTATATAGTATATATAGAATTCTTTGGTTACTAAGTTATGTAATGTAACTAAGTTTATAATTATGTAATTTTGTTCAGCTTATTTTACTTTTATCTGGTTTAATTTCTCTTGGATCTTTTTGTTTATTATCCTTAAATTATCCTACTTTAATTTTTTATCTTTGAAACAACTTTCAAAAACATGTAATGCTAAGTGTACGAGCGTATAAACAATCTGTCAAAACTATATTAATCTGTTAATAATGTTATCTGAAAAACTATTTATTCGCTTCTGTGAATGTTACTGAATTAAGAGATTTAATATATTCGAAATACTTTCTTTTTTGTTTAAAATTTGCAGTTATTTAATCCATTCAAAGAACTTTAATCTATTTTGAAGTGACGATTAAGAATCTTGTTTCATAAACGAGAGACCCTCTTAATCGAAAGTGGTTTAAGATTCTTTACTTAAGAACGGCCTTTAATCAAATAAACGTCTTCTTACGACTGGATCCCTTTTGCTGCTATTGTAATTGGCTTATCGCAATCGACTGTCAATGTCAGACGAATAAGATTAAAGAGGGAGAGGAATCAATGATACGACAGCCCTCGCTTTCTAAAGATAGGCCTTCAGAAAAAAGGGGAAAGAACATCCCGTGAAAATGTTTGTTTCTGGGATTTTATCAGTCAGTGATAGCGGCAGCCAGGGTGGCATCTGCGCCACTAAATGACCTTTTCCCAAAAACGACGAATGAATCACCACCAGCAGAGCACCATGGACTGTTTCAAAAATACATTCACCAACTTAAATCGGATGGATGTTTTACTAACAATACTATACAGAGTTTTAATAGCACAAAAATAAATAAAGATAAGGGATAAAAAAAATGAATTTTTGCAATCTCTCATTTAACTAAATTCTCAGTTAAGAAGAGGGTACTTACTAGAGCTAAATAAATTGTAAAGTTCATTTCGAAACAAGGAAAACTAGATTTCAAACACGATCTTTTACATTTATTTATGGTATAAATAGGCATAAAGTATTTGTATTTTACCGTGTTTGTAACTCTTATTTACTAAGGAAGTGATAATAATAGTACAGATGGAAGCAAATAAACAAATACCCGAAGTTCCGATGAAGAAAAGCAGTCATCGACCCATGCCTTTTATTTCTGATTTATGGGAAAACCACTCGACAAAAGTGACAATAAAATTTAAGCAGCAGCTAAAAAAAGACTCACCAACTGTCTATCACCTGCATTCTTATACCATCAGTGGTATCTCAGTGGCCGAGAAAAAAAAAAGCACCAGCTTTCACGAAATACGAAGATAATCTTTACATAAATAAAATATGTTTGGAAAGAAAACGCTCAACTTTATATTAAACAGTCCCATTATCAGAGAAAACTAAAGAATATGACGATCATTATTATCTACAGATGATGAACGAAGAAAAAAAGATGTAAAAACTATAATGCAAACTAACAAAAGAAATGATTGATGACGTAATCGATTTGAGTTAATGAAACAAGAAAAAACTCCCAAAAGTAATCAAAATAAGCCAAACTTAACTTTTCTCACGTGAATAAATATGTTTAGGATGGTTTTCTATTAAATATCATCTTTTTTTAAATCAGATTTGTTCTTCAAATCTGAATTTCTGAGAACAAAATTCTGAAAGTTCATACACTGCATTCAACAGTAGCGAAAGTATCACTATATACTCAAAAATACATAAAAAGAGAAACGAGCCCAATTTCTCTTCGTATTTACGAAATGAATCTACTGCAAATGTTACTAATGACGTTTCAGTGGAATAACCTCCCACGCGTTCCCTATTTGTGTTCCAATTCCAGAGAAGATGGTACCCGCACATTATCACAATGTTACTTATTCACATACTAAATAAATAGGACAAGTTTTCGGAAAACATTCAGTTGTAATTAAATGGCTCTTATTTTTCCAGATAAACAAAATACTGAGAAATATCACAAAGTAACTCATTTACTGGAAGAAATCTATTCGAATTATAGTCAAATCTTAAATCAACTTCAATCCGGGAAACTGAATAATAGTTAAGTAAAATAAAACTTTTTTCAGGGCCAAATTCAGTTATCAGATTCTCAATGAATTATTTAGGATATTACACAATACAGTTATTTAATACATTCGTTTTATATAACAAGCAATACGATTAAATAACCCATTTTTCCTCTTTATGAATTTTAATCCCATCAACATTCTTATGGTTTCTCAGAATTTCTAAAAATAAATAAATAAATAAATAAATATTATTCGAATTACGCATTTTCCTGATACTCACGAAGCAATTTTATTTTAATAACGACTTATAAAATTACAAACATAAAAGAATTAGTTTACAATTTCAACAATTAATTAAAAAAAAAACAAAAAAAAACAAATAATGTAAATTAGGAGAAACAGTTATCTTTGGTAATATTGAATTCTTTTTGAATTCTCAAAAAGTAAAATTACTAATGATTCTGAAATATTTTATTTCCGATTCAGTTTCATTAATGATCCATTTAATGAGTTTATATATATATTTCAATGTTTAATCACATTTACTTTAACAAGGAACGACGGTTCGGCGTCAGTGAGCTCCCATAATTATATTCTGATCAAATTACTACCGAAATAATGGTAGTCGAGTTAAAAATTACTGGGCTTGACACTCAACAGTTGGCGGCTAAGAAAATACAACTTCTCCACTACGTTAATTTACGTCGTAAGTTTAAAAATATTTATCTATAAAACTTTCAATAAGATTGTTATCATCAGTTTTGAAGAGAGACTGTAGACTCGAGACAATGTTTATTATGGATGGGGAACAATCTTACTACAGGATGTAATTTTGGATAATAAAAGCGGAGTAACTGAAACGTCTGTTCCTTACCTGTTTATCCTTGTCGGATTACCAGATCCAACAATTTATTGCTGCGAGATCCAAAAATACGCGCTTATAATAGCAATAACAGTCTCTTTAAAAGTGGCCAAACGGTTTTCTGCGGCGGAGATATTGGGAAACATCCAACGGTAAAAACAGCAGTTACTTCCCGGGCGAGCGGGAGCCCGCTCTGCCGCTCTTCTTCGGTCTATGAATAGCCCCCAATGACCCTACAAAAACGAGAAAACTGGGTCTCCTCTCTCTCTCTCTCCTACGGCCAGCACGCAGCAGCGCATCCAGGAGGCATCAACGTCAAGTCGGAGAAGCAGCACCGGAACTGACCAAGCGATCACTTTCTGTCCAAGATGACGCTTCTCGCAAAGCGCGTCTCCGACCTTGCACTCGTCAACAAAACTTTTCTCGCGTCCTGTCTCCTAAATTTCTCCCGTTTACCATTCCGAGAATAAACTCCGAGGAAAAAGAGACCGGGTATCCAATTGGAGGCGACTCAGAAAGGAAGAAACGATGAAGATGGTGATAGGAAAAAAAAAGGAAGTGGAATTAAAAAAAAAACAAAAAAAAAAAAAACGGCCAACGCAGTTCTGTATTGCGAATGAAAAAGGTTAAAAATAAACGTCCGTGTTTCATTCGCAATCAACGCAAACAATCAGAGAAATTACAATAAAAATTCAATTCCTTCAAATATTTTTAATAATCATTATTTAATCAGACGTAAACCAAAGAATCTCAAAATGAATTCGCCTAAGGAAAGAAAAATCAAAAACAATAAGGTGGAAATTACAATTGAGTGGGCGGAGAACAAAAAATTACACTCTTTCTACAGTGTAAATATTTATTCATTTAGGAATAAATAAACAGATAAATTTCCTGCGTTGAATGTGGTTTCAAGGATGTGATTAAAGACGAAGGAACAGAAGATGATGTCCAGAGACAGACAGATAGAATAAAATTAAAATATAATAATAAGCATGAAAAATTTGTAATTAGAAATAACAGTAGTACTACAATCCCAACTTAACACTAGTTATTAAATAAACTTTCAAGACAATCGGGAAAAAGCTAATTGGGGGGGGGGGGGGATTGATTGAATTTTTGCTTCGGCTTTTAGAAGATTAAAAAACCTGACTAAAATGAATTATGAATTATGAAATAATAATTATTATTAACGAAACTTGCGAGTTCTATTTATGTGCAACTACTTTACTGTAACCACATCAGCAATGGCTACCTTTCCGTATTTGTTAGAATATATATTTAAAGCAACATATTATTTCACCTTGGATGTAAATACATACACATCCAATGTCATCTATCTTCATTCTGAAAGCCCCTTATCTAACGTAATATTGAGGAACCATCATCAAACCTAGTACGTCGGAGTCCGTCAGCTAAGCGTGGCTTGATGTACATGTAGGGGGCTTGAAGTAGGAGAGTAACAATCAAAAAATATATTTATAAATTCAAATAGTAATTGAAGTTAAATATTTTATATAAATTCAAATGATATAAACATAATGTTTATCCAATGATATAAACATAACATTTATCCAAAGTAGTTCGATTGTCTCCATGCTTTTGTTGCAGATTTGTTTCAAGTTTCCAATTTTGAATCCGATTTTGTTTATTTTCATATTTTTCAAATGTCCATTTATGTAGACATATTACTTTTAATTTTAGCTTTCTTGTAACTTCCTAACAATTAAAAGTTTGTTTTCTGAAATTGACATTGTTTTGTTAAACAGGCCTTCCACTGAAATCACGATGGAGTTGACAAATATTTTAACATTAAACGGACTTTGGTACCATAAAAAGAAAAAAAAAGTTCGTTGTATGTTGACTTAATGAAGTTGAAGTGTTGTCCAATTATTCAAAGACATCTCTCTATCTCTTTCACCCACGCAATGATCAAGTTCTAAATTAGCTTCGCGAAGTCAAGATTAGACCCCGTACACTTTTCTCGGAATCGGGGGAAAAAAAACACAACAAAACTAAATTTAGGGATTGAATGGGTGTTTTTACTAAATATAAAATTAGTGCTTAGCTTCTTGCTATCCAATTCTATCCCATAATCCTTCAAATCTTTCCCAATATTCCATCAAAAGGCGATTTGATTTCGTGAAAAAAACAATCCTGTAATGAATTTACAGGATTCATTATGTTTCTAAAGTTTAAACTTATTAAAAAAAAAAACAACAAATTATACATTTCTTTTTCATGTATTTTACATTAATAATTTGCTACAAAACTTAGATAAATCGACAGTTCTCAATTCTTCTTTGTCGTATCATGTTTTTCAGTATAAGCTCATTGTTTTACCATAATTTCCAAAGGAAAATTGAAAATCTTAAAATCACCTGTAGACTGTGTTGTTGTTATTATTTTATTATTATTATTTTCTTAAATGTATAATTGAACCACTGAGAAATCGTTTTAAAACTTGAAACGAACAAGAGATGATGTATCGATAGAGATAAAATAACATCACTGGTGTGTGTGTGTGTATGTGGGAGGGGGTAACTTTTTACATGATAAATTCTAGCTATGATATCATAATGACTTTCGTTCAATTGCTCAAGAAAACAATGAGAGTTACTCCTTCTAAAAACGTACAATCATTACATTTTGTATTGTGTGATTAAATGTTTTGTTTTTATAAGAATATTCGTGGACAACTCATGTTTAAATATTTAAAGGAGATGCTACATTATCACCAAGGGAGGGTGAGGATCTCTTACTATCTTAGGGTCAATATCTTATTGCCATAGGGAGCAATTCCTCAACTTTGAACTATACTTTCCAAAATCGTTCGTGGCCATTACTGTTAGGTCTAATATATTTAGATATTTATTTAGAATAAACAAATTCGGAAATGTCAAGGCTTCACTTTTAATTTTACAAAATAAGTTAAAGCACATATTTTCCAAAGAGGAATTGATGTATGTTTGGCTACTATATTTTTGCAAAAATATCCATATTATTTTAATTGAACAATCACCCGTGAAAAGTTTCCAGATTCTCATTTTTATTGATGATACTGTATTTACGAAACCAATTATTTCGTAAATTATCTCTTTATTATGCAGAAGTTTCAGCATATTATGAGCGTTACAAATACTTGAATTTTATTGTGAATATAAACGAGTTTTCTCTCCTTATTTAATTTACCAGTGGAAAGTATGTCTGGCATGGAATGATGCTACCCTATCCTTTATTTACTAACTATAAAAATTGTTCTTGGGATATAGGAATTTTTTTTTTAGTTGCCGACCATCTTTCCATGTAATAGTTTTAAAAGGTGAAATATTTTTGTAAACAATAGTTTTTTTTTAATTTAGAAAAATAAAACTTTTTGATCTTTTTTTTTTATGCATTTTAGAGGAGTTTGGTAGTGCTCATGATTTTCATCTGTCATCTGAAAACAACCCTGGAATAAACAAAAAACAAAGCATGCAAAAACTAAGGACCCCTCCTCCTCCTTTCATATGATCGGAAGGGATGATGGTAAAAAAAAAGTTTCTTCGAACGGTGACGCATTTGTTACCTTCCCTCGATACTATTTCAGTTGAGAAAACTTAAGGAATTAAATGCGTTAACTGGAAGGAATATTTATTCGCAGACAGAATTAACAAAAAAAAAAAAAAAAAAAAAAGTTACAAAACCAAACGAACGGAAAGTTGGATATTTCCCCTCATTTTGGCAAAGAATATATCGCGCTCTGCCAAATTGGAACTCTACTGAGGTTTTGATAAAAATCTATGGATAGATTATAGGGTTTCAAAGTTGTTAAGCCACAGATGGAAGAGAATAGGAAGAAATAAGATTAAAACACAATAGCTTTATATCGATAGCCATTTTTCTTGAATAATTGGATTCCCTTCTTATGCTGTAGAAATTCTGAGAACGCATCTGAAAAATACCTATTTATCGGCACAATTAGTCAAACTCTTTAACTAAATTATAGAAATAAAATAAACTGGAAAAATAATAATGGAATTACAACCAGTTTCCTTCTAACAATGAAGATCAATACATTATTAATTCCAAATCATGTTAAACAAATTTTAGGATATCTTAAGTGTTTAAAATAGACTGTTCTTCACCTGTAAATCCTGTTGAGTATTTTTCAACGATTCTATTATAAACACTAAATTTAAGCAATGAAAAAGTTTGGTGTGTCACGGGAGTGTTGGAAATAGAAGTGCGCCCTGAGATTGCGATGCACTGCCTTTCAGCAGGGTGGCAACAGCCCAGGGCGCAATAACAGCAGCAAAGAATGCGACTTACGAAATGCTAACTTAGTTGTTTGTTTTGTTTTTTAATTTTGAAAGAAAAAAAAACAAACAAACAAACCGAAAAGAAAGCACTTCATTTGTCTGAGGGATCTAGAGAGAAATTTTTCAATAAGTTGTGCAATTTTACTGTCAATACAGTATTGGTAAACGTAATTGTATTGGCAGTATTACAGTATTGGCGACGCGAGGTAACGAGCATTTAAGATATTTATAAATTGTACATATATGGGATTTTAAGATTTAAAAGTTAAATACGAGAATGTCCATCAAGTGGTTTTCTGTTCTTTATGTAAGTTAAAAATAAAGTACAAGATTAATAGAAAATGTCCCTACTTTAATTAATCCTTTTTTTTTTATCTTTTTTAAATGCACAATGAAAAAATAAAATATTCTTAAATTGTAAATAATAAACTTAAGTTTTACCTCATAATTGAAAAACTTGTACGAATTACATGTTAAATCTGATAATCAAACAGAGTCCATCTTATTTAATAGGATATAATATTTTTAGTTGCTATTAATATTTTGTTTATTATATAACTTGAACGGGAATTTCTCTCATTAACTTTGCGAAGAATTTTTCCAGCAACTATTTTTTGAAAGCTCCGAATATTGTAAAAGCGCTTGACTGGGTGTGTCATCACGACAAAGGAACCACACAAGTGGGTCCTTAGCAGCAAAGACAAAGAGAGACAGAACGGATCGGACTATGGTTCCACTAAGACACAAAATACTTGAAGTTCTTTAAAATAACAAAAGGCACTTAGGGACATCGTTTGTCGTGCATGAAAAAAAAAAAAAAAAATGCAAAGCTAGCTAATAAAAAGTTGGGACGACAAATAAAGAGGAGAGAAGTATATATATCCGTTCTTTGAGGAATATGAAAAAAAAGTAATTAATTATTTGCAATTTAATGTAAGAATAATATCAAAAGACATAGCTCCATACTTTCTAATATTTAATAAGTTCTCCATCTTCACAATCATAACAATCGTCATATGTTCTACAGAATTAGAAACTGTATTCATAGTTAATTTTTTTTAGCAATTATGAAAATGAACCACTTATTTATACAACAAAAATGACAGAAATACAATGGTACTCTTAGTGAAGTAGTTTCTAAGTCAGATACTATCATCATCTTTCAACTACAGATGCACATGTAGTATCAGAATGTAAATAGTTTATTAAAAAATATTTAATTCTTTTAATGATTGCAAACCCTACCAAATGTACATCTTCAATCAAAATTTAATTAATAAGAAACAAAAATCAATCTTCTTCCTTATGGTGGCACATCTACTATAGACGTGTTATTATTATTGTATTATTAATGCTGTTGCTACGATCATTCATTATCATCATATATATATATATATAATATTTCCTTCAAAATTAATGCAATGAGCTTCTAAAGTAATGATCCATATCTAGTAACAGTGCCTTTATTAAATCAAAGAGAGGGAAAAAAAAAAAAAAAAAAAGAAACTGGTCAACAGTCAACACGTCCATCCCCCAAAAGCCAAATGAAGGCTGGCAGATACAGATTTGATTCCTGTTAAGTTATGGGGATTTCTAACGTAAGGGGAAGGGACCCCCTCCCATTGGTTACCAGTAATATGATCTGAGGGATAAATGATAATTTTATTAATCTAAAACTATTTAAATTCTTATAAATAAATGACGAGAGTCTTTATTTTCAAACCAATTTGGTGCATCGTGAAAATTTTCAGTTTTTTAATTCTTCAAAGAAAAATGAAGATGAAAACGAGAGATAAAACTGAAAGAAAGTAATGGCTGTTGCGAAAATTATCAGTTGAAGTAATAAAAAAAAAGATAAACTAAGATGAGAACGAACGAAAAAAGAAAGAAAGGAAGGAAGGGGACGATGAAAAGCTGGGACCGTTTTCTTCTTAATTGGTGTTAAATGTTATCGCAGTTGTTGTGGATGGCTTGTTAAGAGGCAACACTATTGGCTAATGCATGATAACAAAACAACATTATTCTGGTTATCTTATCGAAGGTCAAAACTTGAATAACAAAATAAGTGAAGAAGGAAATTTGTCGGCTGGGTCAAGTTTTTTTTTTCTTCGTAAACAATTTCTCAATTCTTTGTTTTGTTTTTTTGAAAGTTTTTATCGTCAATAAAGAAAACTTACGACTATCGCAAAAGTCCCATTTGGAAAAGTGTTGTAAATAAATTCAAAAGAGAAGATTAAGGCTTAGCCCAGGATTTATTCAATCATTTTATTGTTTTCTTTTAAATTTGATTCTGGAGTAGTATTTTATTAATAGTCTATGTATTTAATTCACTAACTGTAGGACGTCAAAATTTGACTATATGTTACATTTGAAACGGAAAATTTATGTTGGTTTTATTGACGGATGTTGCTGTTGTTATATCATTATTTTCCTGTGGATTTTCTCCTGGTTTTTTCTGTTCCTTGGTGTTTATAAGTTTCTCTCTGTAGGATTGGTGGAAAGTAACTTTAATTTTAGTAAACAATCAAAAGGGAAAGAGGAAGAAATATTTGATTATTTTGACGCAGAAATTTAAAGAAAAAAGAAAGAAATCCAATTGTAAAGTCTTAATTTATTGGCGGTGACTTTACAAGGAAGTGATTTCTAAAACATGCAAAGGAATCAGTCAACGATACTTTTTCTTTTGTTAAGAAATATCTACATCTTCCGATTTTTCTTCCCTTTCTATTTTATGATATACAGTAGTAATAATAATAATAATAATAATAACAATAAAAAATGAGAAAGGCCTTACAAAATCTGTATTTCCTGTAATCCACGTCTAATGTCTTAAAATTTAATCACATTTATAATAATCACTGCCAATTTAAATTAAATGAATTTCAAAACTGACTCATTATCATACATATTATCAAAACAGTGGTACATCCTTATCACATTCACAAAGCCAAAGTAAAAGTCGACCTGTGAAGATTTTTTTTTTTTTTTCCTTGAAAATTTAAGGCATATTTATCATCGAAAATAAAATATGACCCACACACTGCATAAGAAAAACACGTATATTTACAGATTCCATTGAACTTCTGATATTGATGATTCCGCTGCTTCTTTGTTTATGGTGAATGGTATTTCTATTAGAAGACCACAAGGTATTTATTTGTTATACTTGAAATTAAAAGTTTATCTTTGATTTCTTGATGAATCTTGCATTTGGGATAATAACAAGCATCTAGTAACCGAATTAGAAACAGTCGAAGCTCCATATATCGAAGTAGCAAATTGCCAGAAAAAAATTAGATATATAGAAATTTCGATATATAGAATTTCATCGTAATTACTCCTAAAACATTAAAATTAAAGCTAATTTTCGTATATGAAACTCAATTTCTACTTTATATGCGAATCACATTAAATGAAAATGAATTAATATGAAAGATTTATTGAGTACTACGTACCTATTAAAAAAACAATAATCCAGACAGTGTTTACAATGATCACAGTTACATTTTTTTAAAAAAAAACTTCGAATATCTTGCTGAACAGCCAGTTAGCAAGAAAGTTCATCAAAGAAATGTTCGCATTTATTCACTAAAAACTTCATCAGGAACATTTTCCGCGAATTGAAGTCCACGACGTACCGGGTATTGTTTCAAACCCTTCTCGCATTTCTTTTTTCGATGGCTTGGAAATGTTTTCAGATTCAATTACTTCCTCTGGTTCTTCGATTTCTTTTTCAGTTTCATGAAACGAACTCAGTATGTCTTCGTCTGTAGGATAATCAGCAACGGCATTCCGATTTTTATAATAGTCGACATTGTGCTTGCGGGAATACCAAATGTAGCTGAAATGTCTTTTTTGCGCATTCCGCTATCTACATTCTTCAGCAATTCAACTTTATCCACACTTTTATCCCAATAAGTCTTGAAAAAAAATTTCGATATATAGAAACAGTTTTTGTATGTAATGAACATGGAGATTTGTTAAGAGTTCGATACATAGAAAATTTCGATATGGTGAAGTTCGATATATGGAGGTTCGTCTGTATCTGCTAAGAAAAAGTTTTAGCAAAAAAGCAAGAATGTCTTCTCTGAAAAGAAAATGACGGGAATCATTGTTAAGAAAAACTTAGGGTTAATTATTACAGTGAATAAGTCTCGATTTTAACTTCGAATCTAAAAATATCAAATATTATAATGAAACAATAATTTACAGATCCTGGAAGTTGGTATTTCTTTTAATATTTGGTAAATTATCCAATTAAAATATTTTAAAACGTAACATAGACATCGTGTTGAAAAGTGAAAGCATTCACTACACTTTTATTACAATGAACTTAATCACTTTGTATAGTTCGAATTCTGTCCCAAAACTAATTTAAAAGGTTATTTTCCTTTAGGCTTAACTGATTCGAGTTTGGTGAGTTGACACACTCCTTTAATAAACGAGTATTTGTTAAATCTGATCAAATTAAACCGGAACAGAGATTTAATAAAGAAATTCAAGATTCAGAAAAACTACTTAACTTTCTCATGGCGAAATATATGAGTTAAACTAAATTCCCGTTAGCCGTTTAGTCTTGTGATCAAGACGAGACCTGTTGATAATCTGGGTTTGAATTTGGCATGGATGAGTCTTTCTTCTTTTGTGCATTTCTATCCGGTGCAATGATTCTTTGGCTAAATAGTTCACAGTTTCTGTCCCTTGTTGAGGTCAAAGGCGAGGGTGTCAAGAGCCCCGGGCGTTCGAATAAAAATAAGGCCTTCCATCTGATACGATCGGAATCCACACACTGACTTCAATAGAAATGAACGTTAACGCCATTTATTTGTCAAGCTTTTTCGTGTCTTTGATAAATAATATGCAATATTAAATAAACAACAGAAATAGAGAAATAGAAAAGTAGCTCCAAACTTTTCGCCCTTGCGCTTCCTTTCTATTATATAAAATCTCTAAAACCTAAAAATGAAAATTGCTTTTAGAAATATAAGCTTTAAATTTTTATATTTCTGGTCTCATGGTTTCAGTACCAGGTTAACTTGTGACGGAAAAACATACAACCAGTGGCGGATCCAGGATTTTTCAAAGGGGGGGCTAACTTTTCTGAAGGGCTGACTATATTTGTGAGTCTGAAGTGCAGCTTTTTAGTAGCCAGCTTTTTATTAGCAATTGAAATTGTCATCTTGGCAATTATAATGTTTATCAGGCAGCAGCCTTTGTAAACCCCATTTTATCCAGTCTATATTCACAGCTGAAGGGAGAGGCTATCACCTACACTCATTCAATACCATTACTTGTATAACAAGTAGATGAAAATAAATTTGAAAAGATATACAAATAAACAGGCTCTCGAAATGTAATAGTTTTATGGTTGATAAATGTTTTTCCTTCCATCAATGAAACTTCATTTCTAGTTTAGGAAGCTTCAACTTAAAAAAGTGCTCCTTCGTACACAAATAAACTATTTCTTCTTCTCAGAAATAAACCAGTTCAATATTCGTGAGTTAATTAGGGCTAACCAATCTGAGTGTTGAACAAAAGATAATAGGGCCAGCAAAATGTTAATTCTAAGTTTCTTTTTCCACTAATTCTCCCTTTCATATATTCTGTCGTAACAATAGATCTCTTCTTTAAATTTTAGATAAGGAACACACACTAGCTAAAAAATTACGAATCCTTAAGGAAAGAGAAAAACTGAGAAAGTAGAATTTATGTAAATACAATGGTCTTATGGGTTTCTAACAGGTTGCATCACTTACTTGGTTGTAGTTTTCATGTAAAAATAGTAAAATGCAAGATTGTCAGAATTAGAAAAAGAAATAACTTGCTTCTCAAAAGCAATCATCTCGAAGCTTTGGGATTACAAGTGGATCTTTCATATCCAAATCTGAATCTGATTTCAACGAAGGTAGGACACTATCCAAATCGACCCTGACCATGCGCAGAAAGTTGAAGAGATTGGATCTTGCAATCGTCTGCCCCTTAGGAAGCCACTGATCTAAACAAAGAACAGAATGATATGTTTGCTTTGTTGCCAAAATGTCGTGATTGGACATTAAAGCAGTGGGTGGTAGTGATGTGGTCCAATGAGTCTTGCTAGTATTTTGAAGCGATGGAAGGCAGAGTTTGGAGAGAATCTCAAGAAGTGCTGGACTCAAGTCAACATTTAAGCACCCGGATGTGAAATTATGTTTGGGGGTGTTCCTATGGACTGGTTTATCGATACCAGCGGAAGACAAGATATCGTCAAGGGAATATTTGAGTATCGTATCCGACCATGTGCAAATGTTGCATTTTTCCCCAGAATGTGATGGCACTTTGTAGATGACAATTAAACTGTCCATTGTACCAGAGTTACACAAGAATAGTTTTTTTGTTTGTTTGTTTTTAAGCACGAAGAAGACTTCTGTCATCTGTACCAGTTTCAATCCATCTAGCATTGAGGGATATAATAGAAAAGAATGTAGCCTAAGTTTAAAATCCTGTTCCATCATCGATCAGAGAGTTTACGATATTTTGTTGCCAGAATGGCTAACTTTGGACCTAAACTTAGAATTAATGCGGCCGTTAAATATGTGCTGTCGTTATTAATAAAAGTTCGTATTTTGTTGCCATTATATTTACAACTATAAATTAAATCAGTCAAAAAGAGTTTCGAAAGTTTCTACTAAATACAACTGTAAGTGTTAAGATAAGGCATAAATAAAATGTTGACTATAATCTTAATCTTCTCTCAAGTGGTTTTTTATTCATCGATGTTATATTAGAATGAGTGACATTAAAACATATTACAAAAATTAGAGAATAGAAAGAATTCATTGAAATAACGAAAAGTAAGGATCACCTCTTTCCAAGACACACATGGTTTTACGCAAGTTCACAAGTGGACGAAGTAAACATCGCTTTTCCATAACCTTCCGGGTTAGTGATGAGTATCTTATCGGACAGGTCTTTTTCAAGCACGTTTTCTTAGGAAAATCGTTGTTACATTCTAACAATATTTAACGAGAAAAACATGGTTTTTTTATGTATTATTCCATTCAAACAAAATCTCATTTGGGGATTCTAGATTTTCCGTATTTGTTCAGGTTGATACGATCCATGAATTTCATCTCCTGTTCGCCAAACTCCAATTCTTGTGGAATTTTTAGGGGAAACTTAAGAAAATGTGTAATGTTGATAAGTTCTTAATATTTTTTAAATGGACGCGTTATTCCTTCAACTGTATTTGTAAGATCACCAGTTTTTAATGTTATGAACATTACAAAGTCATTTTGCCGAATTTAGAAAAGGGTTTTGTAGTATTACCAAGCGAAGAAGAAGAATGAACTGAAGGTGATACGAAAACAACCCACTATGTCTAGTCATGATGGGCAAAACAATAGGTTTATCCCTAAAATAAAGCTTTTTTTTCTTCAAGAAAAAAACAAATAAATAAACAACAGTCAGTTTCTCACTAGCAAACAATCGATTCACATACGTTTTCTTTTAATCAGATAATAGTGAAGTAAGATCTAAAATTCATTTAAGTAACGAATTAAACCTTTCTGTTTAATGAGACATGCATCCATGTTAGTAATAATCTAACAAATAAAGAGATGGACTGTAGTTAAACTTATTACGGTAATTTCTCAAATACCAAAGACATCACGATTATTAATTGTTCAAGGTTAAAGCAATGTTTACTGTTTTTTTTTTTCTTCTTTAACTCCCTCCACTCCTCCCAGTTTATTATCAGATGTTTATCAAATAAATAAATAACTTCATTTTAGAACGCAGACATATGATAACGTGTTATCAAAACTATTAATTGTTTCAGTTTAATATGAATTTTTCATCACTTACCTAACTTCATTCTTAATTCTCTTTGCTTTATGTAGGCGTAATTCTTTCCGATTTGTCTCCTGAAGTCTTTCGGAATTATTGATTAATTTTTTTTTTTTTTTTTGCTATTTCGATCAATGGCAATGAATCATTTTCTTTTTCTGGAGGAAGGACTTCCAGTAAAAGTCTACCCTTCCCATTTGACTACAACGGATACAACAGCCTTATCGCATCGTTTATCACCAGTGTGTCAACAGCTCCTCTGACGTCATATATGACGTAACGGGGTTTATCCGTAGGAGACCCATAACATTCTTTCATTCGACTTCGTTACTAATCATTACTAATGGAATCAGTCATAAGCCTTCATCCAAAATCAATAAGATTAAAAAAAAAAAAGACTTGAACGAAATGTATCTAAATAGGCTATCTTGGAAGTTAAAAAAATTAATATATATATAAAAAAAGCTCTTTGTTTTTCCTTTTGACTCCTTCAGGTACATTTAATGTCAGATTAAATTAGGATTTGTTTGTTTTTTTATCCTTGTTGACAGCTGAAATTATTTTTTTACGAATCTACTTCGAATAATATCAGTGCTTTCTTTTCACAGCCTTTGAATGCCTTCCTTTGAAACTGGTTAAGAAATGCCAGTTTCACAAGAAATAGTTATTATCCACTGGGGTAGAGGATAATCACGGACTGTGACTCATTTATCAAGAAGGAAGTGTTTCAATAGAATTAGGAAATTCTTTGGTGTTTAAAAAATACACACATACAAGAAAAGTAACCTCATAATCTTTGTTTTAAAATGTTCAAGAAAACAATGAACTGAGATTATCGTGGCCATCGTTCAGTAAATATTAATTGCAAGTTTTTTCCTCATTGTAATTATCTACCAAAAAGATTCAGCGTTAATTTTAAATTTTCTTTAGTGTCATATTAGTTAAATTAATTAACTTCTCTCAAAGTGAAAAAAAAAAAAAAAAAAGGTAATAATAATCGTCTCTTTATAGTTCTTTTATGAATTTGTTTGAAGGCGTTTGCTGCTTTTACTTCAATTAATAACAGAAACAGATCTGCATCCACCATTGGTATATGGATAAAAGATTTACTTTTTATATTGCCAAAAACATATTTCAAGATTTACATCTGCGCATACATATCTAAACTACCATTTTGTTATCATTTCTAATATGCTTCTATATTGTTAATGTGAATCTTTTATGCCAAATACTTCACGCGCTAAATTTCACGTTTAGATGATATTGAAATACCTTTCTCTGCTGAAAACCGAAATACCAGGAGTAAATTCCCACAATAACCTAACACTGAGGTAATAAAAGAAATGAAATATTTAAATAGTTGTCTACAACATTTCCTTAATAACTATTTTCCTACTTTATAATATACAGATAAGCTACCTGAACGTAAGTATATGAATGTACAGAGAAAAAAAAGTAATTGATATTAGTCTACCTAACTATAATTAATTATCACCGCCAGGAAAATGAGAGAATGATAAATCAAAGTCAACTGAAAATATAAACTTCCGTTTTAAAGTTATAAGAAAAATCTGCAAAGGGATGTGATTCAATGAGATATTCCATAATAAAAACTATCTCCCAGTGAGGCGGGTTGGTTTTTTTTTTTAAACATTTTTGTAATTAAAAAAAAAAAATCAATATGCCAATTAGGAAAGAGTTTTAGTAAGGACAATGTAATAGTTTGGAACTTTGTAAGGAATTCAACACGTTAATTTCATAATAACAAAGAAAAAATGTTGGAATTTCTTAACTAAAAAAAAGAAGAAGTAAAAGAAAGAAAGAAAGAAAAGGAAAGAAAGCCTTTACCTGTTTTGTGTCTCATTTCGTTCGGTTGCGTTGAGAAGCAGGAACTGACGACGACGGGGACCGCAAAACAAGGAGGGGAAAGAAAAAATAAGAGAGGAAGGGAAACCCAAGCGGATCTTGCTTTCCAAACCCCTCGAATAAAGAGAATGGGACACGGGGTCAAGGCCATTCAAGGACGAAGGCCCTATTTCTTAAGAAACTATTTCGAAAAAAAATATCTTTAGTTTTAGCTAAAAATTCTTAAGATTGTAAACTTATTTCCAACTTACTAATTTAAAAAAAAAAAAAGCCTTCATTAAAAAAATGAAATAATACATTTATAATTAATATCATCAAACTTGGTTACCATTAAAAATAATTAAGTCCAACTCTTCTAAAACATACACTTAGGAAAGCTTCCGAAATAAAATTCGCTATTTCTTAGGTAAGGTTTTTGAAATTACATACAATACAAAATAATAACAATAATTAAGAGGAAAATGTACAACTTATAAACTGTGGTCAATCACTTTGAGGTAAATCCAGTTATTAGTTTTCCTAAAAGAACCTGAATTTAAAGCGTTGTGTTTTTTTTGTTTTTGTTTTTCTAAATCGCGAACACAAAAGCCTGCGTTTATTTTTAAATTACGATATCTTCGAATTCAAATAGTTTTCCCCATTTTCTAAAAAACATTATCAAATCATCATTCTTAAATTATCCAAAAATTTTTCATGCAATTAGAGCAGAAACTAGTGGATTACTCAAAGGATTAACATGCATTGTTAAAAGGTAGCGATTTAATTGTAGTTTTAGATTCGAATGAGTCTCTATGGGAATGTGCCACTTTGTTTCTCGACAATAACCCATACGAAAATATTTTGAAATACATCAAAATCTTATCCGTAAATAAGCATGTTTAGTTTCAAGAAGATCCATCCGCGGGGGGAAAACAAAAACTGAACTGAAGATCCTCCCTTTCGTAGGAAAGTAGGCTAAAAAATGTGTTTAAAGAAAACATTCTTTTGTCATTGGCAAGTTAAGATCCCATCTACGTTCTTAAAACAATAGATTAGGTATTTTTCTTATAAAACGTGTGTGGAAACTTAAGTCATACAATTGGTTGCCTACAACCACGGCAATCTTTACTACAGGACGGCGCCCTACTTCCGCCATTGCGCATAGTTTGGAAACATCTATATAAAGTTATGCAACCACTAATATTTAGTTTGTTTTGATAATATTAGTGTCAAATTAATTTTGTAAGCTACCTGTACAGCCGCTTCCCCACCTTAATCCTGTGCTGACTACAACGCTTTATTAAATAGAATTAATTGTATCCAATGATGCCACTGAAGCAGCCTTGTAGCCTTTGAGTCATTTTTCAAATCAACTGCTGTTTCAAATCGATTAGAACTTACAATGTTCTTGATGTTATCGGATTCTTATAACTCACAAAAGATTTTTACAAAAAGTAATAACCGACATTTAGGTTTTCTAGACACTAATAATTTACGGAATCCTATACAAGAATTTCATTCCACCTTTGTAAAAATTCATCATCATTTTTCGCTTAGTTGATGGTTTTGTAGCAGATCATTCCTTTATTATCCGATCCATCAAATTAATTTTTAATTCGACAGAGACGAAAATGGTAGGAAAACATCAATTTATCTGTTACTTGACAAAAATTCGGAATATGCTGCTGGTCTCCATGACATCATTTGTGATTAATTATTGACTGCCGCTGTTTGTCTGGTAAGTCTGTATGAATGCAGCTTTCATCATTCGTCAAGGAGATGCTTCAACATGATCTTTTCTAAAATTCCAGTCCTCTACTACAGTACTGCTGGCGCCCTCCATTGACTAGACTTTAATTTAATGACGACAGATTAAACGACGAGTCATCATCTTTCAATTAAAGGATCAGACTTTTTTTCATTCAAATAAAAATCGTCATCGTCACACGTTCATCTTTAAAGAAAATCCTATCAATAAAAGTCCCCAATTAAAAATATTCAACCAATCAGACACTAGTTGATTATACAAATATCCTTCAATGATAATAGCTAATGATAAGCATAGACAATTCCACAGAATGCAACTGATTTACGATAAAGTAAATCTGATTAAACTGTCTATTTGAAGATGGTAGATAACGCTGGTTACTAAGCAACAACCAAGTTAAGAGAAGGAAACGATTTGCAGTCGATTGAATCAAGGCCTAGCGCTGATTTCCTTTTCTTTTTTTTAAGTAAAAGTTAATTTTAATGAAAATGAAAATTTTAAAATACTAAATTGATAGTGGTTTCCAATTTATTTTTTTTATGTTATAATATCAATCATCCAATCGGAAATGAATGGATCAATTACAAAAAAAATAAAATCCAAATTTTAAAAATAAAATTTTTGCGCAAACTGTACGCATGCCTTCGGGAATCAGCAAATGGGAAAACGTGCCATATATCGTTAGAAAACACATTTATTTGGGATTGTTTACAGCGTCTTATTTAGAAGAAATAACAAGGCGAAAGTGGAAAGAATAATTCAGCTTTCCACAATCGGAAATGACTATTTTTTTTTTTTTTCTCTTTCAAGTATTTAATTCTTGTAATATAGATATTTTATTAAATGATGTCGTAATTCCAATTAAACGTAACTTGCTCATCGGTTTCATCTTGGATTGAAAGACAGCACTAAACACACTCCCAAATATATGAAGCAAAACATAACCCGTTCAATCGATTCTGGCCACATTTGAGTTAATTAACAAGACACGGGTGACGAATTCGAATTGCATAAGATACCTCACTGTAAGAAAGCTAAGCAGAATGTTATCGTCGTTCATTCCTATTTAATTCCCTGGGCGTTGAATTTCGCCTTATAAAAATTTGAAGTTATTTTGTTTAATATTTTCTGTAAGAATTATTGGTGTGCTATCGAGTGCGAGTGTTTCGTATAATGCAGTTCTCTGTTTATTTAGATTTCTGGAAGAAATTGTCAAGGTTTCCAATCGATAATAATAATAACTTAAAAAAACAAACAACAAAATAGAAATGAATTCTCTAAATGACTACAGTTCAGGAGAATAGCTTGAAGGAAGGATCAAAACAAATTGTTTGCTATGCGATCTTTCCTGGGCTTTATTTACATTTCTTTTGCAGACAAGAAAGTAAATCGATGAAATAAATAAAAAAATCAAATGGTTCTGTTACATAAATGTTACAGAGTCATATTGTGTTTTTTTTTTTATTATATAATACAGTATTTATCTTCACACGACTTATACTGTTCAATTATCTCTGATAAAATCAGAATGGGAAGAAAAAATAAATCGGGGGGGAGAGAGAAAGAACATGCATCAACTTTTAAAGAATTGCAAAACTAGGAATTTAGTAAAATTGCAAGAGAAGCAAATTTTTCCCAAGATACTCTTTCGTAGCGGATTAAAACAGGAATTATATGCATGAATGACTCCATACAACACAATCACACTAACAAGTAAGCAATCTTTCGGTTTATTAATACTCCTGATCGCCTAACAATAATTCATTTCGCTAATAAAGGTAATTGTAAAATTTCGAAAATTTAACTTCTACAAATAACGGTAAAGGTTTTTGTATATTGCACCATGGAGTTTTACAATTATTTCCCTGAAGAGATAAGAGGTCCCATCCCTTATCACGATTGGTTCAATCCATGTTGTTAACGTATTTAATAAAGAAATCACGAAATGGCAACAGTTTTCTCTTTATCATAATTGATGATTAAACAGGCAAGCAATGTTTTGAAAAAAAAAAAAAATCAATTTGTATGCAAATAACCATAGATCACAAAATAGTTTATCACCACTTGTTACTAGAATAATGGAACTTTCTACCAAATAGAAGGTCTGTGTATTTAACCGACGGCTTCGAGCTAATCCTACTAAAAAATATTCCAATTCCTACCTTGAGCATCGTTCTCCATGCTGGACTTGGAAGTGGACGTCCTCATAGTGGGTTTGAGAATGGCGGCGGGAACTAGACCTTCCCCGTCCCCTGAACCAAGGAGACGAACCAGACACCAATCAGGGCCGACCGCCTCCAAAAGCTCCACCTGGTGACCCTTGTGTACACTCAGCTCCTGAGAGCCGGCCGGGGCCACGTGATCTTCACAAACCCACACTACCTCGTTCACACCCTGTAAAACAACAAAATAGTAAAAGGTAAATAAATAAACAGAATCAACAAATATTTTTCGTCTTCTTCAGATACTTTGATAATAATAATTGTATTTATTACTTTTAATTTAAAGTTACTTTGTATTAAGTACCTGTTTATGACTAGTCAAGTTCCCTAGTTTTTTTATTCCAAGCTTTTTATTTTTCAATTGAAATAATAATAATAATAATAATTAACAGATTACGCAAATAGAACAAATCACAAATTTAAAATCTGTTACAAAATATTTTAGAATGTTTTCCATAACTAATATATGATTTAATAAATAAATTAAAAGCAGATAAATTGGAAACCTTGAATCAGGAACAAATTAGATAATATATAATACTGTATATACAAAGTTTAAAAAAAATGACTTTATTAAGAATATTCAAATTTGCAATCATTAATAGGAAAAAAAAAAGAATGTAATAAATGTCAAGTTGAAGTTTCATATGACCTTTATTATAAAAAACGATTTTGTAGGAAAAAAAAAAAAAAAAAAAAAAACAACCTACACAATGAGTAAAGAGAAAAGCTGGAAATATTTTTTTTTTCTTTCTAATTTTTAGTTTGCTTAAAACCTCTACACTTCATTGATAATAGAGTAAATGTAGTTCAAAGTTCAAGAAAAGCTTATTTTAATTTATGTAGCCAGCAGACAACAAGGGATTTGATGATACTGTCCGCGACAACGCAATAATAATCACAATTATTGTGATTTTTTCTTAATTTAGATTTTTTTTTAATTAAAAAAAAAAAAGCAATATGAATAACATTTAAAAACATACATTTAAAACATTTTTCATCTATCGTCCAAATGTGGCAGCAGCACTATTTCGCCATCCTTAAGAAACTCTGATGCTGTGACGTGTGTCTTCCAGATAGTTTGTAGTGCTGTCTATGCAACTTGAGTCTACAGAGGCATTGCAGCTGTATGATCTACAGAATTTGAACGATTACGTAGTTCTATTTCTATTTTATTTTTGATTTTCACTTTCTGGATAATGGGAAAACTTAAAAAAATTATATATATAAAAAAAAAATCTCGTCTGTTCCAATCTAATTCAATAAGCAGTGAAAGAACTATTGTCTGCTAACCCTTAAGAGGATGCCACCAGACTCCAGTTATATTCTTTTCTCACTGCCTATACAAAGTTACAAACAGCAGCCAAAACACAGACTATATTTTAAGGGAACAAAAGAGTTTTAGAGATTTTCTCCGTGTGATTGCCACGCCAAGGACCGTTCAAACCTATTGTCGACGATTTATCTGTCTGTCCATACGTATAAAAAGATTCGATTCCCTTTGGACCGCCATTCATCAATTTGGTATATAACAAAATCAAAGTAATATAATGACAAATTCCAAATTTCGACCAGACTGAATGAAAACAAAGAGCGAAAAATTAACATTTCTTTAAACCTTTCGTAATGCTACTATTAATATCTTTGGACTACATCTAATCACTGTTTTGGAAAGTTCTATTTCACGTAATAACCCATACATGGAATGCATTAATCCCGGACAACTAATAAATGTACATCATCATCGAATTGATATTATTGTTTACCATGCACGTTCTTCTCTATTACAGGAAGAGTGAACCAGAAATCAGCAACATTTCATTAACTAAAAGAAAGTAAACATGTACGACGAGAAGGAACTCTTCCTTAGATTACAATTTTATGATGCGTTCTTCAAGACGATAAAAGTAATATTCGTTCTTTGTCTGTTTTTGATGTGTGTACACGTTTCGATTAAAAATGTAATTAATACTTAATTGCTGACCGAATAGTTAGGACAAGGCGTTGATGAACGGAGACAGAGTCGCAATAATTTGCTTTGAGTAGTTAAGTTCAGAAATGTATTTGTTAATTGGAGTGACAGGTTAACTGTTAGTAACGGATGAGAAATTTTCACGATTACGTTAATTTAGGCTGCAATGGCGAGTTCTGAAGTAGTGCAACTGCCGACTGATTAGTTAGGATCGACAGTGCGATGCAGTGGCAATAACTTATTTTCTATCCCGTTAATGCTTCGTTCACAAGGAACAGATTGAGAATCGCGAGAAAAGATTCCTTACGAACTATCATCTGGAAGTCACTAATGATCCCGTATGGAATTCAAAAAGTGTTCCATTGAATTTTCACACAGATATTTCGGAATTAATCTAATCTATAAAAATAAACAAGCCATTATCAGAGATCTTTTTAGTTTTGTATTAGAATAGACTTCAGTTTTATATTTAAAACTAACTTTAGTAGCTAAGGTGCTGAAAACTATTTAAGAGGTGAAGTGTTTGAAATAGGTGCTAAAACTATTCTGATGAAGGACGTTGATTGACGGATGAATCGCAGTAAGCAATCAGATGACACAGCCTTATAGTAATGTTTATAGTATAGTTGCAAAAAACTGTTAATTTTTTAAATAGGAAGTTTTATTTTTTTGTTTTTGTTTATGTTTTTGGCATTTTCCATTCCATATTTATCATTACAAAAACAACAAACAAACGAATGAATAATAAAACAAAGAAACATATCTCCTAATTAGTAACCAGTTTTCATAAAAAAAAGAATTAGTGTTGTTTAATCTTCCAAAAAACTGGAAATTGTTCACCCTCTGTTCTTTTCTTTCTAAGGTTTAGTCCGAAAGGAAGTTCCAATAAAACGCTGATTCATACTTTCATTTTTGACGTTTTAGCGCCACCAAAGCTCTTAAGATACACCACCATCAGCAATGACTTTTTTTTTTTTTTTTCCATGGGGAAATAAAACAAAGATCTTAAAGCTGTCGATTGCCATCGTCAGAGTCAAACAATTTGATGCAACCATTTTTAAACAGACGAACCTGTAGATATAAAAGTCATCCACGAAAAAAGAAAAGTTAAGCCTGATTTATTTATTTTCTTTTTTGTCTGTGTGTGTGTTCTTAGAAATTAATATCCTTAAAAAATTGATCATCTTCGTAAAAAAAAAAAAATCATCCGGACATTGAGAAAAACGTAAAAAAAACAAAAAAAAACGGGTAAACATAATGCTAAAAAATAATTTATGAGATACAATAACTTATATATTTTATTAAACTTAAAATATCAAGTAGTAATTGATATTTTAAATGTGTTTTTCTTGAACGTCGTAAACAAATTTGTTTAAGACGTTTAATTAATAATTCAATTAATGCTATTACATACTTTTCTAGAAAGGATCAGTTACAAAGAGTTTGCGAGAAGTTATGGAAGTAAATTGAGTGTGATTAAGTTTTTCTTCTCAGTTTGGAATTGCATAAGTTCGTTCAAATTAGTTACAAAAGCTGTCGCCAGATGGAGCCAAGTGTGAAGAAAGATTAAAATCTTTTTGTCTTCAGCAGCGACGGGTATTGATAAGACAGTCAAAATCTTTATAGAAAATTGCAAGTAAACAAAAAAAAAAAAGGAAATAAAAAATAAAAACGAGTAAAATTTTCACTTCAAATCATCCTCAATATCAATTTATGGTTTCTCACTGCTTCTGCATAAGTAAACTTCTATAGTGTGATAAAATTCAGTCACGTTATCAGCAACAATTCGCATTATTACGCCTTAACAAAAATGACATCCAACATTCGTCAAATCTGAGGCGGCCATTTTGAATTTCCCTGAATCTCTCTCTCTATTCTTTCGGGTGGAGATCTGATTTTAAGCTCACCATTTGGTAACATTTATAAATAATCGAAATCGTCTGGACAAACGATTCTATAAGTCCGGTATAAGAAAGACAATTAATATATAATTTCTATTAATTTTTTTCATTTTATTTTTATATTATATTTAAAATGCATAAACATATATATAAACAATTATATATAATTGTATATATATAAATAAATATATAAATAAATGTATTATAGCAACATTTTTAATGTTTTAAATACAATTTACAGTATGAAATACTGTGTTTTTATTATTGATTTTTAGAAATATAAAATTTTAAAATACATCACACGTTAGACTAAGCATATCTAATAATAAAAATATTAAATAAACTTGTCAATGATTAATAGTTTTCTATGGTAATTTCCTCTAGACAGTTAACTAATATTTCGATCTCACTTCCTCATGTGTAATTGTGGAATCCCATTTATGGATATCATCTAAGATCCAGGTAATGAATTTCCTTTAAGTTAACTTCCTTTTTAAAGGCGATGATCTTCTCTATTGCTTTCGACGAAGAAAAACTTAAACAACCTCGACATCATAAAATATAAAAATGCAGACTTTGCAAATCCTGAACTCTCAGAATTAGCGGAAAGAGACGAAACTACGTAAGAAAGTTATCCAAAGTTCCAGGGGAATCTGAGCCTCTCAATGAAAACTGGTATTCATAAGAAAGTCTATTACTAGAAACACTTTTAAGAAGAAGCAACTACAGCAATCTCAAATCAAGGGAAATTCACGTTTACTTTTTATGTCACAAAAGGATACAGATCGTGAATAAATTTATTTCACAATACTTGGTTCATTCCAGATGTCTTTGACAATATCGTAAGACATTTAAATAACCAAAATTTCTTAAAAATAAAACTTTCTTCGTCTTTATTGACTGAGCATCCTACTCTTCCACTTCAATATTTTTCTTCTCTGTGCGCATCACATTAAAACGACTGGACGGATTTCCATAACATCTGATGCAATAGTGATTGGGACCCAACTTAACGATTATTTCGGTCTCCATCTTCCGATTCAAAACTGATTCCCTAGCGCTGTATATTTTCTTTAATCTGATTTAAAATTAAAAAAGAATTTTAAGTTATTTCATTAAGAAATATTGTTTCTTCATCTAATAACAAACAGTTTCCAAGTTCAAATCTCTGGCCTGCGTCCCGTGCCTATGGGGAATTCGCATGTTTACAATCAAAATTAAAAAAAAAAAAAAAGAAAATAATAAAACAGAAAAATTGACAGGAAAATACATAAAAAACGTAAACATTTTAGTCAATAATAATTTCAAAGAAAAATTAGGAATCACACTACACTGAAGTAGTCTACGTTTTTGAGTAAAAGCTAAGAAAGGTCCCGCTAAAGAATTACTGAGACCAAACAAAAGCTAGAAACAGTCCTGATGCTAATTCAATTGATCATCTTTTATCTGAAGACAGCAAATTTCCATTTTGACAATTCATTTCAATTACAAATTTATTCACACGGAAAAAAAAAAAAAAAAGAAGAAAAGGTTTCGAAAGAGAATAAAAGTTCTGTTCTTAACCCAACGGTACCAGTTTAATTTAGTTGAGGGAGATCATTACAACACTCCATTAAGCACAATTCTTCTGCCAAAAAAAAAGTTAACGGAAGAAAGGAGCAAAGTAAAAAAAAAAAAAAAAATACTGCCCCGGAGACACCATCCGTCAGAAACTTCCTCCGTTCCAAGAATTAGTGAAGCAAGAATTGGAAAACTCCAGCAAAGCAATGAAAAGAGAAGGAGAATTTAAAATAATAAAAAAAGAACGGAAGATCGTTAACGAAAGAAGATGAATTAGAATGCCAACTCTGGAATGAAAATGAGATCCCATTTTACATTCTGGCCAAATTCTAAAATGGTAAAATAAAAATTTTTCCTAAAAAAAAAATTCTAAAAATTTGCATTTTTTTTTGTAAAATTCTCCCTCTACAGTTTGCCTACTTATATACTTATATGCTAAATTATTAAATTCTGAAGTAACCTTAACTGAAACCAAATTGCTAAAACCCCAGAAACCAATAAGAGAGATTAAAGAAGAATAACAAATGAATATAATTTTGTGCTGAAGCATAAATTTAAGGGCGACCCATTATAACAATAAAAAATTTAAAAATAATAATTAAAAAAAGAAAGTACTTTAACGTAAGGAAAACTAAAAAAAAAAAAAAAAACTAAGAAAAAAAAAAAAACTAAAAAAACTTTAGGAAAGTAAGAAAAAAAAAACAACCCACGCAGACATTGAGAAAAAAAGATGAAGAGGAAAAAAAAATAAATAAATAAAAAATAAGCAGATATACGGATTCAATCCGACAACCTTCAGCATATACTATGAGTCAGAGACCTTAAGCTTCGAGGTATAACTGACAACTGAAATACGAATGTTGCATTTCTAACATTTAAGTTTATAGAGGAAATCCAATGAAAACAATGCCGAGTATCTGAAACGGGGGGGGGGGGGGGGGGGCATTAGCTCCTGAAAATACCCTCCGTTGCTTGGGCCTTTAAACACGATGGTGAAATCCGTTTGTCGTTCGGGAGTTTTTAGGAGGGCACAATGACAACAATGCCGAATATCTGGAACATTGGGGAAGGGGTGGGGGGTTGTTTGGCCCCTGAAAATACCCCATTCCTACAGTGTTTGAGCCTCTGAACACGATGGTGAAATCATGTTGTAAACCTTCCGTTCGGGACATCGGGAGTTGTTAGGGGTGGACAGACACGGACGGAAGGACAGGACAAACGCAATAGCTATCGATTTTGTCGCCAAAAAAGCTGTAACAAGATTGCATATTGAATTTTTATAAAAGGGACCTTATCTACTCAGCAACCTTCAGAAATAATCTATTGTCAAATATATTCCTAAAATAAGTACATCTAATTTCCACCAATAACAAACAGTAGAAAGATATTTTTAAATAATATACAATGTTACTATTTAGACTCATTTAAAAATTCTTTAAAGGAGTTCTTATGATTTCTGATGAGACACTAATCTAACGTAAAACACACTAGTTACGTCAATAAACTTTCTATACACAGTAAAAACCCCCGTTAACCGAACTCGGGTCAACCGAAACCCGGGTTATCCGAAACACCTCCAAAAAGGGCAAATCAAACAATAATATTGTACTGCAGGGATATAATTTGAGGGCGAGTGTGCGTTGGGCTCGAAAACGTTGGGAGGGACGCAAGAAACAAACAAAAATTACTGAGTTTTTTTAAATGAGTAATTCATATGCTACAAACTGTAGCATACTGTATATTGATGTAGCCTTCTGTAATCCTAAAAATGTAATTTTAACTTTAATAAAGAACGTAAGTGTAGCATACAAAGAGATTTTTGAATTCGTTTGACCTTTAAAACCTTTCAAAAATACGTACTGTAATTACAATACAAAATACTGTGGCTGGATTAGATGTTCATGGCTTAACCGAAAAAATTGTTATTCGAAACGGAATTCCCTCCTTCAGTTCGGTTAACGGGGTTTTACTGTATTAGATTTTAAAAATAAAAGAAAATTATTATTGATTATTGGCTATTTATTATCTCTAGGACTGAATCAATATTGGATTCCATTTATCATCCTTCTCTTGTCTTTCGAGTAAGAAATATCTAATTGAAGATATCTTACTTCTTGACTTGTTAATTTGCAATTTATTGAAATTATGCAAAAGGATGTTGTTGCTGAACAGGATCCATAGCATCGAATTCCGTAACAGTTCTATTTTAGAATAGACTATTGCATGTAGCCTATTTGTTTCATGTCGTTTTCAAGAAGCTACAGTGAATTATCATATACAGTCCGTTTTCGTTTACGAGAGCCTTCAGCGCTTTCGCGCATGCGTCAGGTCTCCTGCGATTTCTTCCAAATAGGGGCGAGGAAGATGGGATGTTTACTTTTTATAGTGTTAGTTTACTAGTAGCTGGGTTCTATTTGCGCTTTTCGGGAAAGAATTATGGAAAGAATAAATACTGTTGTAGAAATAAAATATCTTTTTACAGGTATTAAAAGAAAAACAGATCTTAGGAAAGTGTCCATCTCAGCGTATCATCCCTTTGCGGAGTAGAATCGTCTGTGTTGTCGTGGGTCTCGCATTTCAAAACGAACAGTACTGAACTGAGGTTATAGGGTGGGACAGTAGGGTCGATAGATGGTTGTGGCTTACAGAAAAAGTAAGCTATTTTGAGACGAAGGGATCTTAATTTCTTAAAATCGTTGATTACTAATTAAAAAAAAAAAAAAAAGAAAAGAAAATTATAAATTTATGAAAAATAAGACAGTCCCTATATATATATTGTAAGTTGTTATTTCATTCATTATGTAATGAATGTTAAATCACAGTAAGTCCGATTCGATCTCTAGGAAGCGGTGTTACAAGGACTACTAGAAATTGATTGATTCTTTTCGTTTATAACATTAAATAATATTAAAAAAAAAGTCGTTATGGTAAGGATAAGAAGGCAAAATTATTTAATGTTAGACACAGTACTGTTTCCCTCTATTAACTTCTACGACTTCTGCAAAAATACCACCTTAAGTTATTTACTTTTATTATTAACTAGCAAAAATCCCCGTTCTTGGTACGGGTTACAATGATGTGGATGAGAAAGAAATTGAAGTTGTAAGATCACTTCGAAATGGCAGGAGAAAGCATTGTAGACAGCTTAAACCACGTGAATTGCCGCCATACACTCAAGGTCATTTCCCCCTCCCCACAAAAATAAAAAAAAAAGTTTATTTTTAGACTTTTTACATTGTCTACACTAGATGGAACCTACCCATATGCGAAATTTCAAGTTTGTAGCATATTGGGAAGTATGCTAAACATTTCGAACAGACACAAATTTCTTTTTTATTTATTAATAAAAACTGGATTTACAAGTTATTTATTTATCTAAAAGGTTTTAACGTGTGTGAATATGAATTGAAATGAAATTAACCAACAAACAAATTAAAGAACGGAACATTTAAAAAAATATTTAACATTGGAGTCCTAACGTTGAGGAGGGTTTTCCGCTTAGGAACCCGAAAGGCTCCAACTTTAATGATTTTTATAAAATATTCTAAATGTTCTTTTCAGTTATTTATTTATAAAATAGATTCTTCCACAAAGGAATGCGAAACGGAGGCAGAGGGAGGGTTATTCTATTTAGCGTGTGAGTGATGGTCAATCGAGAACAAAACAGTGTTGTTCCGATTAGCGGAAGTGCCTTCAGGGAAGGAGGGAAGAGAAAAGATGATGAATGAAGGGAACAAAAGAAAAAAAAATGTAAAGCAGATGATTTGAACACGTGTTTCTGAACAGAAGCGCCGACATTCTCTCCCATCAAATAAAATCTTATTTTCAAAGAAGGCGGGAAGAAGAAGGAAGTTTTAAAAAAGAGCAAAAATATCTTAACAATGAAAAAATACACTGAAAAAAAAAATTAATTAAACTGCAAAGTCTGAATTTTTTGTTTTGAAATTACAATCTTCCTTTTTTTTTCTGCCACAGAGTATTTTAATTTGCTTATAAGAAGGATTCTAAATAATAAACTATGTTCTTGCTGGTAATTCGATGATTGGTGGCCTTGATTCGTCTAATGATAATGAAATCTGGGGAGAATAATACAAGTATCGATAAAACTCACACAAAACCTGTTAAAATAGTCCGACTCGATCACGTGTTACACAGTTTAACATCGGGCCCGGTCATTTCTTCGTGAGAGTCTATTAATAATCTGCATTTCAAAGAAATAAGGTTTTACCAGTATTAGTCCGTCTGATAACATTCAAAGAATCGAAAACTTTCATTACTTCAGTGGTATGTTGATTCGTGACATTATCGTTGTTCCAGACATTTTATTTCTTTTACATAATTTCGGATAGGACAGAAGAAGTAATGGTTTCCAGGAAAATAAGACAATAGTAATCATGCTTCTGAATAAACTCAATCTGATTACATAATATCTTCAGTGATTCCACAATTTTTTTTTTATACTGAAAAAAATCGTCATGGCCGTGACCGACACAAACTAATTGAACAGTTGGGCAACTTGCAGAAGCAATTCGTAAAATAATTGAGATAAGATGAAAATATATGAAAATGACTTGAATCAGTGAAAGAGACCAAATGGCTAAAGAAATGAAAAGATGAGACAAACAAAAGACCTACGTGATCACTAGCTACAAGAAATGAATAGCATTTCGTGGCCAATTAATAGACCACTTATTGTCAACGATGCCCAGAACAATACTAACTTCACAGAATTATTTCCCAATTATTTTTATTAGCAATGAATTGATATTGAATAAATTGAACCACCAACCTCCCCCCCCCCTTTTTTTTTTTTACCTTTTTTATCAAAAGGGAAAATTGATGGAAGAGACGTCGAAATAGCAGTAGAAACTTGGTTTTGTTTGATGGCTTCTCTTGTCAATTAACGAGCTCTTTTCTTCGATGAACCCTCGAGGTGATTTCGCTTCCTTTGAGTAAAATAGAAAGAAAAGCAAACGAAAAGAAAAAGGAGATACTGGAGAGAAAAGACAAATAAGAGGACGTGGGAGGGAGAAGTTTTTTTTTTATTTGTACCTTAAGTCCACCTTTCTTATATGCACATACTGTGTTTGTATGTGTCGAGTCTACAAGGCGTACAAGTCACAGCTATCGCTTTGGACAATCATTACGAACTGTTTAAACATTTACAAAAAGTCAATCCGTTTTCTCTCACGCCTTTTCTGTTCACATTGAAAAGAGTTCAAATAAAAGAAAGAAAAAAAAAAGCGAATATATACCAACTTCAATGAAATTAATAAGCTATTCTAGGAACTGCATTTGGACCCAAGGATCCTTTCAATCATATTCGCAGTAAAATCTTAAAAATTTCTAACTAAAAGAATTTAGTAATATTTCGCATCAAAAGTTCTCGGATTTTTTTTTCCTATCGTGCTACGATTGACTGAAGGAAAAGATAAGATTAGCGTATAATAAATACGAGTGCAAGACAGTTAGTATTTATGTACAATTCAGGTATAATTTAAATTTAATCCTGTGATTCGAATATTAACATACTGTTTAATTCATTCACCTGATAATTGAGAATATGCTTTGTATTACAATCAGTAAGACTTACTCCAGAAATTATGCCCCATAATTCCTTTAAAAAGCGGTTGTGCAGTTTTTCTTTTGCAAGCAACTGCCTTAATACGATGAAACTTGGGACCTTTCCCATTTCGTTGATACAACGTCTTAGAATTTGTAGTGCCTCAAAAGAGTCTTTCAGTTTTCCGATAGGATGATGTCAGAAGTCAAATTAGGATTAAACAGCACAACATAAATTGTTTGGCGGTATTTTCTTGATTTAAAGATTACCATATCTAACAGAAACCTAATATAATAAGTCTCGAATTGGCTAGCATATTTCTTCCCCGATATTTGTTAAACACAGAGAATGTTTTTGTAGAGATGGTTAATCAGTGGTCGTAGATGTTTCCCACTATCTTCTTCTCGTAGATTAAAAAATCATCATTATACCGACAACAGTCTTGAAATACATTTTCATAGCTATAAAATTACGAGTTTCACTGAATTCTACTAGATAGTAGGTTAGAATGTAATGAGAGTGTGTAAGTAAGTAGGATCTTTTTAATTACAATATTTCTTATCAATCTATACTCTTTTTTTTTTAAATTAAAAGTCCTTCAAAATTAAAAATCAATAAATAAAATCGTTATATGATGAAGAATTACAATTAATTAATAACTGTTAATAGCTCAACAAATTATAAAAGAGCTCAACAAGAGGGTCTCCTTGACGTTTATAACCTTTCCTCTGAATGCCCCTCCCTCCTTCCCACCCCAACTTGTTCCATCGGATTTCATCTCTTTCAGAAACTGGAGGAAGAAGACATTTCAGAGGTCAGACGATGAAGTCAACAGAGCGGATTCAGCAAACAACAATTCTATCACAATAAGAAATTCAAAGACGATTGTAGTGGAAATAATAAGAATATAAAACCAGATCTATAACATTTTCTGCTTTTATGATTCTGCATTAAATCTTTTTTTTTCGTTTCTAAAATTAAATAAATAAATAAATAAATAAATAAACAAAAAGAATCTTATGTATTTCAGGATGTCATGTATTCAGAAAAATATATCTATTAAATGTCATCTGTTAATTTTAAATGTAAATCGGATAGAGAGAAAGATTCCATCTTTCCTAGTTTCTTTTCTAAATTACCCAATCCTCCATTAAATAGATACAGGCTCGTTTTCCTAAGAGTGTGTCTTACTTGACTTTCCTTACACCGATGATCGTTGGAGCTTCTACCTTCTGAGCTGCCCATTAGGTTAAGGAATTTGAATTTCGAATTATCAATGAATCTATTAAATAATGATTTATTACCATCTAAGCTTCAAGTATTAAAGTAAACATCCAATGTTACAGCTGCGATAAAAACAAACCAATAAACTTAAATTAAAAACACATGAATAGTTGCTTTGCTGTCTCTTTTCCCTAACAGTTATCAGGGAGGACTCCTACGGAAAGAGCATTGGTTAATAATTATTTGCAATCTGATTTGAAGCTTTAAAAATCTCTTATATGGTAGTTTTCCTGATCTGTGTCTAAAGCCCTTTCTTCGTGTTTGAAAAATAATTTTATTTTCCTCTGAAAATAGAAATGATTTCTACGATGAATGAAACATTCGCGACGGGAGTCGAACCTGCAACCTTCTGATCCGAAGTCAGACATCTTATCCATTAGGCCACGTGGACTACATTGTAATTATATTAAATATCTCTTATCACTCCCTGTATGTGTGTGACGCAATGAGAGAAGAGCAAGAGGGAAAAAAAAAAAAACTATTAATTTTAGCCTACTAAATTAAAATTTAAATTTCAATGTTCATTTTTTTTAGCCTACTACAAGCGCAGTCCAGATGAGCATTAGATGCAGAAGCTCGCCCTCTAACGAACTGAAGAGTCATTAGACACATTTCTCGACATGAATGAAGAAATTACAAATGACGGGCAAATACTCTATCTCAACTAAAAGCCGTCACATTGTTATCCCGTCTTTGTTGAAGGACATTAATGTTAAATAAAAAATAAAATTGGAAAAAAGACATTGAATATTTTACTGAAAAATCGTCATTAAAGATGTGATGAACTCATCTTCGTTTGTGATTTACAGAGTTTAGTAAATTGAACTTAGGGAAAGTAAATATCACTGAGAATTCAAAAGAAAAAAGAACGGCTGAGTCAGGGTAGTCGAGAAAACAGTGAAGCGAAGAGCCCGCCCTCATTGCAGCCACTCTCCATAAATTAAGAAACAACCGACGCAAAACAACGACTGCACGCGAAAGAGGTTGAGAAACAGCACGTGCCTATCCCAGCAAAAAACATTAACAACTCCTCAGGGAGGTCTTTCCTTTTTTTCCTTCTGTTTTTCCCGACAAAAAAAAACAAAACCAAAACACCATACACACACACACCTAAAAATAGAAATCCTGTGTTCGAACACAGCGTTTTCCTTTCTTGATACGACTTGAAACTATCATTTCTTGTCTCTTGTTCCCCTAAGAAGAATAAAAAAAAAAGTCTTCCATTACTTCCTGCACTGAGACTTCGCCTGAATTTGGAGTGACTTGTCAAGGTCGTTATAACCAAACAGGGAAGATGGAATTTTGACGGTGATGATTTTTAAAGGACATGGGACCATTTCCAGTCAGAGAAAAAGATCTTCAAACTCACACTTCCAAGAACCGCGGAAAAACAAGAGACAGGATTTAAAACTGAAGAATAAATCTGTCAGTTCATCATCATCATTATCCAAATAGAAAAAAGTACTCTAAAGGCTGATTAAATTGAAAGGAGAGTTAAAATAATAATAATAATAATAACACACAAACATTTACTTATTAAGAGCACGGTCCCGTACTACAAGTACATACCACAAAGCGTATTAGAGTCACCCTCATATAAACTATACTGGGACCGCCCCATTCACACAGACAAAACCATACATCACAACAGACCAGACATCACACTTGTTGATAAGGTCAACAAACAGACCTATCTAATTGATATTGCAGTGCCTATCAGCAAGAACATGCAGAAAACTCACGCAGACTAGATCAGTAAATACACTGATCTAGCACACGAGCTCCAGAAGCAGTGGAGGCAGGATCGAGTACGTGTTGTACCCATCGTTCTGTCTGCCACTGATCTGGTGCCTCACACATTGCACCAGAGTCTCAGCACACTAGGACTTCACAAAAACACTTATGCACAACTGCAGAAGGCTGTGGTACTCAACACTACACGCATAGTTAGGAAATTTATGGACACAACCACACATCCCTAATCATTCTCGCACATGTCTTTACACTTGGCAGTATGTGCTTTGGTCCTTGACCCGCCATATTGTTTTTGCTGGGGAAACCCAAGGTTTGAAACATATTAATGATAATAATAATAATAATTAAAGTAATGGCGACAATGCTATTTTACGAACTTCAGGAATCGTTTGCAAACTGCTTCCTTTTATTCACTGCCGTACTAATAAGGAGGGGGGGGGGGGGGGCCGCGTCAAAGTACTTAATGAAATTTAAAGGATATTGATACTAACGACAGAAGGGAGGGATGAATAGCCCAGGGCGCCATTTAATCATAGAATGTCTCTGTTTCCAGAAATGTATCTGATGCTTAAGTACATCACAACCCTTTCCATCATTTTCAATAATTTGTCTTTAATCCTAGCAAACCAATGCCCTATTTGAAAATAAGACTGAATTTAAAGATTTAAAAAGATTCTGTAGATAAACGTTTCATCAAATAGATTCTGTAGATAAATATGTCATCAGATAAAAACTTATTACAACTTCGATGGAGTTGTAATACAACTCCAAGGGATCACTTGTGAATCCCTTGTGAATATTACAAGGGATCACTTGTGAAGTTGAAAGTGAAATTTAGAACTCCTGAAAAACATCAAAATAACTAAACAAAGCGACAAATGTCTTTTCGTAACTATATTTAAACTACAGAAATACAGTAAACTCCCGATTATCCGCGGACCTCTTCGGTTTCCATTTTTTTTTCTGTACAATAAATTACGGAATTAACAAAAAAATTTTAAAACTAGAATAAGATAAACAATAAAAGAGGCAGATTTAGCGACGTCCAAGTAGGGTTTTCGTGTTTCGACACGAAGACACAAAGACAATTAACCGATTTTTTTGTTGTTAAAAAGTAAGAAATTAAAGTAAATTAAAATAAAGTAATTGTTTATAATGAATGTACTGCCACTTTAATGTAAATAAAACATGTTAAAAGCATTTTTGTGTTGATTTTCGTCCTTTTTCGGATTATCCGCGGAATTCGCTTATTCGCGATTGCCGCGCCACCCAACTTCGCGGATAATCGGGAATCTACTGTAGTTTTAAATGAAAGATAATGAACATTTTTTGTTTTGCATTTTGTTGTTGAAGTAATGAAAATAGGATAGGATTATAGAGATTTTTATTACAAAGATATTAATATATCAAAAGAAGAAAGAATATACTTTATTTAACTGTTTAAAGAAACAGGTTTTTAAAAAACGTGAAGCGAGATGTGCGCGTTGATATTTGAAAAGGAATCCATGGAAGTTGAAAGAAGACATTAAATATTTCGATGTTATTCTATGGATTAAATTCACGCTTCATTTAAATTCATAAAACATAACATTTCAAGCAAACATTATTTAACAGGTCTTCATGGGTCCATGAATATTAATTTCCTTAGAATTCAATTAGAAAATGAAGTCTTTTTTCGGTCACTGGCTTCTGCTAAGCGACACTAAATTGAGCTCTAATTTATTAATAATAACCCAAGGACTTATCAATGACTTTTGAGCAAATCGGAAAAGTTAACGAGTTTTATGATTACGTCTTAATTAAACATCAGAAGACGAATAAAGAAACTATGATAATATCAACAAATAGAGAATAATAACTAGAAATTATCACATCACACAGTTATTCCAAGTCACTGGTAGTTGATTTCAAATATCTACAGTACATTCAAGTTTGAAAAGTCTGAACAAATCGAAACTGCTTAATCCAGTCACTATTAATCAATCCATTTTAAACTCTTCTTTTTATTTAATTCTTTATTTTATTTTCTAACGATAGTAAGGAAGGATTAGTCCCTCAGCACAATGAGATTAATTTTCTCGAGTAACTATTTACGAAGGGAGAAAAAAAAAAACGTTTTGCAGGCTTCTATGATTCCAGATAGCGGTTTAATTTGTGTCTCACTCTGACCACTGAGTGTTCATATCTAATGATTACTTTATAGAAGTAAACGTTTCACCTGGAAAGTGAAATGGTTGATACGTTAACCTTTGCATAATTAGCTTCTCAACTGAACTGAATTAAAAAAAGATTAGGTAAAACTGAATATTTTTGTTTATGTCATTCTTTAAACAAGAGAAGATTAAAAACATATTTCTAGAGCACAATTTGTAAATGTAATATCGTTTTTGGTTTTGACATCTATCGTTGTACATTCAGAACAACGAATATTCAACTGAGGGCTCTTAGGCAAGAGCTTCGATACTGGATTTCAAAAAAACTATTTAATATAATCAATGCAATGTTTTCCTTTTATCGATTTAACATGGCTGGCTCTCAGTAGATCCTTTCACTCTGCCTTGTCATGATCCAATTCGTTTATGTTGTTTCATTACGAACATCTTCAATATACGAACGAAGATAATTCCCAAATGAAGTCATTTCATCTGCGTAGTTGATTGTATAAGACATCAACAGCGATGATCGACTTTTTTCTCTTGTCCTTCTTCAAGAAAATAAAAAAAGTCTGATTCTTGTAGTAACACAGATCGAATCCACACGTTAATGAACCGTGAATAGCTCACTGATCTTCTGACAGCCAATGGAAGCGGAAATAATGGTTTCCTAGCACGACAGGAATCCCTGAACTCTTCTCACTTACTAAGACATATTTATACAACTACAAAAAATAAAAAGAATTTCATTCTTACAAATTGACGATATCATCTTCAAAACAATATAAATGCTTTTGAAAAGCCATTTGCTTTCACTTTGATAGAAAGTTCGAGAATAATATCAATGTTTAAATAATAATAGTACTTTATTCTTCACTAGACATTTTAAAGAAAGTTCTTTAAATTATAAAATTTATCTAAGAGATTGAAATCCTTGACATCCTCACAAAAGTTTAACAAATCCAGTTATTTCTAGACAATCAGATTGTATTTCAGTAGATTTACGTATTTCGATTTCAAAAAAGTATTTGCAATACTTATGACTGTAAAAAAAGAAAAAAACAAACAAACAAACAAACCAACCAAAAACACTCATATATGAATTAAAATACAAAAAGCAATATTTCTTGCAATTTAACTCTTCACTCGATCTCTCCTAATCAAAGATAAGAAATTGATTAGTGCTTATCCTTGGCGTTTGCGAAGGCAACATTAGTCACGAGGCACCAATAACTTTCTCACTGTAAGACATGGTCATAAATTACCACTTATGTATTCAAGCGCTGCTGCGAACAGACTATTAATGAATTGGTTTTATTATATCACTGACAACACTTTATTCTATTCGACCTAGTTATTGTCCAATGAACATTCAATAAAATCTTTCGGAATAATAATTATTTTTTTTTACATGATTAAACTGGGACTAAGCAATTACTAAAAAAAAAAAAAAGAACCTATAAGTTTAAGTTCAGTTCTTAATCCAAGTCAAGATTATCGAATAATCACTGATTTAGAATAAACTGGTCGCTTCGCTCGAATCATCATCCTCCGCTTCAATTGAACTTGATGTTCCTTGTCTTCGAGAAGGAAATAAGCAATTTTGATTAGGCATTTAGATGATACTACAGCAGTAGTCATCTTGAAAGATTTTCAAAATCTTCGGGAACTAACTTAAAAAACACAGAACCGTCCTTGAATTCTGTTTACTCGAAAATCCTCCCAGAGTGTTAGATTCTGGGAGGTGGACGGGAAAACATTAAAGATGCCTTCAGCTCAAAATAAGAGCGAATGTTCATCGAGAATAATCAACAACTGAAAATTAGAAGCTTTGCTCTTTGTTGCCAGTGCACTTAATGGCGATCTATTTTTGTTACTTACTGAACACTTAAAATGCAAAGTTTGAACAGTTCAATCAGTTTCCGAGGCAGGAAGTTGAGGAATTTGATTTAAAGTGAACTGATCTGCTATCACAATTGAAAAACCAATGAATCGGAGAGTGAAGAGATAAAGACGAGGATTAAATAGACCCAAAAATAAAGTGACTCTAATCCTAACTAGAATCATTAATTTCACAGAATGATAGCGAATAAGCTTTTTCCCAACACACGATAAATTCTACAATAATTAGAAAATGAACTAAATATTAAGAAAAAAAAAATCCATTTGAGAACATTTCCATCAACAGAGAACTTTTTGTTTAGATTTTACATAAAGCATACCAATAAAATGAATGGATAATAATGTGCTAGAATCAACAAAAGCAGTTATCAACAGTTGTTTTCACAAACAATAATAAAACGTAGTAACATAAAGACATTCCATCCACATCAACAACGTCGATTGAAAATTTCCATAAAAATAACAAACTAATCGTAAAATTTATAAAAGCAGTTTCAAAAAGCATTTCAAATTACATTTTCTTATTAGACATTAATCTTTCAATATATTACAATTAGTCCTTTTTTTTTGTGTCCATCCATTCTTGTATCACGTTATCTGCAAGATCTATTAATTGCAGCACTTCTTCCCACGGTCAACTTCGCTATAATTTTCAACCACTTTAACCTGATGTTATTATTAAATGCTTTATTTGTTGCAGTGCTTTTCTTTCCTTTCTCAAGCAATTTACTGTTAATCTTCATTTTAAGGGACTTAATTTATAGAAGAGACAAAATATATAAAAAGAAAAAAGAACGCATGTAACTAAACAAAAATTCAATGAACATAATTTTTGTTTAGTTATGTGTGTTCTTTTTTTCTTTTAATGAAATAACAATGTCAGGCACGTTAAATTTGATTTCGAGACAAAATATAGTGAGGATATATTTAAAAAGATCCAGAAATAGCTGATGAACAACTTCTTAAGTACAATTTCGCTCTTTCTATTAATTAGTATAAGTTGCTTAAAGGATATTGTGTGATTGATTTTTAGATCTGGCGATTGAATTTCTCAAATAAACAAAATAAACACTAAAGATTTGCTTTCTAATAAGCTTTTTAAGATCAGATAAGACTACGAACTTCTAATGCGATTTTTTTTTCTTTTACTATTAATCCTTTCTTTCCGCAAACGCTAAGTCATATCTACAAGATCCTTTACCAAGTGAGTATAAAAAATGAAACCTATTTCGTGTACTCCCAATAACTGAATTCTTTGTGACTGAATTCAAACTGAGTTTTGCAAACATCAGCGATGAGACGAAGTGCAATTAAATTCATCGGTTACAACGAATCCTGATCTCCTTCCACCATTAAACGAATACTAAACCATTCTTAAACAAGCGAGATCATGAAAAGAAAGGTTCTTCCCAGGGAAAACAGGATGTTTTCTCATTGATGTAGAGAAGACACACGAAGCAATAGCTCGCCTCCCCCGCGTATATCTTATCTGCTGCCAAATATAGCTGTGCCAGGGGAAGAGATCTGCCGCCCATCTGCGTTACTTTTGCCGCTCTTCCACCCCTGCCAACGCGGTGGTAGCAGCAAAGAAAACACTCAGATGTTTGGCAAAAGGAAGGCAGAGGAAAGAAAAAAAAAAGGTAGGGCAGAGGAAGAGACGGGGAAAAAATAATAATGAGCAAATAAAAAAAGAAAAAATATATAAAAAAGTAGAGAGCTTTAATTTCCCGTTTCTATTTTCAATCGAGAATCTAGAAGATCATTATAAATTTTTCATAGAAGGCAAATTAAGGATCAAAGTTCCAAAACAGTACTGACTTGGGATAGACTTTGCTCACTTCGGAAAATAAAAGGAAATGAAGATAGCGATAGACTCTGTTCATAAATCACAAAAGATTATAACATCATGAATCGTCTTCTGCTCAGTGTTAAATATCTCTCTGCTGTTCTTTATCTTCTTACATTAATGCTTTGCTGCTTCATCTTTTATTTGCTGATCTCTCTAAACCACATCTATTGGTTTTAATCTCCTTTTGGTGTATTTTCTATTTGGTTTCTTGCTTATATTTTCATATATGCTTTTTTGTTATTCTTAAGACATTTAATAATTTGAGTAAAAGTAGTACATGCAATTTATAAATACAAACTATAAATAATTCATTGTTGAAATAATATCTCTGCACATTACAAGAAAATCAGTCAGTGTTTATTTTGAACTTTCTTTTCATTGTTTCTTCTTAATGTCTATATCTACTTTAGATATTTCGAAAGTAGATTTCTATTTCAGAAATTCATAAACGATTTCTACTTTAGATATTCCTAATCTTCAAATTCTTTCGTTCCTTTGCAGTTTCTGTTCATACTGAGTTTGTCAAAAGTAACCCTGGTTTTTATTTGCAATCCATCAATAATTTTTCATACAATTGAAAATCTGATGCCATCTTTTAACAAATATCATTTGTTGATTAAAAGGAACATTAGTCTCGACGCCCACCTACGCACTGCGATTTTCGACGACCAGTTCAAAAAGAGAGAGAGAGAGCTCAACTGCTGAACTCCAATTTGAGTTTATTACAATTTAAATATTCATATGTAAGAATTGGTTACGACTACAATTTCATCATCACAATCGATATCAGGAACGAAAGTGAAGAAGAAAATTCAGTAAATTGAGAACTTGAATAAGGAATAAATTAGTCGATTTGTAGCACAGGTGGTAATAAAAATGCACCAAAAAGTTTAATAGATTGGAAAACAATGTAGCTTAAGTCTTATATCAATAGTAATATCAATAGTTTTTTTTCTTTAATTTCAAAGATTAAATATTAGATCTCTTAGCCTGTATTTATTGTTTCAGTCAAATGTAAGTAAGTTTTGTTTCCATTTAGTAAGATTAGGTTTTAAATGAAGATCAGAACGGCTGCTAAGGCTATGACTTACGGGCGCCTATCATTTAATGCGACTCTGGACAAAAAAAAAATCAGTAGTATGTCACTGAAATAGACTTGGTTTTTAATAATATTTTCACGATTTTGATTTCACAAATACAATTTTTCTAAACTAATTCTATAGAAATGTAAGTCGGCTGAATTAGATGAAAATAGATGATTAACTGGTGTAAGAGCACAAAAGCAAAATAAAAAAGAGCCACTGAGGCGAGTCATTGACTTAAATGTTTTATTCAAACAGAGCAAATTGATATCAGGCATTTGAGACAATTACTTCGTATTTACGACACCTTAGCTAATATCGCTGACATCAGTTTCAAAGGGGTTGGGGTGGAACGCAGTCTAACATGCAAAGCTTCGAGTTACAACGATTGTCTAATGACGACAGTGGTCTGGAAACATAACATATCTTAAGTGCAGAATTAATTTATAAATTTTGAATGATAAAACCAATTCTACGTTTTACACTAGTCTGTTTTTCATTTCTTCGTTTAAAATGCTGCATTTGTATCTCTGTGTGGTAGTTAACTAAAAATCTATATTTTTCCTTATCTATTTGATATAATGGCTGAATTGAAAACTGTAAGAATTTCACTTTGATACAAAATTAGCAAACAGAGATGAAGTCAAACAGTCATTTATTTATGAAGGTTTCATTTTGTGGATGTCAACTTTGGAACTGTTATTTCTATTACTTCTATTGTTGATTTACAATCTTGCGATTTAAAGATTGATGAATTTCATCAGAAAATGAGGAGATTCACAGAACGACTGTAAACAAATCTATCAGCTAAATAAATTATGTAATTTCCAAAGTAAATATTGGGGGAATTGTGTGTGATTCAGGAGACATTTTGATGACAATAAGGGAAGTTAGTTTTTATACAGACTCACTTTATCGTTTCCCACATTTTCGCGATCCCCTACATTACATCCATGTTATTACAAAGTGCGATTTCACTATCAAAACGTTTACGTTGAAAGGAATATTACGTGAACATTTCGGACACGGTTTTTATCTGCTTATTAATCAACAGCATAATTAAACAAGAGAATGAAATCCAAAGGTATTTAATAGCGACCAAAAGAAGCAGATGGACTGAGTAGAGGATTGTCCTTACAATGATTAAACACTGCAACTTTATTTACCCTTCTGCCGCAGTAAGACATCGTTTTAGATTACGAGTAGTTCTACAATTCTTGTGAGGTTCTCTCAATCCCCAACTTAAAGAATGAATGGAATTTTTATGGTCAAAGGATTTTTCCAGAACATCCAAGCAATCGATTGGGCTGAAGCGAAGACATCCATTTTTTTCACTAAAAAAATGGATTTCAGTGATTTCTTCAATCAACCAGGGTTGCTTTATGAGGACAGGTTTAGTGCACATACTTAAAATTTTCTAGTGTATCAAGTCTTACTGTTAAGAAGGCATTTCTCAAGTCCAACTTTTCCGTCAGTCACTAGATTCCTCCTTCCACCATTATTAAGATATATTATTAGTTGAAGAGATATTACGAATTGAACAACCTTCTATAATAGGGTGACTGAGTGATTCTAATTTAATTTTTTTTATTGTTTTTATCTTTTCTAAAATTAATTTAAGTTTTTTTCATGTTATCAGTCTATTATTATCATTATTAGGTCCAAAAAAATTAACCTGATTTTTAAATAATTTGATATCGTGAAAATTATCATGATTATTCTAAGAGACATATTGGAAGATTTATGCTAAAAACTAACAATTTCTGATTTTTCATACTAAAAAAAGGTGTAAATTTGCAGACAGATTTTTTTTTTCTTCCTTCGACTCAACTTAGGAATTTTTAACCTTTAAACAAAGACGAAAACCTTCTTCTAAGACTGAAGAGGTGATTGGAAGAAGAAAAGGCCAGTAGACGACCAAGGACAAAAGAGATGTTTGCGCAGAAAATAACCGTAAAAGGGATTTGGAAAGAACTGGAACAAAAACAAATAAGTTTAAGTGGATTCGAAGCGAGGAAGGACTTGTAGCAATTAAGAATTCATTTGCGTTCGTGGAAAGAGAATGAGGTGTTTAAAGCAATATTGAAAAATGTCTCAAGGTTCAGAAAAGCTATGGCTTTACCCAACCACCCACACAAAGATCCATTATTTTTTTCTTGTCTGTTAATAAAGACAAACGAAATAAAATTTTGCACTTTTCCAAAATCCTTTTAATTCAGTTAATCTTAATAAAAGATTCGATAAATGGAAGACAAAAAAAATGCCAAGCACATGATGTTTTTAAATTAAGAAGGTGAAGAAATATACAATGCAATGATAAGACTGAGAGAAGAAAAAGATATTCCTTTTGATTAAAGAATGTTATATGCTATTTTAACTCTCTGTATTTTCATCCTTAAGCAAATAAATTCTTGTCTCTATTATTTTTGTGTTTCTTAACGATGTCATCAGAAGTTACTCGGTTCTCGATTATCTTCTTCTTGGAATAATGTTTACACTGATATTTTTTTTTATACAATTTAGAGAATACATTTTCTAAATGTGATTACAAAACATTTCTGATGAACAATGATCGTATTTAGCAATGGCTGTCGTTCCTATTTTTTTCCCATTTACTTTATCTACACCAAGTCTATGATTAAATCACAATAATCCGGTATTTTATCACCATCTCTTATTAATGAATTTATACGAAATTTAAATCTCTACGAAAAAGAATCAACTGATCCATTCTTTTATGTATTCTAACGATCTCAATGTAAGCAGAAGCAAAGAAACAATTCACTTGCTTGTTTCAAATTAACAATGTTATGGGGTTGTCTGGGGTTGGAGGACACCCTCCTCCTTCAATTACATTGAAGTTATTAAAATTTAGGTGTTTTCCCTCACGTCAAAAATGCAAACAAAGTAAAGTTATCGATTACTGTTTGTTCATAAAAAGATTCAATGAAGAATTTCTCAAAACAAAGTCATTATTACTTTTCATTTGAATTAAAACAAAACAATATAGCCTTAGCTAGGTATTACAATTCTTTTGCATATATTCTTTTAAGAAGTGTTCAAGATAAACTAATGACAAATCTACGGAAATCAAAATGAAACTTCAAAGTATCTTCAAATTTTCAGTCAACACTTCCATTTATCTTCTTTCATTTATTTTAAATTATCAAATCTTTTTTTTATTCATAAGCAATATTTCGTCAAGAGGATTTCTTGACTTCCTCAAGCTTTCTTCGAAAAATTAATAATCATAGATTTCAAATTTTATAACAAATACAAATATTTTACAGACATTCTAATATGCTTATATTGCTTTTAACTTTAGATATTAAATAATTTACATATTCTGATATTCTTATTTTGTTAAAAATAATAAGTTTTAACAATCAATTGACTATCCACCTAAACAATTTTAATAATTTATGTGAATTTTGCTTTATTTTTAAAACTTTATATCGAATACTTATTTGCAAACTTTTTGCTTTATTCATACAATTAAAACTGTTTATAATAAGAGTCTCTATAATTAGTCTTTTTTCTCTATCTATTACTTGTAGAGGACTTCGGTTTTTGGGTCCGGATTGTGTTTTTTGGAGAGGCAATGATCTGCCCAGTCTGAAATATGTCTTTTATTGTTCTGGAATGTGCTCTCTTACCCTCTCTTTGAGGGTCCTATCCGTACTTCCAAAATATACTGCGTTGCAGTCTCTGCACTTTAATTTATATATTACTGCCATTTTCTGTAGGATCTTACAGTCTGGGTCTTTTGGAATATCGCTTGCATATATATCTTTAATATCTTTATCAATATATGTATTTTGTGGTAATTTTAATACTTTATTAAAGATTCTGGATACCTTATCTTTATGTTTTTTCTCTAGTCGAAATAACTTTTTTACGTGATACCCTACAAATTCTTTTGGGTATTCGTTTATCGCCAATTTGTTTTATAGTAGACTATTTCTATTTTGTGTTTTTGTTTTCTTTGTCCTCTGTATTCTCCAATATCCTTTTTAAACAATTTTGTATTGTAGCTTTTTTAATATTCTTGTGATGTGCTGAATTAAAATTTAGAATATGATCACTTTTATATGGTTTCTCATATTGTTCGAATGATAAATTCATGCCATTATTTTTGATAAGAATATACAATATGGTATTATATTATTTTCTTCTGCTTCCTTTTTAAATTGTGTGTGTTCAATCTGCTGAATTTATGAATTGAAAAAATTTCTCGAATTGCCTATTGGTAACAAAAAAAAAAAAAAAAATACAAAAGTAATTGACATTGCCTCTCCAAAAAATACAAGCCGGATCTAAAAACCGAAGTCCTCTATCAAGTAATAGATAGAGAAAAAAGACTAATTATAGAGACTCTTATTATAAACAGTTTTAATTGTATGAATAAAGCAAAAGGTTTACAAATAAATAAGTCTTCAATAGAAAGTTTCAAAAAAGTTTTAATAAAGCAAAATTCACATAAATTGTTAAAATTTGTTTAAGTGGATATTCAATTGATTGTTAAAACTTATTATTTTTAACAAAATAAGCATATCAAAATTTATGTAAATTATTTAATATTTAAAATTTGTTTAAAACAATATAAGCATATTTGAATGCCTGTGAATTATTTGTATTTGTTGTAAAATTTGAAATCTATATATTATTAATTTTTCGAAGAAAGCTTGAGGAAGTCAAGAAATCCTCTTGACGAAATATTGTTTATGAATAAAAAAGATGTGATAATTTAAAATATCTTCAAATTTGAATATTCCCTATAAAACAACATCTAATAAGGAGTGGTAGGAGAAAGGCGAAGGAAGATGCGGATCAATGTTGGACTGTTTCTTCAATGGAACAGTTCATTCCTTGTTGCATGAATCAGTCGGTTTTTTTTTTCCCCTCTCTTTCATTCGGTTTAAAATAAGATTGCCATTGAGTGGGCGACTTGAAATTGAATAGCTCTGGGTGGGGTCGACTTTCATCTAAAAGAGAATTATATTCAAACCAAGTCATTGGTAAATACAGAAACGCCAATCGAATTCACGAAATAAGAAGGAAAATCTTATTCATTGTCGATGGATGATATCAGCTTCAGGAAGCAAGGATTCCTTTTCCTGTGAATGACGTCATTGGCAAATTAGCTAACTGTTATCTTCACCTTACATTATAAGGGAAAAGTTTTTGTTCATAATTTTTAAAGATTTCCTAACAAGAATCTAAATTCTCATCTTCTATTTAAGTCCTAGATCTAACGTAATTCTTAATCACTTTATTATTTAAATCATATTTTAAAACTTATTTAATAAGTTATGATTTATTTATTTATGCAGTCAATTTTAGATGTAACGAAACTTCTTCATTCCTTCTTAACTCAGGTTTTAATTATAACTGACCATTTCTTTACTTGTATCAAGAAAAAATTCCGAACGACATTTCATATTTTTTTAAAAAACTTTTTTCCCGTTAAGAATTGTTTGAATTTTACACCACAATCTTCTGTAATTAACTAAACATTCCTTTATTTTCCGTCTATATTTCATCTTTCTTTGCGAAAGATTTCTTAAGGATATTAATGGAGAATTCTATTCTCTCTCCTCTAAATTCGTTATGAATACATTTTGAAAAATAACAAAAAACACAAATAATAATTCATCAGATATGATCTATTACAATAATTTCGATTCATTTAATTTTTATGATTGTAGAGTAGGTAGTTTATATTTCGGTTGGTAGGTTTGAATTTTTATTTTATTTTAGCTTTAATTTCTGTGAATCTGAGTTTCTCGTGAAATGAGTTCAAAGGGTTGATCCCAAAAGGTAATCAAAACATTAGAGAACGAAATCTGCTTCCAAATTGAGTTATCTGTTTAATCTATCAACTACAATCTAAACTCCTTGGAGGACGAAACGAGGGGAAAAGAAAAATAACCTTTTCCGCCAATTCTCAGTTCAGTCACGTTTTAGCATCAATTCCCAAGGGTTTCTTTACAAACATTTCGATTTCTTCCAAATATCTGAAACCTCTTAAAAACGAAATAAACATTCTTTTAAGGGGAAAAAAAAGAAAAAAAATGAAAGAGACAGATTTTATAATGATCAATCAGCAACGGAATCAAACTAAGTTAATAAATGAGTGTATAAAAATTAATTGCTCATTACTCTGACGAATTTCATTCTTTTTCCTTTGATGTAATTGATTATGGCTTCTTAATTGATATTCCAGAAGCATTCAGAAAGAAAGGCGTGCCCCACAAATCCCAACAGATAAACCAACAGGTTTTCAATTAATAGAAACTATCTTTTAAAGACATCAAAATGGTTTAGTAGGTTACGCAAAAACAAGACAGAAATTAACCATTTGTTCTTCAATGAATGTCACCTGTTATCATTTCTGAGATTTATTCAGAAACAGCGATTGTTAATTTATACGAATTTTAAAGCAGAGACTCTTATCTCTGACATTTAAACATTTCAAAATTTGAGCTCTTTCCAAATACATAGGATATATATATATATAAAATACTAACAACAAATTAGTCTAATTGAAGATGAACAGTCTACCAATGATGTTTTAACATTGGTCTTGAGTCTTCTTGAACCAATGGCCCTGCTTCTCAATTGTTTTTTCTCATGATTGTAATTTTAATTGGAGCCTAGCTTGTAATTGTATTCGGAAAAAAAAGGTGAAGACGTGAAATCGAGAGTGGTTTTAATATGAATATATTTATTTTTAGTTTTAAATTGTTCATGTTTTGTGGCTTATTTAATGTTTTAACATATTTGAACAAAGTTTTCATGATTTCATCTGTTAAAACAGACTTCTTATACGATTGCAGATCATCACTACTTTTTTTTATCTTTCCTATAAAAATATCGTGAAATTCACTAAACAAAAAAACAATCAATTTACTTTCTCAAAATTAACATTCCTATTTGGACAGGAAAAAGAAGAAAAAATATTGATTTTCTACTTCTCATATATCGAAGGAAAAAATACTTGTGGGAAATAAATATATTTATTAGTATGTTTTTTTCACGATGTAAACAGTGACACCTCAATGACTAAAAGCAAGAAAATAAAAAACATGAACAAAATGTGGAATACAAATCCTTGGCTGAGGAGAGCTCAACAAGCTCGAAACGGCTGTCCCAGAGTCTCAGCTCAACTCAAAAGGCATTTTTATTTGAGTTTTTTTTTTTGCTTTAGAATTCATTTGAATGGGTTTTTTTTTTTTTTTTTTTCCTGATTTCATTGTAAACACATAATATTTTTTTTTTTTTTTTATTACTTCAAAATTTGTTAAATTAAAAGCTTGCCGTTGATCGAACTCCAATAAGATTTTTTTTTAAATGCTCAATTATTTTTAACAAAAACAGAAGGGAAAAAAAAAAAAAAAAAAAAAAAAAAACCAGCCCGAGACGATTTGCTCATTTTACATCTCAAATTAGAATTATAATGAATCTAAATATCATATTGGCTTAATAAAATTTATATAGCATTACAGAAACAGAAATAAAATAACATAAACAGAAATAATGTTATATAGCATTACAGATACAGAAATAAAATAATTTAAATATTTGGAAAAGGGAGGGGGAGGGAAACAATGTCAAATAAGGGAAAGAGATCATAGAACTAAGGAAGAAGGAGGAGTGTGTCATTCGAACAAGTGTCCTAATAAAAAGCAGATCTCTAACATCAATTTAATTACAGAAAGGAAAGATGACAGGATTGAAGACAAACCTTGTTATTGTCGAAACCTGCTTGCAACTTCAAAGCCAAAGGATTAACCATTTCTAACATCTAAAATCCACACAAACAAAATAATAATAATAATAATAATAAAGTTGATCTAAGACTTTGAATCTAAAGATTCTTAAATTAGGATATAAAAAAATATTGCACAAACAAGAAGAATACCGTAATTACTTTTTTTTTTTTTCCATTTTTCTGATCACGTAAAGCTATTCTACTCTCTTGTGCTTAGTTTTGAAGGTGAATTGATCTGAAGTTGAACCACTTATCAGACTTAGTTTATATCAGTGTTTTTCAATCTTTTTGAATACGCGATCCCTTTTTCAGTAAAAAAATTCTGGCGACCCCCTAGGATCCCCAATGGCGAACAATTTTTGATCCCGAAGGTATTTGTCGGAGTACGCCAGTGAGTACGGACATGATTATAAATTATCTTTGCGCTTTGCTCCGAGCGAGCAAGAAATGGAGACGTTTAGAATCAAGATTAGACAAAAATATTAAAGAATAAACAGGCTTTTACTTTTACCTGGCTTGCGACCGCGAACCACCCGAGCAAGACTTCGGAGCCCCCATGGGGATCGCGACCCACAATTTGAAAAACACTGGTTTATATTATATACAATTCTTCAAATAAATCCAGACCTCAAAGTCTGACAAAATAAAAAGTCAAATAATAACAGTTGTGTAGAATTTAACTTGTACACCATGCTGACAAAGGGTGCAGGAAGGCCACCCGAAACTAGTCATGTAAATGTTGGTGTAATTTATAGTGTTTAAAGGACTTTTTATTATATTTTAATATAATAACTGAATTTAAATTTATTATCACTTTTCATTGAAAGGCAAAGGGAGGATCAAAGGACGGCGAATAAGGTCCGCTCATAACAACAACTAAACTATTCAATGTTACAATTTTTGACAAGTTCCAGAATTATAGTTTTGCACGAGTTTCTGAAAAACTTTCGACTTTGCCTTTGTAAAATCACCATTATTACATTACCAAGAGGCTACTAATAGGCTAATTTCGTTTTTAACAAAATGGTTTTTGATAAAAAAAAAAGATCCCTATCTGTAGTATCTTCAGAATTTCCCATTTCTCTCTGATGCTTTAGGTTTAAATCTCCAAATTTCATGATTTCATTCCGCCGTACTGAAAGGGAAGGAATACCACTCAAATACACAAGAGAAACAGGTGCTTGTCTAAAAACATGCATGTCAAGTTTCTAGAACATTCGATCACTGGTTCAAGAAAAATTAAGAGGAAGGGAAAATCCTAGAGAGGGGGAGAAAAAATTGACATTTTTTTTAAAGCCTTAATTTTTTTTTCTTAGTATCGAAGGTTAAAAATATATTTTATAGAATAAGAATATTCTCTATCTATAAAATAACTTTATTTTTACGATGCTTCAAATGTTAGGCATTAAAATGAAGGCTTTCGTTTTTGTCGGAGGACAATTTTCCAATGTACAGAGATCAGACAAATATCTTCTTCCCAGACTTTGAGAT
>JAFIDM010000001.1:86592890-86615031 GCA_023159025.1 Thereuonema tuberculata
TTAAAGTATCTTTGTTAGTTTCTCGTTAAAAGGTTTTGTTGTATTTTTATTTGTTTAATTGTATTGGTTTGAGAAAAGTTTTCTCATTCCAAAGGATGTTTATCTTCTTTATGTTTTTATATTTCTTTTACAAAAAACCTTGAGAAAGTCTTTGAAAATAAAACGACGAAATATTGGTGTCTATTGCGGAAGTTGGAGTTTTCCTTATCTGTATTGATTTATCTACAAAAATATGACATTAAATTTTAGACTTAGGTTTTGAAAATGATAAGTTTCTTAGCTACAATTCATCCTCTAAAGCAAGTCTTCATTGTAATAAAAAATAATACAACAATAATCTAAGATTATGCTTTGTTATTTATAAAAATATAAATAAATTAAGTGATGGGAAATCATTTGACTTTAAAGTTAGTTAAACATTTTTTTTAGTAAGAATATGAGTTTAATACGGAGGTTTGTTATTCTTAAGAAATATGACTGAAAACTATTTATTTATTGCTAATAACATAGTATTCCTATTTACTGATGACTTGTAATAGTTACTCATTTGCTAAACTGTGTGATAATACAGTAAAATGGTGAGATTTTGAATACAAAACTATGTCCGTTCCAAGTAAATAGGGGAAATAGAAACGCACATTAGTGAAAGAAATATTTACTATAGAGAGACAAGAGGAGTCATCTTATTCTATGTTTATTTTTTTGTTTTTTTGCGAAATAAATAAGCAATTAGGCCAATTTATTTCAGTTAAAAGTTGATTCAGTTTTTTTTTTTTTTTAATGAATTTACCAAAATAAAAAAAAGGGATATTTTGCATTTTCTATTCATTCTAATGTCCTTTCTCTTAAAATAATTATAAAGAATAAAATAAGAATCGACATAAAAACTCCAGACTATTAATTTACCTTAAAATTTTACCCAGAACATCTGAATATCTTTTTTTTTTTTAAATCATCTTAAAATTTAAGTAAGTATTCGTATTAAACATTTATCTTAAGTAAAACTATTTTATTTTTTCTAATTCCAAAGAAGAAAAAAAGGGAGGGGGGGGGTAGAGACCTAAATTTTCCCTCCGTTTCTTTTTCTGGAAATGAGGCCTCAAGTCGTCTCGAAATAAAGTCAAGGGGGTTAAACTGAGCTGCTCAAGATATTTTCCATTTGCCAGTGAAATAGCCTTGGTTATCAGTCATCATCCATCAGTGCAATGACGTCATTATCACTAACAGAGAATAGTAAAGTTACCAATAAATCAAAACTCCTCAAATAAAAACACGAGGAATTTATTTATCACAGCAAAACTGTCTTAGTACTACTTAATGTTACTTTTACCTCCTTGCTCTCCTTTCTCACCCACCCACTATTTTCTAATCTGCTAGTAGTATGTTACGTCAATGTTTCCAATACGGTCTCTAAATGACGTAAAGCCGACTGCCTTATGTAAGCATTTCCATCATTTTTACAAATTACTTTACAAAATGAGGGACTTGTTTTTTTTAAGCAACTAATGTTGTAACTTCGGGAAAGACGTCATGGCAACTGACCAACCCCCGTGGACGGTGATTATGCCGTAATCAACACCCTCGCTTCTATGTAAGGTGACGTATGTCTCGTGCGAATCCTTAACTGTTTGGAGGCTTTAAACATTTAATGGGAATCTGATTAACATGGATTTGCATTTTTCTTAGCGCCTAAAATAAAAGTAATCTGAAGGTCAAGACAGAAAGACATAGAATTTCATCGTAAAATTATTTAAGCTTTTTATTTTGTCCAGATTATAAGCTTTTATTTAGGATATAGATTTTTTTCTTCTTTATACACTTAAAAAGCATCTTAAGTTTAAAACGACAAAAAACCTAAGTGATGGCTTATATTAATTTCACTCCAAAGCTTAGAACCCTAAACTAAGTCTTCTTTCCATTCTAAACATTGAGGTCTAATCTTCTGAATTTAAATTTCCTTTATCAGACATTGAAGGCGGTAATTTTCTATCTATTGGGAAATCGTTAATCACAGTGTTTCAGTAATATCCGATCTCTCAAATTCCGACTTGAAGTCCAAGGCACAGCTTTCGACATTTCATCAACCCAGTATCTTTCTTCATTGGATTCAACTAAACGATAACTAACATTATCTAATTGAGGCATCCCTTTATCACAACATTAATCTTAATGATAAGAGGAAAGGAGAATCATCTTAAGACAATAAATACCTTTTAAAAATTTCCCGTTGATTTATTTGAAATAAAAAGGTATTTTTCACTCCATTTCCTGTACCAATGTTTGTCTGTATTTGGGCCATAACCTTAAGATAAAGTTATTTATCAAATTTAAATAATTACTTAACAATAAACAGAAAACAAAAGCAATAGAACTTTTCACATTGTTAGTTAATAACTAGAAGCGTCTATTTGGCGCAGCTTAGCCGCAGCTGCTTTTGCGCCATTAAACACCAACCAACCAACTAGAAGCGAATTATTAAATAGCAAATTATAATAGTTTCCTGAAAACGACAAGTTCTTTGTCACTTAGAAAAGTAGTAATTCAATAAAAATAGTGTTAATATTCTCTATCTAAATAGATTTGTTATTTCCTGTTGTAATAGCAATTAGATGTTATTATTAGTATTAGGGGTTTTTTTTTCTTTGATAAAGAGTGAAGCGAAGAAGAATGTGCACTTTTTTTCTTCCTTCTTTCTTTTCTTTTTCTCTTATAAAAAATAATAATAGTGAAATGAAGATAATGCGCCTGAAAGGTTGATTCATTTCTGAAGCATTCTGTATCATTGTTTATTTTATTAAGTCAGTGCTTTCATTTTGTCTTATGAGATCTGAAAACAAAACTCTTCATATGTATTTTTTTGTTTGATTAAGTTTTGTTTGATTTCTTTTACTATCTTATTTCATTATCGAATCCCTGCCAATTAATACATGGTAATTTGGCTGACGAGATACAGATAAAGACAGATTGTGTTTTCTCAAATTAAATGAAATGAACAATAGTTAAAAAATAAAAGAGATTTCCACTGAAATGCCATCATTACCCCTGAATACAATTCATTAGCATCAATAAACATTAATTAATTCAGCAAAAGTGTCCTAGTATCTGTAATCTTGAGTAATCGACGAAGGAGAAATTAGCGAGCACTTCTTTTAAAGGCGGGCTAAAAATAAGAAATCCATTCTTAATCTGTATACATTTCAAATATGTTCAGATCATTCAGTTAGTAATTTTTCCAACACCATCTTTGGTGAGTACAGTCGAACCTGACTAATAATTAAATCTTTTTTATCTTCTTATTTCATTGCATTATATTGGGTCAGTGTGAACTTGTTTGAAAAAAAATTTGTTGATTTATACGTAAAAATTGTCATTTTAATGAGAAAATTTGGGAAGGAACTGTCTTAGCTTCGATATATCACATCAGACACCTATGACGTCATCTTAATCTACTTAAGAATGAGGAATCTTAATTTGTTCTATCGTAAGATAAAAGCCAGGAATGTTTTAAATATCGGAAAACAAAATGAAAAGGATTTTTCGAATCACATTATAGACTTTCACAAAACGTTGCAATAACATTATTCTACTTTGGAGTTTTCTTACTGGCATCATAACTATTCTCCATCATATCCAAGATAGCGAAATTTAAATTTTGATTGATTTAAGATAAAATTCCGTCTTTTAGTGAATCTTTTCTTCTTCTGAATGAAAATCTCTCAAAGTTAGAGAGTTCTCAATCGGCGTCTTCTGAAAAGCAGAGTAGTTTTCGGTTTTTCACAGAGACTGTTTAATAATCATGATAATAAAAATAAAAAAGTAATCGTGTAATGCGATAGGTTCGTCGGCGTTTTGTAAACGGTGAAAGCCACTGCATCGTAGCAATGCCAGAGTGACATCTCATAACGGACCCTCGGGGATAGTCACTAATCAATGGAACGATTGTCCGATGAATTCAAGTAGGACAACCACTGGAATATTAATATTTTTACCGACATAGTTCCATTTCTTAAAAGTCCAATAAGTTGGTCGCAGTGACAGTAAAATAGATCGACTCTAACCGTTACTACTAGAGGGCGTTACTTGAAAGAAAACATAGGTAAAAAAAACGATGCATATATTTTTCTAATAAAGATATAGGACTAGTGTTTTTCTTCCCTACTATTTGAAAAATTATAAATGAGAATAAGGAAATGTTTCCATGCTTCCAAGACTACCACAGTCTAAACCAGTGGTGCACAACCTTAGGAAGTCCGAGGACCAACATTTTTATAAAAGTTTTATTGGAGGGTCCCATCCTCCAACTCTTACTATATTTTACTAATTAATGATTTAATAATGTCATTTATAAAATAAGATAATTAATGCTTTAAGACAGTGTCAAAAGCAAAGCGGCTCCATAATATGCACAATTTTGTAATCAAAACTTTATCGGAAGCGATCATTTTTAACCCCCCAACTTCCGATCAGGGAGTGGTCCTAGACGTCTAATTTTTTGGACATGGTTACCTACGATTTTGATGCTGAACGTGAAGGTTTCGGTCCTTATGTTTTACAGGCAAGCTGTAAACCAGGGGCCGCTGACATTGATTTTATGCTGTCTGGATGGCACATTCTGTAGCTGCCAAACGGTTAGACATATTCGAATGAAACCTTCACCATTGTGTTCAGCATCAAAAAGTAGGTGACCACGTCCAAAAAATCAGACCTGTAGGATCACTCTCTGACCTCCAAGGTGTTTTCTTTCTTTTAAAAACGCCTTTAAAAGACAGAAAACGCCTTGAGGGGTCAGGGAGTGGTCCTAGAGGTCTGACTTTTTGTACGTGCCACCTACTTTTTGATGCTGAACACAAAGGTGAAGGTTTCATTCGAATATCTCTAACCGTTAGGCTGCTACAGTGTGTGACATCCAGACAGGATAAAGGCAAGAGCTGTCCCCTAGCGGTTTTACAGGCAAACTGTAACCTAGTGGCGCTAAAAATATATGAATTTACATAAATGTCTCATTAATTAATGATTTGACAGTGCCATTTATAATAATAATAAATGTAAAAATTTACATTTACGTAAATACAAATGTATTTACGAGGGCCGCGGGTTGTGCCCCACTGGTCTAAACTACCGCACTATATTGTCAACTGTTACTTCGCAATTAACTATAAAATGACTTCAAAAACAAATTAAGGATAATAGCACTTGAAGCATTGGACAGCAGCATTTAGGAATTAAAGATTCATTTATAACCTAGTTATGGTCAATCTCCCAAAATTATGACAGTGAGGTTTTACAATTAACAACCTCCTGACCTTTCATGGTGAAAATGCATTTCGAAATAAACAGCAGTAAACTTACAGGCGATCTGTTAGTTTGTTGTTCGAAGAATAAAATTTTTATAATTAAAGTAGTTACATTTGCATTCAGAAATCTGCACGTTCCGATTTTTATGTTTCTGAAACACCTATATCCGTCTGCGATTAGGTAATGATTTATACAAGTACTATAATACGAATATAAGCAATGTTTCTTGTAATACTTCTAAATGAGTTTCAATATTTCTTTTCCATACACATTAAATAAGAGTTTATTATTTATAACAGCACTTTTTTAAAAGGAACTCGATGAATAATTCAAAAAATTATACTGCATAATATCAATATTTAATTCATAATTACAAAAAATGTAAGCAATAACGTAAAAAATTACTTAATGGCGATAGCGGAGCTAAGAGTATAAGAAATACAACATGAGAATCTTAGTTCAAACATAATTTTCCATCAGAATTCGGATAATTCTGAAGCTATTTTGTTTCAAACTTTATTTTCGCTCGGAAATAAATGAGGTTTCTAACCCAATGGATGTGCCTTGTAGGTTGTGTCCTTTTGATGGAGATTTTGTCCTTTCTCGTTCGTATCGATAAAAGCTACTTTAAAATTGCCAGCCATCTACTCATTAGAGACCGCCTAATAATTCGTTACCATTGTTTCCGTGTCACGTGCTTTCGGTTAGTGGCGCCTCTTAACGCCGGAGAATCAGCGCAGCGAAAAAGACGGCCGAGGCGAAGTGTTGTGGTTTTGTTTCTGTTCATACTGTTTTATGGATGAAAGCGCGACTTAATCAATTCAAGACGAGGAAGAAGTAATTAGCGATCAAAGCAAGCAGTTAGTGGTGCGACCTCACGGACGGCACTTAAGGCAATGGATCGACCGAAATGCTCTGTTGCTTCTTCCAGGTCAAAATTGAATCATGCAAAATAGAAGGAAATAAAGAACAAAATTAACACAATAAAGTAAAGATCAGTTACATGGACAGAAATTTCAAGAGCAGTAAAAGATCAATGCAGAATAAACCAACATCATTAGACAGTGAAGAAAACTTTGCTAGTCGTTTATTCCAGGAACTGAAAAATGCTTAGCTTTTTAAATTCCAATCATTTTGGTTTTAGCATTAAAAGATTTGGCCGTTCGTTCATTAGCAGAAGAAAACAAATGTAATACAATGGTCCGTGTTCTATAACATTTGAAACTGTTATATAAGTTTGGATCTTTCTAGATATTCTTGTAATAATAGTAATAACAATACATTATGTAGCTTCGTGATGAAGTTTTGACCCTTTCTGAAAAATAAGTACAAGAAGTTCCTGAATGAACCTGGAGCCAAATTTCCGGAAAAGCGCCACAACTAGGAATTCAATTTGTCAGAAGGCGGAGCTCAGTTTGAAAACCTATCCAATGCAAAAAAAGAAAAAAAAAAGAGAGAGGCATTGCATATAAATTTTTAAGATCGGTTCCTTCGTTCAAAAATTACTGGACCGGAAAAATGAGGTAGACCTCTAATCTTAAAAACTTAATTTCCTTTTTGGAAAATAGAATAAAAAAGCAGCTGGTGTAATGTACGCTATTTTCAATATTTACTTCAATCTTATCCTATTATAAATTGTGAGTTGTAAGAATATTAAATGTTTTCTAGATAAAATGGAACAATAATAAGTGATTGATTCCGACTGATTGATTGAGATCCATCTGCCAGTATGATCTCAAATCAATACTGTCCAAACCACGGATGCCGACAAAAAGCAGATTCCTATAAATGGTTTTCTCGCCTCCAGCTACAGTCGATCAACGAATCAATATATTTGATTCAACGACTTCTCTTTGAATATTACGCACAATTCTGCAAAAGTAAAATTTTACGACTTAAGGATGAGATAAGCTAATTACACATTCACGCGACCAGCAAATTCCCCAATCTTGTGCGAATAGATATCTCACCATGGACTTGTTTATACAGTTTAAAATGAAATGGTCAAGTATTTTAGCCTTTCTTCTAGTTGGTACATGGGTATTTTTTTTTCTAAGTAACCAATTCCTACTCTAAATTCACCTGTTCTGCGAAATGTCAATTCATTAAGGAAGAACATGTCAGTGACTGATGAAACAGACCAGAGGTTTACACAAATATTCAACGAAATAAATAAATGGGTAAAAAACTCACCGGACTTCCTGTCGTGCGGCCCAAGATAGTTCTTGAGAATTTATTAGTTTCCATAACTTGATTGTAATAAACTTCGCATATAGTTTAACAATAATATCCATGAAAATTCGAATGAAGAGTATTACGTCCAAAATTGAGCAAAAAACTAAAATCTTCAAATTTTCTAAATTTACTAAATAAAACTGAATAAAGCAATTTTGGATTATTTTAATTTTAAACAATAAGCAGTTAAACACTTTCCTTAGTAAGACTCGGAATGTATGTTTAGAACACCATTGTCAGAGAATCGACTGTAACGTAATTCATTCGGTTTTTGTTTTTCCTCTAACTTCAGAATTAACATCGAAATATTTCTTGCAGGATTTGTCTGAGAAGTTGTCCATTAACCCGTGGTTTTTATTTGTTTCTCTTCCACTGAATAACATCTGTTCGACTGCTGTTGCCAATGTTGTTTTCGAAAGGCCACCATCTTCTTTCCTTACGGGAAAAAAAATACACACACACAAAACCGGAAGCGTTACTCACAGAAAGCCCAAATGCTAATTTAACGGAAATGGAACCCTCCATTCTTCGGAACTAGAAATTACCTCATTATTCTAACACCACAACTCTTTTATTCGTCGATGCTGCGAAAGAAAAATTACCCGAATAACGGCGATTTCTTTTCCTCTTCGGGCGACGGAAAAAGCATTTCGTGGAAACACCGGAAGGCGTTTCTTTTGCCGGAACTGAGCTCAAAGCAAGGCAACGTTCTTCTACCATCATTTATCGAAAGTACCCGATACATCATAGAACGGCTTACGAAGAAACATCATTGCTTTAGTGTCCTTTTCAAAAGAGAAACGATAAGCTACTTCCGGTTTTCATTTACGACGACTTAAAACAGTTTTTTTTTTTTTCTTCTTTGTTCTTAGGAGTTCCGTAAAGATTTCTTAATGGAAATGGCAAAGATGTGTCAATGATTTTTGTTCGGATCCAAATGGTCTAAGCTTTATTTTGCTCTAGTGAATTATTAAATTTAAGCTGATTTCAATATTAAGTTAAGACACGTCAACAAGTTAAATACGTCAAAACGAATTTATAAATAACATTTCCCTTAACGGTTCGAAACGTTTCGCAGATTAAGTGTACAAAAAAAAAAATAAATAAATAAACAAATAAATAAAATTAAAAAAAAAAATTGTCGCTTTTTTGTTTTTAAAATACTACAAGTCAAAATAAAATTTTGATTAAAATCAATTTGTTCTGTTTTTTGTAAACTGCTGCATTTTTTTTTTTTTTGCGGCACTAGAAATCTTGAATTTTTTATTATATTACGAAAAAGATCAAAATATTAAAAAAACCGCATACAAATCTCAAGACTGTCAATTCCTCTAATGTTTTAAACGCAAGGAGCAAACATTAAGCAAGTATCATTATTAGTAGATGATCACGAGCCAAAACAGACTTTTTTTTTTTTTCCATCAATTTATGACGCTTGAAGTATTATTTTCTTTCTTTTAAAGGAAAAAGGATTTTTTTTTTTTTCATCAAAAATTTACATTAATGTTGAAGAACGTTATTATTAAACCAAAGAACGTCTATTCAATAAAAATGATTAATGAACTTAATATTCTGAAGTGATAAATATACAAATAATGTAAATTTGCATGCTTCCTCTAATATTTCGGCTCAGTATCTTGAGCCTTCATCAGATGAAATTTAAGAATTACTTTAAAAAATAAAAAATAGGCTAAAAAAACCAATTCGGCGTTGGATAATAAAAAAGTAACATTAAAAAAATCAGCGTCGTTCCAATGATCCAAGGATGTCCATCATCCAAAGACATGCAGCAGCATCAATAGAAACCCGTGTGTCTCACCTACGATTGCGAGGCGACTTACAAAATAAGACTGCCTTTTCGGTGACTTGGTTTGCAGTGGTGTACGGGTGACATGGATGGTTGTGGACTGGCAAAGAATCGTATTTAGTGACGAATCCAGGCTTTGTCGGACACGGATAACTACTGTACTCGATAATGGAGAAGTACTGAGCAGCGTACAAGTCCGGACTTCATCGTTGAGAGATACACCGCCAGGACTGACGGATGTCAGGGTGTGTGGAAACATCCCCTCCGACTCTGGTATCCTCTGGTAGTGATCAGGGAACTTGACGGCGCAGTGGTACGCTCAAGAAATTCTGTGGCTTTATGCGCTCCCTTCTTGGAGCAGCTTTAGTGGTCCAGTTTCCAACAAGATAAAACGCGCCCACATAAGGGGCACGTGTTTCCATGGACTGCCTCCGAGCTGTCGACTCCCTTCCTAGGCTTCCGGATCTCCGGGATCAGCTGAGACGGCAGCTTCGGTCATCAACGACGAGCGGTCTGAAGCAGTGGCTGCAACAGCTAAGCGATGATCTTCCGCAAGATAGCATTACACGTCTCTATGATTCCATACCAAGCCGTACCGCCGCTTCTATCCACGCTAAGGGCGGTACGACGCAGTACTAAAGGGATATCTGACCTGTATTGTTTTGCCCGAATAAACGGCCCATTTGCTCTGATAGTAAGCTGACTATTTGCATCATCACTCTCGTTGTCTGGTCAAGTGTCATTTATTACGTCTGTTGTTTCTGGATGCACTAATTTTTTTGGCAATGACTATATATATTTCAGAGTTCTTATCTGTGTTTCTTTGACCTTAAAACGACAGAAATGATCTGCCTAAAAATAAACTTTCCTTAATCGTACTGCCTGTTGCCCATTCCTGTCGGAAAAGCGAAATCAGAATCTCCCATCTCGTCCCTTCAGATGTGCTCCATACGCAAAGTCCATAATACGCCTTTCGGCAACAACTCCACTAGAACGCTTTTCGGCAGAATGAGTAAATGCTAGGAGTAACAAACAAAGAGTAAGGGAAAAAAATATACGGAATTGTCTTTAACTTGACCATGATGGTTCAGCGAACAACAACATAACCATGAAAGAGATCCACAACTTCTTCAAAGGTAGAGATTCGCTCCATTCTCCGTTCAATTGTTACGACAAATGGGCAAGACCAGACAGTGAACAAGTAACACTTCATGGCAGATTTTCGCAGTGGAATTAAAGACTGACAACTCTTCTAAGACAGTGTGTATAGACCGAATCTCCACTGACAAGGTTTCAATAAATTACAGATTTGTTAGTCTATCAAAGGAACATCGGAACAGGCATTTGCTATCCTCCTTGTAATGCTACTGTGAATCTGCTAATGAAATAAAATATCAATTAATGAACTACAAACTCACCTCTACAAAAGCCCCGTGGCGAAAGTTTCTCAAATTGTTCTTTGGTCCCTTTAATATTCTATTAGTTGTTTTTAAAAAAAGATCAGAATTTGAATCAATTTATTTGGAAAATAAAAATAAGACAATAAAGCATCAAAGATAGGAGAAGATGGCCTTATCCTCATAATTTCGTCATGATAGAGCCGGGTATTTTTTCCCTGCATTCTAAAAAAAAAATTACTGGATCCTTTCTCCTACGTAAAGATTTACTCATGATAATAAATGTTCAAATTAAATGATGCTTTCGCTTTGTGGAAAGGAAAAAAAAACAAAAAAAAAACCTTTTCTATGAAATGACGTCAACGATTTATTAGGAAAACAAGATCAGATGAAGAATCGAATTTAATGGGTTTCGAGAATAAGAAAAGAAATCTACCTCAGTCCAAGAGAGTAACGAAGAAATCTAGAAAAGAAGAAGGAAAAATCCTCCTCCAATCAATTCGTTCTTGATGGGTTTGTTTATGCTTTCGTCTATGATCTGCATCGACCTAGTTTGCACAGCGACGACCTCTGTCGGAGACCAGTGAAAGGATGCCTTGTTCTGACATCAGAACAGAGGCGCCTGTGTATTCGAAGGAAAAAAATTACATAGAAATTTGAGCAATGATGTATCACCATGACTTTTTTTTTTTTTTTGTTAACCCTTCGTTTTCAAGCGCAATTAATGAGGTTTGTTTATTATTGGCGAAGGTTACTTTAACAATATTCATAACGTCATAGAAATTCGTTGAAGTGGACATAAAAACTTACCTCAGGAAATTTGATGAAAAGGTACAAATCAAATTTAAAACTAATTATTATTATTTTTAATGAATACTTATATTTCAATTAGGGGTTTAGATCTAGGATAAGCAGTACATAACAGCCAAAACAATTTAAAAAAAGTCAAAAACAAAAAAAAGTAATAAAAAATAATAAAAAACCTCTGCTGAAACGTATCGTGGTAAATTTGGCCTTTTCTATGTATCGTACCACTGACGTAATGATATCTATACCTTTTTTCTCCCCACATAAATAAATAAATAAATAAATAAATAAATAAATAAATAAATAAATTAGTTTATTTTATTTAACAATTAAACAACTTTTTTTTTTCTATTCCATAGTAGACTTACATATGGAATTCTAATAATGCTAGACATTTTTGTCTAGAATTATTAGCAATTGTAAACAGAGCGACTTTAAGAAAACAAAAAAAATATGAAAAAAAAAAAAAATCCTCTAATTTAAGATTATATTCTTGTCTAAGATGATCTAAGTACATTACTACAATACTTAAATGTGTTCATCCGTAAGTGATAAGAATTCAATTATGTACGGATGGTTGTCCCAGGATTATAAGAAAGAATGTTCAAAGAGCCTATTACACGATCGGAGCGGAAGAACATCGTTTGCTTTGGAATGTTATTTGCAGTTAAAATGCCGTACTACGTTTCTATTTGGTGAGAAAGTACACAGGTGCCCTTTGCGACACGAAATTACTTATTATTTACATAATTACAAAGTTTAAACAACCAAATTTCATGGTTTGATTGATTGTGTTGAAGGTGGGCGGCAGGGAAGCCCAAGTACCGCGACCTGTAGGTCTGTTGTGCTTTCCCACGGAAATGAGAAAAGACGGAAAAAGTATGGTGGGAGAATTGCAAGGAAAACGGGAGAACCCCGAGAAAACCTGCCCAGCGCGGATCATCCACCATCACCAAATGGTAGTCAGCTATCAGTCTAATAATTTCTTGGAGCAAAAGGAAGTCAATTAGTTTGGATCGAAATGAGCTAAACCATTGTACGAAAGATAAAGAATATGGTGATTAAAGAGATCGAAGTACTTAAAGAAGCATTGTCCAGCTCATGGGAACATCAAAGACAATTAAGGAATGAATACTTCATCAGGATTTAGGTCTTCGAAAACATCATAAACCGAAAGTAAACAACCAACTCTCGTAAGCTATATGAAGGATAGGTAGGCGGAAAAATATTGTAATCCTTGATGAAGCCTAGACGTATGTAACAGGCCATGGCACTTTTCTATCGTCCACATGACGCCAAAGACAGATAGAATGGTTTTATCGGTGAAGGAAACATTTCCTAAAATGTTCGTGATAGTGGCTGGTTATCGCCTTTCGGGGCGGTTAACACTACGTAGAGCTTCTGGAATGCCAACGCTAATACTGCCTACTATCGAGAGAACATTTTGAAACCATTATATCGAACTGAAATCCCTATGTTTATAAGAACGATTTCGGTGGCACTCAGTTGTCACGAGAAGCTACCCCAACCACTAATAAGTGTATTCTATTTGCTTTCCTTACGTTCCGGCTATTACTCAACATCGAAGTCTTCGTTGGAAAATATTGAAGGTATTTTGTCCCATTCCTCCTGGCAGGCTTTCCAGAGTCCACCAACAGTTTTAGTGAATGGATATATTTTAGTGAATCGACCAAGACAAGACCTTGTCTCATACAACAAGATCAACAGTGACCTATAAGAATAGAATGGCTAAAGAAATAGGAATTCAGGCATTTCTATACCTGTAAAATCACTAGAATGCATCTCCTTTGTCCCATAACATATCTTCTTCTCTTCACTTGAGTTCAATTCTTAACTGTCACTCTAATGTCAGTCAATAACATTAGATCCATAACATTAGAGCCTATGGAATTCAATGCTGCTAGAAATTCAATTGTAGCTAATTTAACCTGTTAACAGAAATATGTCGTATGCAGTTAACTAAATAATCATTAACGCAATAGTTATTAAAAAAGAGGTGAAAATTATTTTCAGTACTTTCAATTTGATAGCAATTAATCGAACAAAAAAAATGCACCTAAAGATTTCATAATATTTAATATGTTGACTGTAAATCTTCTTCATGTGATTTATATCAATTATTTGTAATGTTTGGGAATTTTTGTAAGTTGGTGGCCATTTAGTAATGGGTGGTGAACAGTAGCATTTCTACTCCTCGATCTCCATTTTATGCTAAATTTCCAAACTCGACTTCTCACCAAATATGACTTACCTTTTATATTGTTTTTAGTAAATGTCTTACTAGGTTTAAACGCATTGATAAAGTCATACACCTGATTAGTTTAACCATGCAATTAATTTATATAAAAAAACAAGAATACAAAGGAATCATCGACTAGTTTCACCCTGAGAGACGGTGTTTTTTTGAAAAAACAGTCTCTCGGCGGTGAAACTAGTCGATGATTCCTTTGTATTCTTGTTTTTTTATATATATAATCAGATGTATGGTTTTATCAATGCGTTTAAATACATCCATTATACGTAAAGCGTTTCTAATCCTAATCTTACTAGGTTTTCTTTGCTGTTTTCTCGCCAAAAAAACAAAAAAAAAACAAAAACAAAAACAAAAAAAAACACCTGTTAATTTCGGTAATTTTTCTTCTAGAAAATTCTAATAACTTTTACTAAAAATAGTCTTGATTCTCATGAACTAAATGCTTTTTTTTTTTTTCAACTGAAAATTTACAAACTTCAACCAATTATGCTATTCCAAAACAGATGAAATCGTTACTTTTCAGAATATCTGACGACGTCGTCAATCCTGACCAATTCCCAGACGACAGCACTCAATTCCACACCCCAATGGTGAAATGGTGGTGATGGTTCTTCTTATCTGACCGATTTTGGCATTGGCCGCGACTTGTTCGGCGTAAAACCAGATGACCCCATTTCATTGGGGCTCATCATCGTCCGTTTCGCATTCCTCAGTTTTGTCTACGTCATGGCCTCGTTTTTACTTTTATGTAGTCACTCTGCTCGTCGTGTGCCTTTGATTTACTCCAATCTCTGTCAAGAAAGACTTCAAAGATTAAATATCTTTCATGTAACTTTTAATTCCTTTTCTTCGCTAGAAAAGTAAAACAATTTGTTTTTCATCAAGTGTTGATAAACGAATCCTATTGACGAAAAATAATATACCGAGTTTTCAGAAATCAATACGATGTTTCTCAAGTAGATCTTGAGCTTGTTTAAGAATTCAACGATCGCGATCTACATCCCGTCAATTTCTAAGCAGATTTTTTTTTTTTTTTTTTTTTTTAAAGAATCGTTCACAAAGCTTGGCTATTACTGTTAATATCTATCTCTGACGGAAACTATTACTGCTTTTTTTGTTCTGCCTAATTTCGCCAGCTTTCTTGTCTATTACTGTGGTCCTTTGTTGCATCATCAATTACTTCAGAATAAATAACTTAAGAAAACAAATCAAACAGGAAGATGATAGAGTTTTAAACACAGATAAAACAAAACGAGTGTAATTATTACATAATAGAAAGATTCACAAGGACGATTTCCAGAATCACTGCACAGTTGGTTCAATGAAATTACGATACAATTTGAATTTAGTTGTTATCAATGTTGCAGATCATTTCTATTACAGGAAATGTCGGAGATACAGTTCACTGTAGTATACAATGGTTTTGTTCCAAACACAAAATTCTATCATACGTCCCAATAAGTTTTAAAGATTTCATTGACAACATCTGATTTTGTATCAACTCAGTTCTGATGTTTACATAATCAGTCTTCATTGGAAATAATACTTATTGAAATAAAGGTGCTCAACGAAGTTCCAAATTCTGTCGTTGCCTAAGAAAAATTCCCAGGAAAGGACACTTTAAAAAGCAGTCGTTTGTTATAATTAAGACTCTGATATTAATTTTTCGAAGAAGTTCTAATAGAATGAAGCTTGACTGGTTGTTATTTTAACTGGGAAGAAATCCTTCCTCGAATCACGATAATTAGTAAGTTTGTCAACAATTCTTATGAAGGATTTTTGAATTGAGAAAACTTTTCAGCTTAAGTGAAACTTTAAAAATATACCGTATAAATTTACATATATAGATATATGTAAATCTGCGAAGATATTCCGGCTTTATCTAGTTTAGAATGTAAGTTTTATTCTTTTGTTCTATACTGTTCTAAATTGTTAATGATTAACTGAAATCTTTTCTTTGCGAAACTCGAAGGGCACGCTTTGAGTTTTGCCTGTAAAGGAAAACATATATATGACAAAACATTTTAGACTCGGAAAATGCTGAATCTTCTGGATTTTAATTCAAATACAAATTCTGCCGAATCTCAGCATTTTTTCCCATTCAATAAAATAAGCCAATGAAATAAAGAAAAGTCTCGAATGTGAACGAGTCATTACTTCGCGAGAGAAGTGGTTAGATCTTTGTGTAACAACGAATAACACCTCATAAACCGCTGGTACATAATAAAACATTGAAAATAATCTTGAAAGTAATGTTAATGACGCTACTAAAAGCAGCGTTTTAGGTCAACACTAAAAAAGAAGCCGACAGCATTAAACAAGATGTAAAAACTGATAATGACCTCCATGGAATCGGCAAAAGAGAACGAGCATTCAAAACATATTTTATTGGGTCAATAAACTCCAGAGGAGAACTTTTTAAAACGTAAATTGTATTTACAACTTCTACTATGTACGACGAAAGAAAAGAATAGAAAGAAGAATAGAAAAAAAAAGTAGGGAGGCATTCGCTACTGCTTTGGCAGCAACAATAGGTCTTCAGTAAGTTAACAATGATCCAAGAAAATACAGCACAAAAAAGAGAGAGAGAGAGAGGCGGTTGCTAAGCGACAGTTCTTGATGTCAGAAGCGAACGACATCAACGCAATCGACTTTCCTCTTTCCCTTCTTTCCATTTTTAACTCAAAGCAAACCAATTTTTTTTTTTCTTTTGAATATGCTTTCAGTAAAAAAAAAAAAAAAAGTATATTAAAGAAATCTGCAGAAAAGGAACACAGATGCTGAATTAAAATTAATCAAAAAATAAGTGTCTTAGTTATGGATGTTTTATACTATTTATTTATGTATTTGTCAATGGCAACAACGACTTCAGGAATTCTATTTTTTCCTCAAAGCTTTACTGACCTTAAATGTAAAAGGGAAGTTGAAATTTTAACCCTTTTTTCAGGTACCAAACGTCATCTTCTCTTCCATATATCCTCAATTAACTTTCAATATACCAAAACCAGATTTTTAAATATCTAAATGAACATTGTAGAGATCTTCTTCGTCATCTGTTTCAGCAGATGAAAGTTTGTAAAACACAGAAAGTTCGAAAAATGTTTTGTCTCCGTTGACTCAGAAGATTCTTAAATGAATTCACTGAAAACAATTAGTGACTGGTTTTTTTCTTGAACAGAATTCAAAACATATATGAACACCATCATATATGTTTCTGTTCTTTCGTTAACTGAGTTGTACAAACATTTTAATAGGCTTTTATTTTAAAACGAAAAGTTTTTTTCGTTTCTATTTTCTTTTCATTCTACTAATTATTTCACCTGAAATTCTCTTCAAAAGCAAGTTTTCCCGCTATAACTTCTCTCAAAAAAAAAGAGTTTTGCGAAGTCCTTATTAACAGAAATACTTCCGAAGTAAAAAGAAAAAAATGGTGGCCAAATTTAAAAATTGTTGGTCTTAGTTTTCTCGCGAAGAGATGCTTAATAACAAGGCGGGTTTTGACTAATTAATGTGATTTGTACAATGCCATCCAAGAAGGACTTTGAATCCAAGAACAATTGTATCATAAAGGTTTTAATATATTCCTCAATACTAAAATATATTTTCAAAATTATACTCGAAACCAATATTACTTAACTATGTCTAATAACCTTAAAACATCCATTTTTTTAAAATTCCATGGAGTTTTCCTCTTCCGAAGATGTAGTATTATATTCAAGAGGCGAAGACGTCACAGAAAATTAACACTGATTCAAGCATTAGATTAGGAGGCCTCCACTTACTGATGACGAAAGCAGTCATGTGATTAAAGGCAGAGATGGGTGAATGGTGTAGTTAGATGTTCAGCAACCCAGAAAATGTCGGCTTGGGAAATTTTACATCTCGCACAAAATGAAGTTACAATGAAACTAAGTTATTAAAGCAGTTTCACTCTATTTAGAAAACAAACAAAAAAATTGATAACTTGAGTCAGAAGCAACTTCGGTACCACATACTTTATGGTACATTCAAAATAAATGAAATCAGAAATAAACTGAAAGACAAGTAATTTTCTAAAACCAACTACTTTGCTTTTTTTCCCTTTAAAACACGAATGAAAAGTCCTTAACATGTATCTGTCTGTTCATAAGTACGAATAAATGTACAGTTTGCCGAGCACTTTTTTTTGTTCTTAATTTTTCTTCTCGGCCCCTATTTGTTAATATCATCGATGACAAACGAGCATCAGAATGTTATTCGTTCTTCACTAATCTGTATCTACTGTCTATATCTTTCTCAAACAACACTGTTAGTGGATGTGAACTGACTCTCGCCGATCTTCTATTTCAGTTTATTAAATTTGAAAAGCCTGGAGTCTAATATTTGAGGAAAAATGAAAACCCAAACTTTTTATGTTTCTCTTTTATGTTATTTTCTCCTTCCCACTTCAATCTCGCTCTGTCAGTAACCATATGTACTTTTTTTACATATAGTTGAAACGACCGAATTTAAATGACTTAATACATTGCAAGAAACAAATGGTTTTTGATTTTATCCCAGTGCTTACTAAACTTTTTGAGTTCGTATATATCTGCAACATCCCAAGTAGATACATCATTAATCCCTTAACTGGTCATTTCTTTGCTATTCGTTTCAATTGGCTACAGTTAGAGCATTGCCTTTTAATCTGTGTGTATCATTAAATAAACAAGGCGGCTGCGCTCCGTCCAATTCCCACTAAGAACACGTCGAAAGCAATTAACATCGTTGGGAGAAGCGCTGCAAAGAGAAAAAAGAATAACGCTGGAAAAATATTATGAAAGGGATTATTTTTCTTTCTTTTCGCTCCCCTCCACCCAACATCTTTTGAGATCTGCCATCTTTAAGCCCGAAAAGAATGCGTGGCTATTGAGTCTTTTGCGTCAGAGGTGGTTGCTTAGCAACGTCAGAAGCAATCGATGGCGAACGCGGACGAAAGAAGAGGAGCCAGGCAGATGATGATGATGATGATGATGACGATTTTCACATCGCTTATTAGGGAACGAAAACGGGAAAAGGCAAGGGAGAAAGAGGAAATAATTCAATCAAATACAGATCTACCACTAGTACATGAAATGGATTTCCATTCCTGTCAGTGGAAATTACATTCGAACATTCGGAAAGACATAAGGAAAAAAAACACAAGAGAAAGTTACTGAAAAAAAATAAAAATAAGAAAACATCTATAGATAAAGACTTGAATGATGAATTCATCGAAAAAGAAAGAAAGAAAGAAAGAAAGAAAGAAAGAAAAGAAATCTTCGTGGTGAGAAAAACGAACTTCTTGGTGAAGTAAAATCCATCATCTCACAAGTTACAAAAGCACCCGATTTAAGATTCTTCTTAATATCTAAATAATCAGAGCTTTTCATAACTAACAGAAACATCTTTTTAAGAAAGAAGGAAATAATTAATATGGGCAGTTTCGTATTGTTCCTCTTGTTATTGATGACTCGATTTTTTTCACTGGCAATTACACATTGGATAATAATTTACAACTGGAAAAAGAAAAACAAATATACAACGTTCTCTCAAGATGATCGCTTGTGTTGATCAGAAATTGGAAAACAGATGCTCAGATGTTTTCAATGGATTGGATGGATTTTAAAAGGCCATGAGAGTTGCTTTAATGGAAAAACAACTCTTGTACGGGATTAATTTCGTAGGATGATGTCTTTGGTATGAATCTACTATTTTTTTTGTTTAATATTTTTACTTGAGTTCAGATTGGTATGAAATTTCTGCTTCGTAACATTTCTATTATCAGTAGAGAAATACAATGAAAATTATACAGTGAGTTGGTAAATACAGGGTGGGCATAAAAGAATGGGGGAGTTTCGAAGACGTGTAACGGTTTGGATCTAACACCATGTGACTTCTTCTTTTGGGGGTACTTGAAAGACAACGTGTACCTATCCCTAATGTCCATGCTGTAATGAATGGATCTGTATGTTGAGGAAGCCGGACATTCTTCATTGAGTCTGGTAGGATTTAGATTATCTCTTGAATGTGTGCCGGGTGACGAAGATGAGCACATAGAGGGACTTTGAGTGATGCGCATCAAACTTGGACAGTGGCATTTCCAATTGAGAGATGTTGTTAAGCAATACAGAAAATACACGTCTTTGAAACCCCGCCATTCTTTTATACCCCCCCCCCCCCCCGTACAACGTAGCTATTTTATTCAATAATGACGAAAACACTAAAATCTAAAATTAATTTTAAATAATAAAAAGTAATTCAATGAAGATTAATTTGAAATTCTAAAATAAATTTGTTGATAAAAGCTAATCAATGCAGAGCTTGTTTTATTCAAACTGTAGTTAATATGTTGGAATTAAAGTCAATAATAAGCAACTCCAAAGATTTTATTTGCAAATGCTGATCTTCAGATCTACTTATGTTTAAAAAATTTTCTTTGTTGAATTTTCCTTTATCGGGAATACAAAAAAAAAGGATTCTTATAGATAGTGAAGGCGATTAGCGCAGGCGAACACTGTTTCAGTAGCAGATCAATACCTAACATCAGCAGTAAAATCACGATCCATTTATTATCATTCGCCCACTCGCTATTCTGAGAAAAACAAAGTATCTTTTTAAGTTGTTTCGCCGAATTTCTTCTTAATACAAAAACATCAATTAAATGATTAATAGTGAAAATCACTAAAAAAAAAAACTGGTTTCATTAGCGACCCCATACATGTTTCATCTTCTACAAATAATGATTTAAAATAAATATAAAATTTAATTAAGAAAAAAATAGAAAAAAAAATCAAAATAAGATAAATAAATAAATAAAAGGAAAGGCCCTTGTACGCCTTGATATTGCAAGTATTATCAGGATTCGAACCGGATTACTGCAGAGTAATGTACTAATCACTAAATAAGCTACGATCATGAATTGTAAAACCTACTCGAAAGGTGTTAAAAATACTCTTTCTAAGTATTGTCTGTCACCTGAACAGAAACTAACTGCAGACCGGAACTCGTATTTGTCTCCATCTCTTCAAATACGCTACCAAGAAGTTATAACTCATGTCTGTCCGACTTGTAGTTTGGGCTATAGAATGCATAGAATGAACTTAAGAGAGCTTTACACTTTTCATGTACTAGGTTTTATTAAGTAGCCAATAAAAGAAGGATGTGGGCATTTCAAAACTGACTATCACACACTCACAAAATAATAAAAGAGAAGTCATTAACTTTCATCTGTTCCTATAGCGCTTATTCTATAAAGCAGCAACACAACTTAGCCGTGGATAGTTTTCGCTGTTTAATTAGTAAATTCTGAGATATCAATTTGCAGTCTATTCAATCACTTTAAATCCACAATTTCTCCAAGTAAATGACAAAGACTTAGAATAACCTCTAAGTCAACTGTTATCTGTCAAACTAAGTTTCATATAACAGAAAACGACGCTTCATTTCAAGAAACATCTCAGTCTATCTTCTTAAAATGCTGCGTTTTCTTCTTCAAGGATTCTTGTTCTCCGTTCTGAAAACAGCCCAATCACGTCATTCAATCCTTCAATATATCTTAGGTCTTCCTATTGATCTCTTTCCTGTTGGTTTAAAGTCGAAATTAGAGTAAACGCTCTTGAGACATTCTGTCGAGATGATCTTCTATTTAGGGCAATTCTTTTGTACTTCTTCAACGATCTTCTCTACTTTCAATCATTGCTGGATATGATCATTACAAATATCTTTTTTGTTATTCTAGTAACAAAAACTGAAGAAAAACAAATCATCTGAGTTCTCTCCAAATGTTTTTCATCATTTTTGTTCAAAACCAACATTCGCTGCTACATAATCAGTAGCTTACCTAAGGGGTGGGAGGTAATGGCCCGGCTGGGTTTTTATTTTTGATGGCGAAGAAGACTTCCAATCATTTTTTAAAGATATCTACGCTTATTTCTACACAATAATAGCAGCAATCTACAAACTAAGTCTTAGTCTTAAACTTTTGTTGCATTTTTGAAGTCGGGAACTACGTAAAGGAAACTGATGTATCTGTAAACATCTGTAAGACCATCAACATTTGTCAAAAACTAACTCAATCCTCAAGTAATGCTCAAGTCATTACATCCAATTAAGTCTAATTGATTCAAAGCACGCGTTATTACCACAAGAAAAAAAAAAAAAAAGACAGCACGACGAATTGCGAATTTCAGTGTTTGTCATCAGTGAGAATTAATTGTTTTGCTTATTATTATTATTATTATTATTATTATCATCATGAAAATATTATTTGCTATTAAAATTAAAAGAACTCACAACGTACTTTTCCCCTTCTCATTAGGACTCCTT
>JAFIDM010000001.1:86615431-86670303 GCA_023159025.1 Thereuonema tuberculata
GCAGAGAAATCACACATCGTCCATCCATTTATTTGTGAACAAATCAAATTCTTTGAATTCCGATTTTAGGCTTTCAAGGAAGAAAGAGAAAAAGAAAAGAAGACAAAAATAAATCAAGAAACGCAATGATAATGACTAGTAGATCATTCCTGTCAGGACTGGAGAAAATACACTGAAAGAAAAATGGAACTAATGTATATTTCAGATCATCTACATTGAATAAGTTTGCAAAAACGACTATACTTTTTTTTCTTTTTTTTTTGTACAAGATGAGAAATACTTTTAACGGTTCTACTGAAGACAATCAACTTATAATGAATTATAACGCATCTTTATCGGCAAATCCCAGTATAGTAATTAAAAGCCGACTATTACGGAACTTCATTTAGACCACTTCACTTTTTCGTTTCTTCAAATTCAAGAGAGAAAATTCAAAATCGACAAAGGTTCCAGAAGATACGTTTCAGGGAAAAATTAATAAATCACAGCATCAATGCTTTCCTTTCCTTCGGAAATTACCTTAAAAGAGATTATTTAATCTTCAATAACTGATACTGCATTTTTTAGTACACCTAAAAGATAAGATTTTAAAATTGAAATAGTGTTAGTGTTAATTAAGAAACGAACTTCGTAAATAGAGAGAAAAAAAAAAGACTACATGAATCCACGATAAACAATAACCAAAAGATAATCTGTTATCTAAAAAGAAAAAAAGTATAGGATCAAAGAGCCAAAATAGGTTCATATGAAGTTATTCGATTCACAATAATGTAGAAAGAAAAAAAAAAAAGAATCCATTCACGAAATAATCTTTCAAAGAAAGGATAAGACAATAGAAAAGAAAGGAAGATTGGTTAGACAGCAAAGCAAAATCAATGGTTTGGTGGACGAGATCTCAGACCTCAGCTCCTTATCAGGCAAAACGGGTCAACAAACCAGACCGACCACCAAATTGGGAAGAAGCGGAGATCAAAGAAACGATAGGGTTGCAGGTTGATGATAAAAAAAGACACTAGAAATTACAATGAATCAAGACAATAAATAAGGATTACAATTGTAATTTTTTTAATCATTACAAATTGATGTTTCCTAATTCACACAGGAAATTTTTTCCCCCTCTTACTTTATTTTTTTTCCAGAAATAAACTTTAACGAAACGATTGTATTCCATGAAATTTAGAATTTTTTTCTATTAAACACATTTATATTATAGAATGTCAATTAGAATTTAGATCGGGTGCTCAAATTCTGTATCAATCAATTTGATCCCCCCCCCAAAAAAAAAACCCCAAAACAAACAAATGAATATAATTTTGTGCTAAAGCATACATTTAAGAGCGACCCATAACAACAACAACAAAATAAAAAAAAATAAAATAATAATAATAATAATAATAAAAAAAAGGACAGGACAAACGCAATAGCTACTGATTTTGGTCAATATCACAATAGCTCCCAAATGGATCGCTAAAAAACTGTCGAAGCACACAAGTGGGTGTTAACTGTCTTTCAATTTGTAGATAAACAAATGTCTTATAAATAAAACTTCGCTCTGTCTTCCGTTCTTGAATCTAATCTGAAACTTTCCTAAATTCTGTTTGTATTCGGTTTAAAAAAAATAAAAATTAAAAACAAACATTTATGTATCCAGATTTATGTTAAAATTATTTTTACAAAGGTCTTAAATACGTGATGGGATTGAACTGATTTAATTATTATAAAATGAAAAATTTAATATTTAATGAAAACTTTGATGATTTACTGACTTTTTTAAAATTAAAATTAAATTGGCAATAAATCTTTCATTGAAATACTTCTTTAGCTACATTTTGAAGAAAAGAAAAACATAATTCACTTTCGTAATTCACTTAATTATAGATTGTACATTAAAATGAAAATCCATTTTAATTTAATATCTGTATAAGAAACAAGATCTGAATTGATGCTTAAAAACAACAAAACTCAAAAATAATTATAAGTACTAAATTTTTCGTCAATTATTTTCTGGATTAAAATGAAATTGAAATAAATGTCATAAAAAAATATTAATGTGAAAGCTGGATTGATAATGACAATCTAGTTATAGAACATTAAGCTTTGACTGATGAGCATCAGCTAATTCGAAACAGCTGTGCTAGAATCTTATTAAAAGGGAAGATTCAAAATCTTGGTGACATGAATTTTTTTTTTTAATTTTCTAAGAAGTAAATTAAATGAAAAAAATTAAAAAAAATAAAAAATATCTCTTAAACAGACGATATATTATTCCGAATTCCTTACTTTGATAGCAGTTGGTTCCACTACATTTCTTCTTCCGTAGATTATTTTTTTTTCCCACTGAAATACAAAAGCGGTAGAAGTGAACAGAAATAGACACAAATCTACATCCATGGGAATTCCTGTTAGTGACGAAGTTCAGAATCCTTTCGAAAAAAAGAAACATAAACCAAACAACTTAATGATAATCTTTTCAGTTTCATAAATAGCTTGTTTACAATAATGGCCTGATCTGGATTTTGTTCGAAGAAACGAATAAACCTACATTCTTGGCTGGAGCATAAATTAAGGCAGACGAACTGACACGGTGGGCGTCACTGCCCCGATTTAAAACTGCGTCACAGACAGCGTTTAGTAACCACTGATTAATGGGATTACTACAAGAAGAAGCAAACGAGTTCCGAACTCCTTCCTCTTTTCTTAAAGACTTAATACAACAACTAAAGTAAAATAAATAAGTAAATAAAGTAAAAAGGCCAAAGTTTGAAAGGAATAAAACTGAATTGAAGAAAGTTGAGGATGAGTGTGGAGCTCATCTGAATTCATTATTTAAATTATTTTGATTTTTTTATCCCAAGCGGGACTTAATGTAATTAAATAATTAGGAAATAAATTAATTTAATTAAAAAAGAAATGAGAAAGGAAAAAAAAAGTCAAAAATGTTGGTTGCTGTCAAGATTCCCTTTGCTATTAACTGACTTTTAAAATACAATTAAGAAAAAGTTCTTCTATTTATCAAAGAAGCTAAGAAGAAGAAAAAAAGTAAGGAACATTATTTTAACCAGGTTGTTAATGATTGATTTAATAAATGTAAGAAAATGAAAGGTCTTTTCATATAATACCTTAAGGAAACAGGAAGGAAGGGCCCTCAAAGTTCACTTTTTTTCCCCATCTGTTTCATTTGATTGTTATATTGCTTTTCGTCATTTAACTAACATTCCAGGTGAATCCTCGCATTTTCAGCTCGTCTCAATCTCATCTCTTAGAATATGCAATAGACCTCTACCTGAAATGCTATCATTTTAATATAATATCTTTGATTTCTGTGCCGTTGAATCTTTAGCAGGACCTTTTTACTAATAAATACTGATGTCAACTATCATAGAGAAGATTAAGGCCTATGTTATAAGTCACTGGGATCAATGAAACCATTGGAATACAAAAAAAATAGTGAATTCAGGGATCAGATATGCCACTTTAAAACGGAAAAATAAATATATACGCAAGTACTTTCTAATGTTTTCAAAAATATGGTCCGAGTATTTAGAAGAAAAAAAAAAAGAATAGGCATTTTAAATTTTTGTTGTTTTAACGCAAGAGTAAATGGCAATCAACTGGTAACCATTAGATTACACAGAAAATGTAAAAGCGATTAAGAAAAAAATACGGCCCATGAAAATAAAGGATTTTATAGTCCCATCGACTTACAGCCAACAGGACCAAGTGATGGTCAGGATACGAGCCCGCCGCTCGCTCAGCTTCAGCCCCCGATCCCTATTTGAAAGAGGGCTGGTGAACCCCATGGAACGCTTAGAAGAGAAATAAACCATGAAAAAAATCGCCATTCAGTTGAAACGGTTTTATCAAGTTCATTCAGTACATGGATAAGAAATGAACCATAATCCACTTAAATAGACTACTGTAAATCTATCGTAGATCTTATCAGTTATCCCTTTTGATTGTTATTTTCGCATTTTATTATTGCTTTTAAAAGAATAAATTATCAAAATTAAATAAAATTTATTTGATATTAAATGAGGCTGGCTGGGCAGGGTAATGCCAACACATCTGCATCAAAATTAAAAAAAAGATGTCAGTAAAATATAATGAAAATAAATATTTTTTTTTGATCAACACTAGCTGTTCTTTACTGTAATTTTCTTACGTTTGAGATTCCACACGTAAATAAGGTTTTTAAGTAATGAATATTCGATTGTTTGTTTATTTCTGAGAATGTGACTTTGAACCTTATTATCCGGACTCCCTATTACATTTTACAAAAATCCTAATTCATGTAAAAAAATTTCCTACAGGATCCACATTCTGAAAACATTCAAAGCCCAGTAATCTTAAACGAGGTTTGGGAGCTCATCAGCCTAACGTGAAATGCGAGATGGAGACCATTCGGACTTAAACCATTTGCTGAAGGTCCCGACTCAAGCAACTGCAGGCGACTGCAAACCTTTATTTCTTTTTCCAATGTATCTAAAATTCTGAAAATTTAAATATGAACTTGTTAAGCATCTGGGATTTATATTCTTTTATTTCTAATTTTCAAAATAAAAAATTAAAAAATTGTGTTTTTATTAAAGTGTGAGAGATTAAATTACTTTTTTAAAAATAACTGCTGCACTAATAATAAATATTTTAAATACAAAACATTATTTTACGAATTTTTTATCATTTCAGGTTTATGTCAAATTTTTTTGAGTTAAAATATCGAGTAATATATCGTAAAACATCCAAAAAAAATTGACTGTTTTTGAATTTTAATTTAATTAATTGTAGAATACTTTGAAAATTAAAAACAAAAAAATATCAATCCCAGATGTTCATATTGGAAGTTTCAGAATTTTAGGTGTATTGGAAAAAGAAATATATAAAAGAAATAAAAGGTTTGCAGTCGCCAGCATTTGCTTCAGTCAGGACCTTAAAATAACATATTTTTGTATTGTCCCGAGGGTTTTATATTGTTTCATTTACTCAAAGGGTCTATTTACATTCCCATACATTACTACACTCTACATCACTTTGCTATACATTTAATAATATTACACCGCTATTGTTTTAATATTGAATTCACTTTCGAATTTATCCATCCGATATCAAAAATAAAGTTAAATAAATTTAATACAAAAATGAGAAACAATGAAGGCCTATGTGATTCTTTATTGTAGTTGGATTCATTTGATTTTACTAATGATTCAAAACATTTACTTTTTTTCCAACTCAAAGGATTAAAAAAAATGAAATAAGAAAGCATTTAACTACACAGATAAATAACCGAAAAATCTATATTACTAAAATCTTTTATTTCTCTGTCTGTCTGTGTGTCTGTCTGTCCGGCGCAATTTTCTGTGTGAATGGAAAATAGAAATAATTTTTACAATGAAATTGCCGCGACGGGAATTGAACCTGCAACCTACTGATCCGAAGTCGGATGTGTTATCCATTAGGCCATAGGGACTACAACTCTTTTCATGTTGTTGTTGTGCTCCAATGTTAGTGCAACAATGGAAAACGGTTTTTCATTTTTTATTGTCACGAGGAAGTCGACAAATTCAAAATGAGCGTTATTGAACTTCAAAATGTTGCGTTAACTGCTTTCTTTGAAATCGAGTTTTGTTAGATTATCTTAAATTTTATTTTCTTATTATTATTACTTTTAATAATTGAATTGTACCTTATTAATATATTTTTGTAAAAACAACTAAACTTATTGATTCACGTGTTTTTGAAATTTGTTTAAGCTTCCAACTATTCTGTTTTGTTATACTTATTCCAATTTTATTATGCTTGAAAAAGAGATGGCTTGAAAAGAGTCTTCAAAACTTCAAAATGTTGCTTTAACCCCTTTCATTGGAATCGATTATTCTTGGATTATCTCATATAAACCATCGTTTTATCATCGATAATCAATTAGTATCGAAATGGACAACGAGAGAAAGGATGAGATCTTTTCAAAGAACTGTTAATAATGTCGTAATCTCGGCCATTCTTGACTACAGGTAAAATTTGTCTGAAGTCTCCGCCAAAGAGGAAAATTTGTCTAGATTCACAAGTCATCAGAATTTGGTTATCTTCACTCGAAAGAATAGTCACAATGAATTCGTCGCCAGGAGTATCGTATATAAGCTATGATCTTCATTTAACATCTAAATCAACCAACGTCCATCTAAATAAATCTCTTCTTCAAATATCTATAACGAACAATCTGTACACGGGAGATGGCCTAGTTTAAATGAAAATGAAAAAACCCAACATCTACTAAATGTTGACACTGAGATTCCTTTTTCTAGTTAAGGTATTGAGTTTCTTTCCTTCATTAAGTCAGTTTTTGCTGCTTATTTTCTGACGATATTTTTTAGCAGATTCAATAAAAGCCAAACAAAAGTAATAAACACGAACTTTGGAAACACGTATCAAATCTTATATTACTGTCATCATTAGAAATACAAGCCAAACTTTTTTGTTTCTGCCAAGTGTACTTCTCTACAAACACTTCTTCTGAAAATACATCTACCTTCTTCTGCAGTAGTTTAATTGAACAAGATAACGTTGATATGAAGGAGTAGCAAATCATGCTGATAAATATATAAAAAAACAATAATGAATTTCGAAAAACATTACCTATAGAAGGGAAATTCCTTAGTCGCTCTTATATATGTTGACAGAGTAAGATATTAAAAAATAATATTGTCATCATTGTATTCGCGCTTTAAATATTTACTACACGTAATTGAATTCAGTCATAAACGTTGTCAATCCAGGAAAGTCAAGAAAGAGTTTATTTCCATCGTCTTGAACAAACTACTAATTTTAAAATACTTATCATTCTTGTACGGGACAAAGTTAAATGCATGTAAGGTCGAATTTGAATTATACTACGAATACCTCATAGTATTTATGTAGATTCCATGATGGAGTTCCATTGACAGCTCCATATCTATTAATTGCTGTTCGTCAATAACATGTACACACACACAAAGTGCTACTGACAATTAAATCTTTAGCTTTCTACAGCTGGTCAAGCAATGTCGAGTTCAACTAACAAAAGGACAAGACACTTCTTTGTCCAACCACAAAACCAAATGATTTGAATGGGATCTTCTTCACTTGTCTTGACTGATTACCATAGACAACTGCAAGCGATATTAATCACATAGTTGAGACAAATAGATGACATTCGTAATGAAGACAACAAAGTTGTTCTCTTTAAAATAATAAATTCTTTAAGTTAATACTTATTTTAAGCAACGATTTTTCTTTAGCTCCAATTTGATGCTGAATGTAAGAATTCGGTCTTTCTGCGGAATTTTGGTAAATTCTCTAGAAATCAAAATTAAATTCCCTAGAACTGCTAAGATCTTTACAAAATATTTTAATACACGGTGTCGGAATCAATATTGTTTTGCTTAACCTTTACTAAAACAAATAAATACAAAAATTAAAAAAAACGAGAAGAAAAAAAAAAAGGCATTTCCGCAGTGGGTGCCTGCAGTGGCGAATTCTTCGTAACAGTTCTCGCATTTTTTTCCTTTTTCTTTTAATCTGAGAACACTAATAACCTATTCATGCAAAACAAATCCGTTACATTAACAATAACAACAGTGTACAGGTGCTGTTTTACCTGGGTGGAGCGCAAGGAAGTCACGGCGGATGCTCCTCCTCCATCAGCGACGGCGAGGGCCAGGGTAGTGCGTCTGTTGCGTCGTACCGCCCACCGGAACGCAGACGACGGACGCCATATTCCCCCACCAAAGACAAACCAACGCAAGAAACACGACGATCGGCAAGCGGCGGACGGATGGGGGAAATAAAGAAGCGAACAGGTGGGTTGAACGCCAGAGGAAGGGAAGGAGAGAGGGTAATGAGAGAGGGACAGATACAGAACGGAGTGCGGGTGGATGGAACCAGGGGTCTCGTCGGCGGCGGAGGCAGTGAGAAAGAGAGACAGACTGATGCGATGAACATTGCATATTCATTCATTGAGCCACGGTTACCAAGGCAACGACAATTTACGAACGACATAAAGGGAAAGAAGAACGAAAGGATGGAAAAATGAGCAAATGGAAGTGAGAAAAAGAAAAACAATAAAAGCACAGTAAATGAAAAGAGAATTAAGAAGACAACCGATAAGAAAAATAAAGATAGGGCAGAATAAGAAACAATAAAAACGGAAGACGAAAGTTAATAAGGTTTCGATTATTCAGAAGAATAAAAGAGATCATTGGAGAAACGAGAAATTTAGTAATTTGAATGAAAAAATAATAACGATGAAAAAACAACAAACAAATAAACAAAAACTGATGAAATAAAAGTTAGATTCCCATGAACAAACGAAGATCGTCTTTAAAATGAAAATAATTTGCTTGTTTGATGATTTGCTTTAAATACAAATTCGTTTATCTTTTACTTTTAATCTATCACAGTCTAATTTGAATGTCAATTTTAATATTACAAATATCAAAACTTTTTAAAAGAACAACGAATTATCGTTTGGGAATTAAAGGAGTTGAATTTTGAGATTAGGTGAATAAGAAACATGAATTAGAATATAAAAAAAAAAAAAAAATAAATAAAAACAGAATGGAAAATAAAAGGAGGTAGAGTTCATTTCTTTTCTTTTTAAAACGAAGAGACAGAGGATCAGCTACGAAGAAAAGCAAACAACAAATCCAAGGAAAACGAAACTGTCTTCATTAAGAGTTTGAAAGATTTGTTTTAAGCGTAAGTATAAATAACATCTTATAAATAACTTCTTCAAAAAACACACAAACACCTTTAGCCAAAGGTGCTTGTGTGTTTTTTGAAGTTATTTATTTATAAGATGTTATTTATGTTTAAATTTTTGGCATTTAGAAAGATATAGTTAACTTAAGTAATTGTCATCGGTGGAGTTTAACTGGCTGATAAGTCCTAAAAAGGACGAAGTCTCTTCCCAGTCTCTTCCCGGTGACAACTCAGGGTGCATCTTTCTTGTAGCGTTGTGTCTTCGTTTGTTTACTTATTTCTTAAAAAGCAACTACTTGACAACAATCTTGATATGCATTTAAATTAAATATTTTTTTCTTAAATCTTTGTTAATGTCTGTAAAGACAAATTCAACATTATCCTGAAATAAAGTAGAAGTTTCGTTTACATTAACTATTTCTACTACAATATTAACAATAAGAATAATATCTCGTATAAGATTTGGTTGTTTCTGTCGACTGTTTTAATGGGCATTCCTGTTCTGTTTTGGATTTAAAACAGATTGAAACATGTAAATATTAACCAGTTAGTAGAGAACATAATACTTTATTTCTATCCATTCTGAATCAATTTACCCATTGTTATTTCCTCAACTGAATATTAAGTCTTGAAGAAAACAGTTCGTCAGAAGAACTGAATTGTGTAAGATCTTATAGGATTATTCTAGAAAGAAAGAAAGAACATAAAGAAACTCAAATTCAATGGTCTTTTTATGGGTTTGAGTGTGGGTGGCAGGGAAGCCGAGCACTTCAATGGTCCTAATCTAGGTCACATTATTGCAGACATTGAAAGAACAGAATTAGAAGTTACTTCATTTTAAATAGTTTTAGTCTAAATTAACAACGTCTTTCATAAAAAAGTAACTAATTCTGAGTCTCCCAAAGTTAGAAAAATGGTTAAACAGACCTAGGACTTGTTTTCAAAAGAATTATTTTTCTCAGTTCTGAACATTAACGCCTATTTCCACGATATTCAGTTAACGGACTGCCAATATTCGAAACAGTTTACTCTGTTTTACCAATTAGTAAAACATGTTATTATGTAGAAACTTGAATCAAATACTCATCATCAGTTTATAAGATTATATATTTTAGTATTTATATTTTGTTGTAATAAACTACTATTTTTTTTTTTTTTGCTACACGAAATTGCTTCTAATTGGACTTACGATACAATTACGAATATCTTCTTATCGATTTGTTTTTTAATCTGGCATAATCATAAAGCATTTGCTTGTGTTATGTTCAGGTTTCAAACTTCGAATTTGATTTCAGAGCAGCGGAGTCAGAGACCTTTGTTATGACCCCTCAGTTGACTACTTTATACCCTTCTCGATTCTTCTCTTCAGCAGTGCCACAATCACGTGTTGAAACCATCAAATTACACGTTTGGCTTTTATATACAATAATTTTCTTCGCAAGTTTTCTTAGTAATCAGAAGACTAATATTCCCGTTTTGTCTATCCGTCTGTGGACAGGTATTATTAGCAACAATCACAACAATTGCGTCTTTTGCGTGCGCAACAATCACATTTATATTACAGCTCAACAACAATCACAATAATCGCAACAATTGCGCCTTTTGCATTCGAAACAATCACATTTATAATAATAAGGAAATTAAAGCAATATCAATTATATTTTCTTATATGTATCAGAAGATGTTGCGAAGCATTGTGATTGGTTTACTAATCGCTATCCCTCCCTTGTTTTTTTAACTATTCGAACCATTTTAACTGTCCTCATTAGATACAATGTCGGTGTCACTAAGTTTTTTTTTTTTTAATTTTTAATTACGTCATAAAAAAAAGTCTAAATAGTAAACAAATACACTAGTTAGTCGTCGCCTTTCAAATTTCGAGCTACAGAGTTGTTTTGGTTTTAAGAAGAAATGATTTGAGTTCTCTCTTTTTTTTCACAATACCTATTTAGCGAATTCAATCAGGCGCCAGATACTTCACCACCAAATAATGCTTCTGTTTTCCTATGTTCATCATTGATTTGAAATTTGGTGTTTTAGTAATTTTCAACTTAAGAACTTTTCAAGGTACGAATGAACTCTCGTTCTCAATTAAATCATTTTAATTAAGCAGAAACGCAATACATATTAAGATCTAAAAAAAAAAAAAAAAAAAAAAAGTAAGTATCCCCCCCCCCTTCATTTTTCTTAAATAGTCACGCTAGTGTTAGAGAAAGTGTAATAAGAAATAATTTTTACTATAATATTACTTATCATTCAATACAATATCATTCAAACTAAGCATTTCTGGAGGTCAATCATCGAGTTGAGGCTCCTGAAAATATTTTAACTATGGACATTTGAACTGTAGGAACGAAAATACAAACAATAATGCACATTGAGTTTTTCAGAATTATACATAATATCTAGGGTAATATTGATGTTATAAACCCTTTACATTTAAATAAACAAATAGTTCCATCTATCAGTATTGTAACTCAGATGTTGGATTCCACTTAAGTTTGAGGATGATTTATTATAAGTTTCGGGATGTGATACCGGCTAACTCAAGACTTCAGTAGCAATTCTGAGCCTGATTACATTTTAATTTACTGAGGGATATTTTATCTAATGCTTAACCAAGCTTAAATAAAAACGCAATGAAAAACATTAGCTACTATATTGATGACAAATCAACAATATAACAGATCTATTAAGATAAGATTAAGTATTAGATAATTTACTTTTACAGGACAAATTTGTTGAAAGTTAAACATTTAAGTTTCAGAATTTGCTGATTTACTTAAAAGAAGCAGATCGTTGTGTAATACTATTTACTTAATACTATCGTCAGAGTCAATGGGAAGCCTCCAAAGATTTAAACTTCAAAACATTGTTGTTTTTTTTTCTGAACTGTAACTTTTTCTTCTCCTCTGTTGCTTACTCTATTTCCTTTGGCATTTAAGGAAATCCACCTCATTTGTGGTCTTTCTTCCTTCCTTTTAACTTTCCAATTTCAGTTTTCCATCCCTTTTTTTTTAATATTTATCCCAAAAATAAAAAATATATTTTTTTTTAACACAATCACTTATAAGAAAAAACCAAAAGCTATTATCTCTAAAATTTCTGAAGTCATTAATTTGGAAATCAACAACTAAACGACATTTATAGTTCTTTCCTCAGATCCTATTCCATTTGTTGATCTAAACCCATTAAATAAATTTCACTTTTATTTATGAAGTCGCTTCCATTTGACTTTCACAAAGATTAATAATTAACTTGTTATATTTACATCTTTTTAAAAAGCTTTCGTCTGAGGAAAACATCAAATAACAAAAATGAGTAATTTTAAAAGGAACATTTAAAACTTCCAATAACCTTTGTAATATCTTTTGAAATAAATTCTTGAATTAAATTTGCTGATAAGAATTTCAGAATAAGTTAAATGTTAATTAGAAATGCAGAATTCGAACAATCAATTTAAAAATCTTTTAGAAGGTCTTTTAAATAAAAAAGAAAAGGACAACCTACGCAACATGGGTTTAAAAATAAACCCCCGTCGTCAAAAGTGTAGGAAGGAAACACAACAGAATCAAAGCAAGCCAATAATACCAGCACAAAACTAAAAATTCTGCAGCCACCTCTTCCATGTTCCTTCCGCGTTCTAAAAATAGTAACCGCATAAGATTCGAACGTTTGACCTTTGCACGACCTTTCGTTTCGTCAAGATGGCGGAACAGAGCAATTTCCAATGAGAAAGTGCTAAAATATATTTTTTGGTCTAAGACAATAGAGAATACAGAAAATTAAAGATATTCAGAACAGAGCCTTACCTATTTCTGGTTTCATTCTTGCAAATACATTTGTAGAAATTTATGGAATACATTTTTTTTTAATTATCCAACCACGAAACAGTGAACGAATATCTACTTTATTTTTTTTTTTCTTCTTTGCAATTTCTTATCTAAAAACAAATCTATTTAAAACAACTTCAGGTAATTCTAAAATCTCAACCTAATTTAAGCAGCTGAAATAACAAGTAAATACATAAATGTGTCTTCATTCTTCTTTAGCACTAATCGTTTTCAAAATGTGAAAGTGGAAGTAGGCGTATCGTTTTTTTACTACGAATCAACTCTTCCTCCAGATGGAATTCTTTGGACTCTGTGTAAGGTTGATGATCAATGTTTCCTTTTTTGTCATTTAGAAAATTACAAATATATCCTCTCTTTTTTTTATTGATACCAACAAATCAGAAACAGGAAATCATCAATTTCGAAAAGAACAGACTTCAATGAAAAAACAAACTTTTCCTTTTAAGAGGATTTTTTTATTTTCTTTGTCTTTTCGTTGTGGAAATGCTCTTTGATATTTCTAAAAAATCTCTTGGTTCTAGTTCTCCGTCTGTGGCCTCAGCTGTTGTTCAACTCTGTTTCCTTCCGTCTGTTTTATTAGATTCGGGTTTTCTGTCGTTCAAAGGACAATGACTGCACATCCAGAAAATAATTCACAGATTTTCTCTGGATTTCAGTGAAAAGATTCTTCTTTCCATCCAACTTAAATGAATTTTATCGTGAAAAGATAAAAACAAGCAGTTCGTTTTCAACTACTTCGTTTTATTTTTTTTTTTAACTATGAAGTTGTTTTTTTAAGAGCTTTAAGCTTTTTACAGGAAGAAAATATTTTTAAAATAACTCCATTACTTATGGTGTCTTCTTGAAACATGGCTTACCTCTTTTAGAACACGACCTTTACCTCTCTCTTCCTTTTATTTGATAAATTGGTCCAAAGCAATTCTTCTTCGTGGCCTAAACTACATTTTAAAGTGGACTTTCATTTCATTTACTGGATTTCAAATCATTAAAAAAATTTCATTAAACGTTTTCACATATTTAAAGGTCTCTCGATAACAACGATGTTTCTTTTTTAAGGACAGACGGCTCTAAATTCTTTCAGGAGGATTAGAGAACTACAAAATACCTATCTACAGTTGCTAAGATGTTTATCAATAATCTATATCGTTGTAAAAGTAAAATTCCATTAAGCAGGTGCATTCTAATTGATTCCCATTTACTTTTCTCGATATCTACTTCACTGCCTCTAAATAGACGAAACATGAGTCTTATTAACAAGTGTTTTTTTCATTTCTATTCAATGAACGTAATCAATATATTAGACAGTTAATTTGAAATTCACCATAAATCTGCATTTCCCACATAACATTCATACAACACTATTTTAATACGTTGACTTCAGTGATTTTCTAAATTTGATCTACAAATAAACTCCTTAAACCTCACAATGCCCAAACAATTAGGTAAGTTTTACTTCAGACTCAGGTAACTTGTTTCCATTTGCAATTAAAGTAGGTTTTCCTGATATTTTATTCCCTAGCCTATGTATCTCGTTGTGTGTGTTTTATCCATTTGAATAACAAACAAATACTACAAAAAGCAATCAGAGAACAAATCTATATTTGTATTTAAATATCTTCCAAGGCCATTAAGGTTTTAAGGGAGGAATTTTAAAACGGATCTGAATGTTGTGGAGTTTGCTGCAGGATAATAAGAAGTAATGCAGAGAAGCCAATGTTAATAGGGAACATGAGATTACTAAAAATTATTGAAAATTTCGCAATTTCCTTCTGACTGAAAAGTGATAAAACACTTTGGCAATGAAAAAAAAAACGCAGGCTGTGTTGAAAGACAAATGTTTTCTAAATGAATCCTGTTTGTTCTATTCTAAATGATGTTCGCTGCTATATTAATTTCCTTCTTAAAAATCAGCCTCTACTAAACAATGGAAATAGTTAGCTGACTTATTTCTTTTCATTTCAAATGGAATATCTTACGAACAAATTATAAAAAATAAAAATAATGGTAGGTAAAAACTTTGTGACTAACAGTTTTCTCTTCTCTCTCTTTCCCATTTTGATCTTCCACGTAAAATATTTCAAAATGTTATTGAAAAGTTCCTAAATTTCGTAAGTTTACCTGAAAAGCTTGTGATTAGAGTCTCCTCCATTCAGGTGGTTTTCGAGGAATCGATGAAGAATTACTTTTGATCAATTTAGATTCATTTTATTTTGTGTTTTCATTTGAACACAACTCCTTTTTACTATGAAACTTCGTAAAATCTTCGCCCAGTAATAATAGTCTACGTTTAAAACTCCAGATCACCGAACTCTACGATTCCTTCGGGGCTGCGTAACTGATTCTTTGAAGCTCTGTTTCCATTGTATTTACAAAACATCTGTTTCCTAGACATGTTTGCACTCTCTTCGCTGAAGGTTAGTAATACCGTACATTGGGGAAAAACAAAAACCATTCTTAGACTGAAAATAGATTTTGAGCTGTATTCCCTTTAATCATTAGTTACTATTATAATAAATGTGTGCAAACCAAATATAGATAGCTTTGTTTTACCAATCATAGTCAAACAATACTTTTCTTGATGAATATTATTGAAATTTGTTATTTTAATGATGATATTTTAACAGATTCAATCAGTTCTATGTCAGTGATATTATAAAATAATTGTACGGATTTTTTTTTTCTATTCCCGCTTCTATTTAACCCAGATACTGTTTTAAATGCAAATTTAGATCGGAGGCTAGGTAATGCAATTGGCAGTAATTTATTTCAGTTCAATAAATGCTGAAACGAATCGCTACGGTTTCTATCTTTTATTTTTTTTGTCGATTATTACAGAAAAACGTACCTGTTCTCATGTCTGGCTTATTATTGTTCGTGAACCTCCTTGTATCAGCCACAAAGAAGATATACTATATTATGTATATAAGGGCATAACGTATATTATGAATATAGACAAAGGGCCCACGATTGTTCATTAGGGCGTTGGAGGTAAGGCTCCTAATGTTTCAATGATACGGGTCTGAAATGAAGTCAGGTGGTCATCCAATTGGATCGCCCGCCTGAATCTCCGCTACCCATTTTACAGAGGGCTGGGTGGACCCTAGGACCCGTCTGGAGGAGAATTCAGCATGGTAACATTTCCGATCTCCATCAGGCTCCTCCAAACTGCAGTCAAGCGCTTTACCACTTGGGAGCTCACAATATCTGTATCTAGTCATTCAACTATTGCTCATATATGTATATAAATAAATAACTGGCTGATGAGTAATAGATATAAAATTCCAGAAATAAGTAAGTTTTATTCTAAACAATTTGACATTTGTAAAAAACTCGCAATACGCAATTCGGTATCTTTTCATTTAAAATTTTAAAGACCGTAAAATTATTTCAATTTTACCAAAAGACCAATACGAGATTACGGAGCTGAGAGTTGGACTATGATTACTAAGCATCAGTCATAGGAAATAACAGAAGAGATCGAATTAGAAATACAAAGATAAGAGAAGAACTAAATGAAAAGCCATTAACAGAAAATATAGGAAATAAACAACTAAGATGGTACGGATATATTACTAGGATGGGAAACAACAAGAGTTAAGAATGAAAAAGTAAGGAAGAAGGAAAAACGATAGACCAAGAAGCATGTAGATAGAGAATACAGAGAAAATTGAAAGGAAGAGAGGAAAAAAAATATTAGAGAAGTTAAAAGACTGGCATTGGACGTGTAAATTTTAGAAAGTGAATTGACGTAGCTCCGACGTCCTAAAGGATACAACGAATCGATAAAGAAGAAGACAATTATTCATTTCTATCCAATGTTGACACCAACATAGATTCCATTGCATCATTTATTAAAAAAAAAAAAAAAAACCTTCATGCCAAATTATAGTGATAGAACGTGGAATTTCATTAAATAATAACATGTTCATATCTGAAGTGAAAAGGAAAGAAAGCAAGGAAGGAAATTTACTTTCTTGATAATATGGATTGGAAAATTCCCTTTCTTGTGCATATAAATCTTGGGAAACCAGCATTTGAGAAAGAAAATTACGAACGGAGCTATAAATGGAAGTGATCAGTTTAAGAAAAGACAAGAGAAGGATCGATATCACAGCCATAAATTAACGTTTCCGAAGAAGAAAAGAAACTTTATTACTCAAAAGAAACGATAAAAACCATCCAACTTTCTTTTCCTTCAAGTGACAGCGTAGCGTTACATTTCCCTTTATTTAAACTCCGAAAGAAAATCGCCAAAAATAATTCAATTCTAGACATGACCTGACTCTTTTATCTGACTTCTTAGCCACACACATAAAGTAGTCAATAAAATAAAACTACTTTGGAAAGAAACGTTAACGAAAAAACTTATACTTTAAGGTTCGTTGAATAATGTTTATAGACCCCTGTATCGAATATTTGCTCAGCATGTAAAGGAGAAAAGTTAAGAAGACAGAAAAGACAAATGAACATAGAAAGAAATTGAACTGTTATTCAATAATTAATTATACAAAAACACATTTACAGCAACCAGGCAAAACAATTCAAGACATTTCCTATCACCAGTACATAAGTATTTTCTTCTCCTCCCTCAGAATAACAGCATAAATATTGCAGCTACAGAAATTCAGTAAATAATAATAAGACTCGAATCACACAGTTAAGCTTTTTCAATACAGTGCAGTCTAATGTGAATGATCGCATGTAATTATAATGAATCGATATATAATATAATGAATCGAATTATATCAACTTAGATACCCGATGATATTTATGAATACAGGAAAGGTCTAAGGGTCTGCAAAATTTTTCTTTACTTTCTTTATAGGTTTTAAGTTTAATTAAAACTACCATACACTCAATAAAGATTGCAGATGTAGATTACTATAAAATTTTCTTCATTTTAAAATAAAAAATTTCTTTCTATCTTAATCTGTTCTTACTGTGAAGGACTGATAATGAACTAGTCAACAACTAGATTAGAGGAGGCCAGATTCAGTCTCTGGTCGATGTTAGTGATTTCCCACCCCCAAGTTGTTTCTCCATTAGGTGGGATTCCACGGATCTGTTAGTTCTTGTCTAATAGTTACCAACTTTCCGTTCTGGAGGCTCCAACCTCAACATTGTCCAAATCAGAGGTTTCACTACTCAACATTATCTTCTCTTCTTTTCTCACAATCTTGCCTTACACAGTGCCATTCATTATACATCAAAAAACTCACAAAATTCAGTCACACCATTTCCCTCAATCACATTTTCTCAAAGAGCATTTAAATTCAGATATATCCAACCAATCTGGAATTATCTTAACTGAGCACATTTATTCTTCTAACAGCTTCGTTATCTATAAAACTAATTAGCCTTCTTCAGCTTTCCTTAAATTCCAATTCCTTTGTTTTACGATAAATGATTTCTCATTTGTAGATTGCCAATTAGTTCACATATGCATTTCATGTGTTAACCAGTGTTAAATGGTATTCATCAACAGCTCTGTTCCAACCAATACTTTTAAAAGCTTTTTACTGAGTATTACTGAACATTACTGAGTAATTTTTAAATAACAACAAATAATACATTAATTTTTAATTACAACAATTTCTCAATCCAAAAAATCTATGATTTTCATTCCTCCTTTCATAAAAAAGAAGCTTAATTTAGCTTTTTATTTTTATAATTATTATTGAATCCAGTTCCTTGCAATCCTTCAATGTGATAACAAAGGTACAGTGATAATGCAAACTCATCCATGCAAAGTAAGGTAAATTTTCAATTGTTGTAGTATTCACTTTTTCAACTTTACAACTAATGCTAATAGAGATAATAACGGTATTTTATTTGGTAATCAAATGGTAAGGCACTTGACTGTGAACTGGAGGAGCCAGGTTCATGGCAGAGGCAAGGGATTTTTCCACGTGAAATTTCCTTCCAGATGAGTCCTAGGGTTCACTCAGTCCTCATTCGAAAGGGTACTGGGAGTTAAAGGCGGGAGGATGTCAGACTGACCATCTGACCTCAACTTAGTCCCGCTGGTTAGGAATTGTTGGGAGCTTTACCTCCCATGACCTCAAGCACCTACAGAGGTCTATAGTGGGATATTAGTGTATTTTCTAAAGAAAAAATACACTAATGCATTCTCCCCTACCTGTACAGATGGATCTTCAAACCCTTGTAGATCTTTAGGGCAGTGGTTTAACTATAATTAAGTAACAAAAAAAAAGTCAAAATCTATTGTCAGGTTTTGAGGGTGTGGGGCTTAACCTTATAGTTGTGACGTGGATAACTGCCGTACATTTTGAGGTTTTGCGCTAAAACTTTTATGGGTGCTAAATACCCTTAAGGATTTGGCTGTTATTGTATTTCAACCAAGTCGGATCACACGTTTCAAAATGGTGGTCTATAGAAATTTCCACTTTTATGACGTTTTTCCTATCTTCAAAATCTTATCCTGACGTTGTTTTTACATTTTTTGCCACAATCTTTTTAGAACTTTTAGGGCATTGGTTTAACTGCAAATAAGTAACAAAAAAGGCGACATATCTACAATGGTATTTAGGGGGCAGGGCTTAGGAGTCGGGCATGACCTCAGTTGTAAACTTAGTTTTAAACATTTTTCACTTTTGGAAAATACACTTACTGCGGTGGATGCGCGGCAAAGATATTTTAACTTTAATACAGATAACAAAAATTTCATAACAAATGACTAATTGCAAATATTCAAAATCTGATTTAAAATTTAGCATTTTTGACGTGAAATTATGAATTATACATAATGTATGCTCATCTCACTTACTTTTTTTTTATTTCTTCTTTATTAAATTAGAATATAATAAAAAGCAAGTTTAACGTCCGTAATCATTTATAAATGGAGGGAAATCGCCAACCGGACAATAAATATGCCTTCGCCCATTGAGCCAACATCAATGAGAATTATGTACAATTGTTTCGTCCTTATTGGGGACTCATCAGCAGAATCTACTCGTTGACGTTTGGCTCGCCGCGCGAAAGCTCTACCCAAAAGCAAACGCGATCCCGTGAATGGCCCGCCGGGATAAACAACAATAAAATAAAAAATGATCCTGAAAGATCCAAAATATTAACCCCTTGTCCTCTCACTGAAAGGCACTAAGGAAATTAATCACAAATAGGCAAATTGAAAGATTCAATAGAAAGCAAGTTTAACTTGGCGATTTACCTCCATTTATAAATGATTACGGACGTTAAACTTGCTTTCTATTGAATCTTTCAATTTGCCTATTTGTGATTAATTTCCTTAGTGCCTTTCAGTGAGAGGACAAGGGGTTAATATTTTGGATCTTTCAGGATCATTTTTTATTTTATTGTTGTTTATCCCGGCGGGCCATTCGCGGGATCGCGTTTGCTTTTGGGTAGAGCTTTCGCGCGGCGAGCCAAACATCAACGAGTAGATTCTGCTGATGAGTCCCCAATAAGGACGAAACAATTGTACAGAATTCTCGTTGATGTTGGCTCAATGGGCGAAGGCATATTTATTGTCCGGTTGGCGATTTCCCTCCATTTAGAATATAATAAATTTTCATTTAAGTTTTGTAATGCAGTGATGAATAATATATTAATCATAATATGTATTCTTATGCTCTTTTTTTCTCCTCTTTAAATTCATTACTGAATTATTTCCCTGATCCTTAAATAGAAATAATAAATTATTTTAATTAGAATAACTTTCTAATTAATAAGAATTATTATATTATATTATATTTTTACTACTAAACAGCATATGAAATAATCAGCTGAGATTTACAAAAGATTTCGTAGAGAGATTTGAAAAAGTAATTCTAAATTAAGTAATCAACCCATATCAAACAGGCCTCTTAATTACTTCCAATAAAAATACACTTAAAGGAAAAAATATGGAATACCTGCACAAAGTTAGAAAATATTGGGAAGCATTAGTATACGTAATGCATGCACATGAGTAGGTTTTTAGGCCAACTGAACCAATTGGAACCATAAATAAATAAATTAATAACCGTAAATGAAGTGAATTACATACAAAAAAATAATAATTTACTCCAAATCTCATACCGATATTTCGTCTTAACTTAACATCAAGACTTCCTCAAGGTTCTATTACAAAATACAAATGGAAAGAAGAAAATTATTCTTAATTTAACAAAATAAAACATATAACAACTGAATAACATCAAGCCTTTGTGAACAACATCAAACCTTTGTTAAAAATAAAATAATTAAATATTATTATTTCTTGTACGTAATTTGATGTTAATGATACAGAAGTATTTGCATAAATGAAGGTTACCAAAACTCCGTAGTTGAACAAGCATTGCGGACATTATTCTAAACAGCTGAAGATACCCTTGCACAGAAAGTCTCAATAGCCATTCCAATAGTTAACAGACTTTGAGCATTGAAAATCATTGGCCTTAGAAAAGCTGGTTAATCTTATAGAGATTAGCCATCATGTTGGCAGCAATTCAGCACCACTGTAAGCATATGGTGCCTGTGACTTCAAGAAGGATTCAGCACATGCCTACAAGAATCAGGAAGACAATTTACAATCACGTAGCGACAGGACAGCCACTGGCAACACAATGACATTGTGTGATAGGTTCCTGACTGTAAAACTCCTGCAAAGGGGCTTACAACAGGTAACATCTCGAATACCTATCACACACACATGGTAATAAAGAGGCTTTTACAAATTTTATTGGGAGCTTACTGTCCTGCACTGCATTTATCCCTCACATCTGCCCACATGTTGCCTTGGACAAAACTGGAATGAACAGGAGTGTTATACCATGGTATTTAATGATGGAATCTTGTTTTTGTCTTGGCCAACATAACAGAAGTCAGTGTATAAACCACCATCCAGAGGAAAAGAATGCCACCCACGGTGTACCACTGCATCACACAAGTCCAGCACCAGATGAGATAGTATGGGGTACCTTTAGTCGGACATCAGACTGGTCATCATGAGGGAATCTCTATCTGCTCAACTATATGTTACTGACATTTGCAGCCACTGGCTGTCCCATTTCTTCACATATATGGAAGCTTTTATTAGCAAGATAATACACATCACTACCCAGCCCACTTTAATCTGCAGTATTTGTATGATCATCAGATCTTTCACCTACTGAACACTTCAGGACAAGATAGGCTGTTAGCTCCAACTGCTCCCAGAAATTGCACCAACAATTACCGCTCAACTAGAACAGCAACTTTGTGTTATTTGGCATTCTAATGCTAAGGAGGACATTACACAGCTATATGATAGCTTTTCCCGTCGTGTTTGTTTCATGCACAGCTGCACGGACTGCTCAACCTCTTCCTAATTATACAATCTCACTGGGTTGCTGCAGTGGGCATTTCCTACATTGTTCTTGCTAATTCAATTAATAGCAGATCTCAGTGTTCACTAATAACTACCTCAGTTTCAATAAAATGAAACCAATCTTTCTAGATGATGCTTTTTTTTTTTTCTCATTAGTATAGTAGAATAGTAATTCCTCAATAGTAAAGACTGTTAAGACATTTTTTCTCTAAACAATGGAAATCATGAACTTGAGAATAGAATTTTGGTGGACTTATTTTAAACAGTTTTCAACAACAATAAGGTGTTTCAACAACAACATTGAATTGAAAGCTTTAAGATTTGGGCAAGAACTACAACAACTTTGCATTCAAACCTTATTGCAACAAATTGTGTATATATATATATATATATATATATATATATTAAGTCAACTACTAGAGAAGAATTCTGAACTTGTTTGTAGACTGACTGACTTGCAATATGTTCTTTAACTAGCAGGCATGCAATAATTAACATGAAACAATGTCATAGTCCAAAGAAATATAGAATATTCACACCCAAGGAGTAAACTTGTCAAGGAAGTTTAGGAATTGCCATAAATCACATTTATCTTGGAAAGAAATTTTTCTGTTGATAATCCCAACAGAATTGTCAATTGTTGGACATATCAATCCTCCGCTTGTATGACAGAACTTCTGTAAATCTTGAAGAAATCAGCAACAGACAACAGAGTAATCTCTCAAGTTATTTGATTTTGATTTTTAGAGGGTAAAATTTATCCACACCCAGTAACACTCACCAATGAATCATTTGAAAAATACCTGATTATTTAAAAAAAAAAAAAAAATTGGCCTGCATGGTCTCTGGATTTCAATCATGTTGAACATCTACAATTGTCAAGTGGATATTGAACCAAACCAAGATCTCTAAGAAAAAATAATTGTCCTTATTTACCAGTATGTTAACATCTCCAAACTTCTTAGATTGTTTTATTAAAGGTGTAAACTGATTCTGAAGGGCTACAACTGATAGTAGAGATCAACTGTCTATCCATCTACAGGTAAGTTTTTGATACCTGCTTTGATCAATCAATAAATCTATTTGCATCATAGATTATTACAGTTCATATCAAATACACCAGTATTATCAAATGGTAACTAAAATGAACAGTTCACTTGGTTTCCGAGATACAACTTTCTGTACTGTGGCTATATTTTAAAACATATGTTTATTATTTTTCAATAAATAAATTTAATTTAAATTTTTTATCAGCTGGAAGATGATCTTTCTTCTTCTTCTTCTTCATATTCTTTTTTAAATACATCATATTACAAATTTAATAACAAAAAGTAATTACATACAAGTGTTTTAAACGTAATTTTATTTTTAAATGTAAGTCACAAAAATGAAAGTAACTGAAATATCCCAATCTTTGAAGCTTCTGAACCAAACATCCTTCGATGGAATTTGAGATGATTAACAAACTTACCTGCATTTTTCAGGATATCTGTCCTATATTTGAAACAAAATATAAAACATGGATTTTTTTTCCTATTCCATTTAGTTTAACTAGCATTTTTGTACCATAATTTCTAAAGAAAATGCCAAAACCATTAATAGAACTTAAAAAGCTTTTGGAAATAGCTTGATTAAACTCCACAAGCTTTCTCAGCTTTGTCTAATGTTTATTTAGGCAATTAAATTTCAAAATACTGCTGTAAATAACAGAAACTGGCAAGTAAATAATTTTAATTTTGAATTTAATAATAAACAGATTTATTTCACTATCAATTGATTAATTTTACGTTTTTTATTAAATTTTTTTAATAAGACTGGCAATTAATTCCTCTGAAATTTCACATTGTTAAAGTGTCATTCAAGGTTCACATTGTTAAAGTGTCATTCAAGGCATCAAGATAACTAGAGATATTCAGAGGAAAGGAATAACATTTTGGAGCTAGCAGTATGGCTCAGAAACATCATTTCCTATTGCAAAACATTATTAGCAGAATGGAAACTGAATATTAACATCACCAGTGCAATGGAATTCAGGAGACAACATACACTGAAATGTGCCGAAGATACTGGAAGGTGCTTCTGGGAAGATGGGTCACTCCATCTCGAAAATTACGACAATGTTTGGATAATGCATTCAGCAATTTCAAGGGTGTAACTGAACTACACGAAATCAGGGAAAACATCAATCCTGTGAGACCAATGTGACCGGAAAAAAAGTTCTTGATGAACCTGGACAGTATCATCTGGTATGCATTGTAATTTCCGGCCCAAGTACAACATTGCCACAATAACTGCAGCTCAATGCTGGGACCAGTTCTAGCATTAGCGTTTGAATGGTGCAATGTTCCCTGTGCTCTCTGGGGTTCCAGAGTTGATGGCCCACCCAAGTACCATTGCTCTGTGCCTTGCTTGGGCTCGGGAACATTGACACTAGATGACTAGAAATGTGTAGCCTGGCCTGATGAATCGTAATTCCAATTGTTTTGGGCAGATAGGCGACTCTGGGTGTGGGGAAAACCCCACACGGCACTAGATCCTGCATACCTAGAAGGAACAATACAGGATGGTAAATCGGTTACAGTATAGGGTGTGTTCAGCTGGACCCCCTTATACTAATATAGTCAAAAATAAACCAAACTTTGCCTGCCTCTGCATTGTATTTGCAATGACTGCCCTGCGTGTCTGCAAGGAGATCACCTGATGTCTTGTGACTAACAAAGCAGACAGTTTATTAGTGCAGCTATCAAGGTTTAGATTTTTCAGTGCATTTTCAAGAGTACTGTGAGGCAGTGCTGTTGGATGGTAAAGTGACGCTTAAAGAGCAGCGAGTAAATATCAAATTTTATGTTAAACTTGGTAATACTTGAGACATTTTCTCTGTAAGTGTCAAGCATACGGAGAGGAAGCAATGTTGCGAACCCACATTCAAGCGCGGCACGAGCGATTCAAAGATGGTTGCGTTGTCACGGAAGATGATCCACATCGAGGAAGACCTAGATTGGCAAGAAATGATGAAATGATTGCCAGAGTTGCTGCAGAGATCAGATGACACCACAGATAGTCGACAGATGAAATGTTCATGTCCTGCATTTAACCTGACAGGTGCAGCCTCTTTCAACAGGACAATGCATCAATACAGGTCGCAGTTACCGGATCATGACTGGAGGAACAATCCTCTGAATTTGTTGTCATGTCTTGGCCCCTGCATTTCCCAGATTTAAAAGCCATCAAACACATGTGGGATGCAATTCAACATGTTGTTCACTGCCAGACATCGTCCACCAGCCACTATTTTTAAAGCACTGTAAAAATATCAATCCTTTAGAAAACAAAATCCTTGACTTATTTATGAACACTTTGAGCCAATTGAGAAAGTTATTACAGCAAATATTTTGAAACTTAAATTGAATTTTAAAAGTATATCTTCTTACACTAAACATTCTGATATTTTTTCTGCAAATATTTTATCACAGCTAATATTCTATCATAGTTTATCCATTCAGCAAAGGCAAATAGTCTGCAGCCGCCATCTTTCCCTTTGTTTTTTTCAACCCTAACAGTTTCATTTATAATCTCCAGCGCTTTTCAAAATTCCAGAAGAATAGGAATACTCCTATAATTGAATAGCAAAACTTTCGAGTTTGGCTTAGAAAGAAAGAATATTTTGGGAAGTCTTAAGAAAACTGATAAAATATACTATTAATTTTAGTATGGTTGTTTAATATGGGACTCTTTTGTGTCAACAGTTCTTATTGCATATGTATGAGGAATTAATAAAACTTGAGATTTATGAAAAAGATGTCTTCAAATAAATATTTTGAAAGAGGCTATAAAGAAAATTATTGCCTTCTGAATTTTTTTTTTTTTTTTTTTTTTTTAAAGGACTGTTCAAAACAATTATTCTTAATTTTAAGTAACAGAAATGTTATGTCTATTTTTATGTTCTAAACTTCAGTAATTATATATAAACTACACTAAAAATATAACAAAATTAGCATCACTTACTTTGTCACTGTCAGTTGTGTTACTTGACCCAAACGAGGCCAAAGATCCTCTTTCTTGATGTTCAAGACTTCCTTCTTCTAAAGAAGTAGAATCATCCAGATCTCTAAAGAATTAAATTAAAAACTAATTTAAAACAGGGAATATTTAACATGCAATGCAGTCTAATACTTTTTAACAAAGGGTAAATTAAAACTTCTCAGAATAAATTAAAATGCAGCTATTAACAACCTCAAGGTACTAAAGCCCATTGCCATAATACAAATAGAAGGAAGAGTTTAAAGAATTTGTGTTTTATTACATTTTTTTGAATCCAAAATTCCCAGATTAATATCCTTATATATTATTTCTCAAAGTAATTTTTGTGTCGGTACGCCATAACTGCCTTAATACTTCATCAAAATTAATGATTGAGACATCATTTTGAAGATTACGTTCCCCACTAATGACGAAAAATAAAGAAATTGTTTAAAATTAATGCTTTCGCTAGAAAATTTTATTTTAAAGACCTTTTCATAAAAATGGAGACACGCTTAAACCGAAGCGACTTATCTTTCAAAAGCGAAACAAAAAATAAAAAAATTTCAAATTATACTGCAGCGTCGTAATCTTCAAATATATGCTTTTTTTGAATAAAAATGCATTTTAAAATGATTTTTCATCATTTATTTAATAAGAACAGATAAAAAAAAAAGATTTAAATTTTAATAAAAATAAACGATTTATTACAATAAAAAACATAAAAATTTGTCAATTTCTCATATATTATTTTTTAAAGGTGTGTGTGTGTGTGTGTTTTTTTTTTATTTCCCTTAATACTTCATCAAAATCAAATGATTGAGATATCATTTTGAAGATTACGTTCATCGCTGATGACAAAAAATAAACAAATTGTTTAAAATTAATGTTTTCGTTAAAAAACTTTATTTAAAAATCTTTTTATAGAAATATAGAAGGCAATCTGTTCATTTATTTATTTCCTCATTACCATTCGGTGTCTGAATTATGCGAATTATTCCAATATACGATGCAAGTATTCCAGTATACTAATATACAATTATTCGCAAGGGTCAACCTTTTTATAAAAGTGGAAAAGGCGCCAGCTATTGACAATGTGTTTAAGTAACATGTACGACAGCTGTTGGATTGGTTTATTATTTCTCAAAGGTGGTTTTTTTGTTGCGAATTATTCGCACGGGTCAACTAGTAAAATATAATGGTCAATTTGTATTTCTTATACTGCATAGTACAAAAAAGACATTTCAGCATAAACAGGGAATTTCTACTGTTTGAAAAGTGTTATGCAAAGACGATGAGAACTCTGCAGTATCTTGCTACTGCTAATAGGTATTACTAATTTACTTTTAAAGAACTGACAATCAAAGCTCTCGCATAGGATTGACAGAATATACCCATATTATGTCACTATAATTTGGGAACGAATCTCCAAAAGTTAACGCTGATTGTCTCTAGAATCTGTGAATGTCTTATTTAGAGAATTTCTGACATTTGACAATGGCTTGCTGTTCTGGAGAATTTGTAAATTTTCTTGAAAATTGCAGCTTTAAAAATACCTTTCTTAAGAACAGAGCAGTCTAAGATTGACCTTGCAATGTACAATAACTTATACAATGAAAGGCAAAAAAAAGGAATAAATCCTAAATTTTCAAAATGTCCATTGATTGCTTTCCTCTAGTCCAAAATTTAAGCTGAAAACAATACAATATTCCTTCTTTTTTAGTTGTGGTTTATGAGATTTTTTGCTGTTTTATGGAAAGAAATGCAAAAAATAGCATTATTTGCCCTCTTACCACTATCAGTAAAAGGCCCTCTTTCTTTGTATTTTTATTTAATGAAACAATTATTATTTTCATCAATATTTCACATAACAATAATATATTAATAATATTTAGGACTAATTCTGTTCCTTTTCTAATTACAATGAATTGAGTACAAATTCAACATAAAAGAAATAAATAAATAAATTAGTTGTTATATTTCCCAGTTTTATTATGATACAAGCTGTAAAAAACCAAGGCATTTTTTTTTTCTTTAAACCAAAAGTAAACTTTTTTTATTTAATTTAGCAAGCTTCAGTTTTAAATTACACTCTGATGAAATGAATACATTATCTATAAAATTTACAGGGAAAGTAATAGCTTAAGCGGAAGAGATGTTGAATCTTGTGGCACAATGATGCTTTGTGATTAAATTCAATGTTAGATGTTGAAGAAGAGATAGAGAGAAGTTATTAACCCTGTTCAATCCAAAGGAAACATCTGGAGGCCTCAATGCATGGATGTTATCATGAATGACTTTAATTGTTTAAGTATTTTAATTTTTTTTCTTCCTTGCAAGGAAAAAAAAAGGGTGGGTGGGGGGATGGACTTACAAATGAGTAAATTCATTATTCTGGCAGAGTTAAGTTGCATCTTCTCTTAACAATTATTTATAAAGTAGCTATATAGATTTTGTAAATTTTAATTCTTAATCAAAATTACAGGGGAAAAAATAAAGGTAGATATAAAATCCCTTTCTTTCTTTCTGGGTTTTTTTTTGTCTCGCCTGCAAATGAATTTGTAAATTGCAAGGCAGAGGTGTCATTATACAAAATATACTCACCTGCTTGATCGATTACTGGCAGATTTGGCACAGCTCTTGGCAGGTGATTTTGGAAGATTCAGAGGGAGGGCAGCACTGAAGTAGGTTTCCTGAATTACCTCACGCAACTTTTTCACCCATAGCTGTTTTGTTTCTAGGGATGATGCCTTTGGTAAAATGAAAAAAAGGAGGGGAAAAAAGTTAATTATTTAAAATAATTAGAAATATGAGACTCCTAAACAACACTTTGGAAACAACATTTGTAGCAAATAAAAAAGAACAGTAGTAGGTAAAATTTTCTTCCTTTTAACATTCATTAAAGAAAAATAAGTTCTGTTATACAATCAATCAAATAAGCATAAGAAGTTTTATCTCACTTTTGGAAAAAATAATATTTCTGTTTTTAATGTATTCTGCTAATTTCAGTGAGATAATTCTAAAATTTACTTACTAATATAAAATAATTCTCCTACAAATGTTACGAATTTTATAATTGACTATGTTTTTTGAGGATGTGTTTAGTCAATACAGAAGTATTAGCATTCAAAGATTACCTACACATTGCTCATATAATGAATAAGAACAATTAATTAATTAATACAGTGTTACCTCCGAATAACGGACAGTCACGGGACCGGAAGTTTCGTCCGTTATTGGGAGGTGTCTGCTATTGGGGAGAACTATCTTTTTTTCAGTTTTTAGCTTATAGCATGTCATTTAATGAAAAATTACGTACAATCTTAATTAAATTTCTACAATTACCATTGCGATATGAGAGATTATGAACAATTGCAAATTATTTACTATATTTTTAAATGAGTGCTAATCCGTTTGTCTTACTTAAAATAATGACAAAATTTATTACAGTATATAGAAAATTAATTTCTAGCCATCCATTTGATGCCTTAAACGTGTCCAATCCTAAAGTCTGACCAAATTCTCTAGCTTTTTCTTGAAGCAAAACACCGCTTATAGGAATGTTCTTTGCATGAGCAGAGCAGAACCATTTTATGACTATTTCGTCGATTTTGCTTGTTTCAGTTTTTTGCAACTTCAAATTCTTCGAATTTTTGTTTGAATTCACCATCCACATTTTCTAATCTCATCTTTGTCCTTCAAAACTTCACTTATCTGAGTTTTTCCAACTTCAAAACGTTTAGCAAGACAACGCATACTCAGCTTTTCTTTTTCAGCAACTTCAAGAACATCAATTTTTTCTTTCAGTGCCAATCTCTTCCTTTTTGACGCCATTTTAATTCGCACTAAATTTAATCAACACGTTTGTAGGATAGCTTTATGAGGTATTGACATTTACAAAGCAACTGCAGTGAAAAAAAGGACCTCAGATTCGTGCATTGAATCATGGGACATAGATACAATGTATCAATGTATGGGGTGACACCGATACAATGTATCAATGTATGGGACACTGATGTAAATACAACCGTGATGTGTTTGTTGAAATGTTAATCGAAATTTTTTTTTTTTTTTTTTTTTTTTATAGTTAAAATAACTGTCCGCTATTCAGAATGTCCGCTATTCGGAGTGGATAACATGGAATGTCCTATTGTAAGGGACTGGGACCCGCAGTAATGTCCTCTAATTAGAGGTGTCCGCTATTCAGGGTGTCCGTTAAAGGAGGTAACACTGTATATAATAAATTACTTTTTTTTTTTTAACCACTACATCTCCAGTATATTTCTCATGAAAAAAAGTGATAAAAATTCAACTTTACAGAATTTTAGCATTCTTCTTTACATAAAATGCTTTCTTGTACTACTTAGTTTACTAAGTATTCAAATTTGCTTAACTAAATATTAGAAATCATTCAGACTTTAAGCCTTTAAATTTCATTACAGTTTTTAATAATAAAATTAATAATTGATCTTTTATGTTTAAAATTTACTGAATGGAATTAAAACAGAAAAGAACTTTACAAAATTGTTTTCATTATTGTTTTAGAATAAATAACTGTAAAGAAAACGTACGTGAATTTATAAGATTACAGTCTCATTTTTTTGCTTGAATAAAATTTTAAAATAGGCTAATCTTATTCTAAATTTAATGTCCTATTCAGAACTATTAAGATCTATTCATGAGATTAAAAAAAACCACACAGAAAAATTATGTTATTGATAGAGATTTATGTAGCTTAAGGATATTATTAAGTCATAATATTGATATTGTAATTGTTGGAGCTGTTGATTTCTAATAAACTATAAATCAGGCAGTACCTTGAGAATAATCTTGTAGTCTGAAATTGGAGCTCGGCCAGTCCAAACTGCAAATTTACATTCATCACCTTCCACATGCTCAGTGATGCCCAACTCTGAAGTCTGAAAGAATCAGAAAATATTGATATATATTTATATATTACATAATATATATTTATACGTAAGATACATAACAATTAATAAGTATATCCTCAAGATTCAATGCTTATTTTCCAAATTCTTTTACTACATGACCACAAATATTGCTAAGTAATTTGTCATTTCAAAAATCTTAGAAATCCAAATCTTTTGTTGTGTATTAAGGTGAGGCTGGAGTCAAGGTCATTTCAAATTGTACGGTTTTTTACTATGCAGATAAAAAATCATAAATTTTTAATATGAATGCATTAAATATGTAGCAATCATTCCATATTATTATTTGCCTATAGTTATTTTATTTATTTAAAAAAAAAATCAATATTTCAAAATATAACCATAAAACTATATAAATGATAGCAACAATAAGGTGATAATAAAATTAAACAATAAAATGCGATTCTGGAAGAGAAGAACTTAATAGAAATCAATCAAAATCCTTGACTGTCGATAAAAAAATATTTTATCAATTGCATTTTGTAAACAAAGTCAATAACAATAAATAACAAAAAAAAATTCTCAGATCCTAACATTTTAATTAGATTTCATTATTAGTGGAAAATAGGATTTAGATTTTAAGAGTTTAAACAACAGTGCAAAGCATCTTGAATTATTACTTTGAAGTTAATTAATAAAATTATTTTCAATAATCCAGGAATTATAATTGCTAGACATTTAATGCTCTCATACATTTTAAGATTTTGATTTGTTAAAGGTATGATGAATTAAATGACTTTAGCTAGTGGTGATTTGGAATGATCTTGACCTTGATCTTGATTTGAGTTCTTAAAATAGCAAAAGCTATAATTTGCAAAGATGATAAAACTTTAAGATTACTATATAAGAAAAATCATATTTACCAGTAATTTGTTTTTGTAAATGTATTTCACTTTGCCATTTGAGTCCTTCACTTCTTTGCTGAAAAGAAGGCAAAGCTCAAAGAGAAAAATATGCCGTTCTCGTCCTTTACGGATTATCTGCTTTGAATCCCACACTTGGAATGTATCTTGAAGAATTACTTCACCCAGTTTATCCAGGTTTTCCTTAAAAAAAAAAGGAAATAAATTGATAAGCAATACTATTAATAATATAGGAAAAAAAGTATGGTAGAAAATAAGAAACAGAAGCTTTCCTAACATCATCAGATGCGTTTTAGGAATATATTGTGGTAAGAGGAAGAAAAATATAAGATACTCAAATGAAAAAACATTTGATATGTTTGTTTTTTTTATTAAAATTTAATATATTCGCTGTTATTTCAGCTGTAAATATTTACTGGGACTAATGGGACTTAGTTTAGATCATGTGGTCAAGGTGATATTCCCCCACCTCACCTCAGAAACAACCCCAGTATCCACATCACAATAAGGTTGGGTGAATCGTAAGCTCTGGAGGAGAAATAATTAAGGGAAAATCTCCAACCACTGCTGGGGATCACATCCAGTTTTCTCAGCCTACAATCAACTACCAAAACTTAAACTACTACCAATTAGCTTCTGCAATTAGTTTAAAACTAATTTGTTGAAGTAAATTCTCAGTTAATGATGTGCTATTGATAGATTAAGTACAATATCATTAATGTAATGAACATTTTACCTCATAGCCTTCTAACATGCTCAAATGCATTGCGTCATTTGCCTTCTTTGGTACATTAAGCATTACTTCTAATCCATCCTATAAAGAGATAAAAATAGATAAATAAATATCAAGTAAGAAGTAATTATATGAATACACCATGTCTAATTAAACTAGTAAGAGAAAAGTTAATACAATATTAATTTATTTGGTAAATACATTTCTTTTGCAAAAAAAAAAAAAAAAAAAAATTTTACATATCTTGTAAGGTTGCTACTTGGCATCCTTCAAACAATTTTTTCTTCCTTCCTTCCTCCAAAACTAAATTGAATTCCATTTAATATGTCAATAAATTTACAGTGCTAACAGCTTACTGACCAATGCTTTATCTTCACTTCTCTTCACTCCTGTAAATTGTAGTTTTACAAAGGAAAAAATATGAAGTAGCAGCAGATAAACTTGAACATCCTTGGCAGAGGCCAGTCTGATGAAAATTTGATTCAAGTTAGCAGAATGAAAAGAAAAATGGTTTATCAGTAAAGCACCAATTATCTAAATTAATGGTTTTGTGAACACAGCAAATACATTTAGAATAGACTAATCTCAGACATCTGAAGCTAACAACTAATAGAAGCTTCAATATTTGTAAAGGTCTCCTTGATCTGACAGATAGAAATAAATGATGATTTGGCTTTTCTATTTAAATTTCTCAACAATGATGAAAGGACTGAATTCAACAATTCATTAGCCCACAAGTAATTGCAACTATAACTAAGATCTTAAGGCTTAGCATTGTCTTAATTACTATGAGAGTTAATAGGAAATATTTTGTCTCCTCTTCAAAACACAAGGTTGTTTTCTCAGTTGATGCATCCACTGAAATGTATCTGTCAGATTTCACTTTTGAATATGACAAAATTCTACTGATAATATTGGAAATTCAAGACTGAGCATCCAAATGAATTCAAATTTCCTCAATGTTTAGGTAAGCTGTGAAACAATACCAACAGTGATAAGAATTTATTGGTAATAAGTTATCTGAAGCAATCACCTTTGATAACCAAAGGATAAAATGATTATCCTTTATTAGACGAGAAATACAAACTACTTCACAATTCATTAAAAGAAGCTTTTTTTCATTAAATGAAGCTTCTTTCATTTTCCAATACCTACATTGGTTACATGGCTGTTGCAGTGGACTGCAAAGGATAGAATGAAAATAATGAAAAAAGATTTTATGCTGTGCTTGTTTAAAATCTGACACAATAACTTATTTACAAGCTATGATTGACAAATAAGAAAATGTAAGTACTTTCGTATTAATTCACAGGTAAGTAAATTCTAACTTTAATTTTTGTCTTCTCTTTCTTTCTTTTTCTTTTTTTTTTTAATTGCATCGCAAACTTATTGATTTTGGTGGCAGAAAACTTAAAAAGGGAATTAAAAGAAGCCTTAGCCAACCAAATAGCGGGCAATCAGCTGGAGGTCTTTCAAGGTCAGTTTCTTCGTTATTATTTTATTTTTGAAGGGTAAAGAAAAATGTTTGAAGGATATGAGCAAAACTTAAACAATGTATGTAAAAGATTTTTGTAACACAATAAGAAATATCAGTTCCTTTCAAAAAAAAAAAAAAAAAAAACAACCTTTTTTTAATTTAAAAGCCAACTACTGAAAACTATTAATAAATAGGAATGGCTACATTTTAATCTACCAATTCTATATATCCATGCCTTCTAGTTGAGCATAATTACAGGAAATTCTAGTAATTTGATTTTTTTTTTATTACAATGCAAAGAAATAAAATGGATATGAAACTTCAAGAAACTTCAAAATAACTAAATTTGACATAATAAGCCATAATTTCTAATTCAACCAGATTTTCACTGTTCAACTAGTGAATCGAAGTTACATATAAACAGTCGTAACACATCATGCTGCATTTCCTAAAGTCAATACACTTGACTATGTGGAGGGAAAATAATAAAAGGAACTCTTCCTGATTGATATATCTTTTGGACTCTCATGCATCACTAGAGCTAAAGTTCAGAAAAAGAGAAATCTGTCTACCTCACTGTAAACTGGTCGGCTTATCTGCATGGAAGGGATACAAAAATAAAACAAAAAGGCACATTTCAAATGCAGCCAAACAAAAAAAAAAGTTGCTTCACAATGGCAAAACAGAATCACCTTTCAAATAACAATCAATTAGTTGCATGGCATGCAATGCCAATGGCTAAATATACAGAACAAGTGGAATCTGAAATTTGGATTAGATACAATTGAGAAAAGATCAGAGAATATCACAATTTCTCAGACTCACTAATTCTTATTAACAATATTTTGGATCATTGAATTCTTAGACCTCTGTTAAATTTACTTTGTTAATTACATTTGAGACAAACACACACCTACTTTTAGGATGAATATTTTTAACGATTCAGGAACATAAAGCAGTTTCATGCTGTTATTATCGAATCACTGAATAACAACATTTTTAAAGCCTACCATTATACTATCTTTAAAGTAGCAAAACAGTAATGTTAAGAAAAAACACACAAAATGACAGGATGTCGACAAAAGCTGATCCCTTACTGTTCATCCTACAATGTGAAATATTGGAGATCTTTTTGGATAAATGGGTAGAGACAGATGCAATGGGAATGTAGGCAAACCAATAATTTTTAATTTTTATTTACACATACTTATTTATACTTTACATCATTTACTATTTGCAGTACCATACACTTCACCTTTAGAAACCTGAATTTCCTTGTATATAATTGAAACCAGTTATTTCTTGTCTACGGAAGGATGATAAATTTTATGAATTTCTGTCAGAGCACCATAATATAACTTTTAAATATTAAATATTCTTTGAAGAGATGCAACAGATTCATTTACGTAGTTTTTGTTAATAGGCAAAATAAGATTACCTTTAATTTTATATTATGTATTAAGCAAATAAGTTTTAACCTCCTTTTATCATTCTCTTCCCATCATTGAATTTTAGTTTTTTTTTTGTTTTGTTTTTTCAAATTTTATTTCATCTTCTCTTCTGGGATGAGTGTTGAACTGTAGTAAATCTCTTTTAAGACTATTCTCTTAAGAAAATTTAGGGTCATAAAATCAGTAAGTATGTATCTGAGTGAGTTGCTATTTATATATATATATATATATATATATATATATATAAATGAATTGGCTGAATAATGGAAACAAATTTTTTAGCAACATCTAATTAGAATTTTTGAAGTAAAGTCTACTGTTGTTGTGATGACTGATGCCACAACCATGAAAGTACACTGCTTAGAAGATAGTTACTGGGCATCCCAATGGATAGAATAAGCAATGCTGTGCTACTTGTCACCTGTCAGTAGCCAGTACAAATGTGCTGTCTACAGTGCACAAAGGGCAGTGGAACTGTGTCTAGGTCTAAGGGCTGTAAGAAGGATACTGACAGAGTTTGAACATAAGATATCATGTTGTAGGCCTCTCTATACAGCAAACTAATGAAAAATTGGGCCATCCAAGGTCAACAGTCAGTGATGGAAGTTTGCAGAGTCAACTACAAATGCTCTCGAAAGTGGATGACCCACCAAGCTCAAAGATTGAAACTTTAGGGTGCTGTGAAGAGTGATATGCCAAAACTATCGTTCGTAGGTCAGCATGTTCAATATGGAGCTCCATTTATCAAACCAGAACACATTTCATGAAAACATTCTGAATTAAGGCTCGGAAACTGGATTTCCATGATACGACAGTAATACGTCAGCCCCATATTATCCAAAACCAACAAGCAGCATCATTTTCAGTGATGCAAATAGCATAAACAGTGGGAGTTTGGACCATAGGCATAACTAGGGGGGGAGCCAAGGTGGGCCCAGCCCACCCCAAAATGGCCTTGCCCCCCCCCCCCGGGAAAAAAAAATATTAGTGTAATTATTTTATATTTTAAATGTAAAAATAAATAAAATAAAATATTTTTTAACTTATTTTCATTGTATGCATTATTTGCAACAGTAAGAATGCAATAATTCAAAGGTATTATGCGTACCTGCGACAAAATGGGATTTTCTATCTACTTTGCATTTCGAACACATAAGGCATGCCCCCCCCCCCAATTCTCTAGTTAGGCTTCTGGTTTGGACAGCTGTTATGGAATGGGTATTATCTCTATCATGCAAGATAACACACCCTGTTTTAAGGCTGCCGCTGTAAGAGCTTGATTTGTGGACATCAATGAACTTGCTCAACAGAGCCCTGATTTGAACCTTACTAACACATGTGGGTTGAACTGGAGGACTGACAGAAGTTCAGGGAGGAATTGCTCAAACTTTTCAGATGCCTGCTATTGTACACTTATGGAAAGTATTCCCAATAGGATAGCATCAGTTCATTGCATTTAAAAGAGGTCCTACATCTTATTAAAGTGATCTCCACGGTTGTTTGTTTGGGTGTCTGTTTCTAATCAGTGTATACATCAATTTGTTTAAGAAACAGCTTTTTATCATTCTTAAATGTCATGACATGAAATTAATTCCTCTTTCAATGATTATTTTTGATTAGCATGCTGAACCGCCTGCTAGCTTTAGCAGGTATCAAGTTTTCATCTGATATTTTATTGATCCAGATGAATAACAGTGGTTCCAAAACATATTCCAAAACCAAGTTTTTTATCGAGTGCCCAAGATAAAAAACATTGTTTATAAGAGATACGAGTAACAGAAATTCTCATTTTCCTTCCTCTTTTACGAGAAATGTTGTATTTGAAAATGAAAAAGACAGTGTCATTACAAAAAGATAAAATACAGCGGAACAAAACTGCAAAGACATTTGGTAAAATTATATAAAAAAAGGAAAATTAAGAAAAAATAAAATAAAATAAAATATAGCAAGAATTTATTGAAAAAATTCCTAAACTGTAATTTGTTAAGTTAAGAAAACGAGGAAAAAAATACTTAATATTTATTAATTGCTTCAAGCAAGAAGATTCACTAATCAATCATTCACTCATTTATTTATTATTTACAAATGAAAATTGAGAGAATGAATTAGTTTATTAAAGTAAAATAAACTAAATTGATATTTTTTTGAGGTCATATTAAGGTGATATGCTAATGGAATTATTATAATGTTAGTGGTTTGAATTTACTTTGTAATAGTGCAACAACTGTTAAAGATCCTACCTTGATTTCTCCTTGACCCTCTTCACAGCACGACTGAAGGTCTTTGAGCAGCAGTTGGTATTTGGTAATACGCTGGACTGGCTTGATGAGGTAGGCTGCAATTGGATGATCCAGTTTGAATTTTTTCTGGACATCTTCAAAGAAGTTTCCACCATGCTGCACTAAGAGGGAATTAGATTCGGGTTTGTTCTTGCAATATTTAACATAGATATCAAATTTCAGGGCCTAGAAAAGAAGAAAATAAAAAAAAGAATTTAAGGAAATCAAAATGTTATCTACAATTTGTAAAATTTTTATATTATTAATCAAATTTATAAATAAAAATATATATAAAAAAAAATCAATTTAAATTGAAGGTAAAGCACAGCAAAATCTATAACAATTAGCTACATTTAAGTAATTAAAAGCTAATTTTATTCATCATTCATCCAACAATGATCTGTTGTTGATCAATTAATATTTTTGTAACACTAAGAAAAATATTTCTCCTTTTACTGACTTAAATTAATAAACAACAGTTTTTCTTCATTTTAATTATTTGTGTATGTAAGCCTGAATTATAACAAATGAAACAAGTGAATATAATTTTGTGCTAAAGCATAAATTTAAAGGCGACCCAAAATAATAAAAAAAAATAAAAAATAAAAATAATAATAAAAAAGGAAGTACATTAGCAAAAGGAAAAATAAAAAAAAAATAAGAATATATATAAGAATATATTTATCGATTCGACCTTTCGTTCGGGAGTTTTTAGGGGGTACAATTTCAACAATGCCAAATATCTCAAACATTAGTGGGGGTGGGGGCACTGGCCCCTGAAAATAGCCTATTCCTATAGTCTTTTGGCCCCTGAACATGATGGTGAAATCCATTTGTCGATATGATATGCCATTCGAAAGTTGTTAGGGGTGGACAGACACGGACGGACAGAACAAACACAATAGCTACCGATTTTGGTCGCTATCACAAAAGCTCCAAATGGGTAGCTAAAAAAAATAATAACAGCATTCATATTGTTAAGGGGAAAAAAATCAAAGCATATATTTCTATGAAAATAAACATAAACAAAAGATCTGATCTGCAATTTCTTACAACCTATCTCCTGCAGATCAATTTGAAAAAAATATACAGCTATACATAGCAGAAATTGCTAATTTTTTCCTCCAAAGGTCATGAATAACCCTCCAATTTTAAAGTAACAAAAAAGAGAAATATATTCTTAAAAGTAAAATAAAAGTAAATAAAAGTAAAATTAAATTAAATAAAAGTAAAATAAAATTAAATAAAAGTAAAAATCTTCGAAATAACCTAGCAAACAGTATTTCACAATGAAACTCGATCACCCTGAAAAATTACAGAATATCTACAAATATACACATTTAAAAATTTCTTACCCAAGTGACAAAGCAATGACCAACATCTTCGGGCATCATTTCATATTTTTCAAGCTCTTTTAAGAAAATGTTTTTATGAAAATCATAGATTTCTTCAATGTTACCAAAAACAATATCTTCTTTGCCCAGAATTCCCAAAGGAACTCCGTTTCCTTTACGCATCTCTTCTACATAATACTAAAAAAATACAAAATTTAAATATAAAATATTCCATACATCATAATTAAATAAGTAAAAATATAAATATAAGTTTTATAGTCAACTTTTACAATTTTATATAAATTTTTGATTGCATTTCACAATAAAAAGAATTATATTAGTATAAGCTGTGCATTTACTTTTTTTAATAGGCTTATAAAATTGTTAGCCTAGGTGCGCACCTGGTTGTTTTGCAGCCAAACCCACAAGAATGTGAAGGTACAAGTTAATTAGGGGACCCGGAGGGTCTTCACTTGACTCCCAAAATGAAACAGAATCCATTTTCTGGGTTTCAGTAAAAAGCCCGAAGCAAAACCCCTCACAATAGGACCGTTCAGCGCAGTGCTGGAGGCATGCAATAAAGGGGTATTTCCCCTTCACAATCCTGCGGTTTGAGCTGCAAAACAAACAGATGTGCGCCTAGGCTTATAGAGATTGAAGTATTTCTTTAAAATAAATATATTACTTACTTTAACACAACATTCTAAATCATTAACGTAAGTTCTCTCAGTCTGCAATAATTCAGCCATAATGAACCTAAAAGTAATTTAAATAAAGATAATAGTTAGGTAAATATTCAGAAAGTAAGAAAGAGTTTAATATAATTTCATATATACACAGCCATAAGTACATTGAATCCACTGAAAATTAGTTTTTATAATTTAACAAAAATGATAGATCAGTCATATCATCTATACCTGCCTTTAGTTTTCTTGCTGTAGGTATTGTATTATAATTACTTTCACTCAACCTCATCTTTACAGAAAGCAGATTCATGTAAGTGAATTTACAATTTTTAACTTACTATAAATTAGAGTACTTATTACACATTGCTATTATATTTAACACTATAGTAAAACTCATATATAGTAAACTCCCGATTATCCACGGACCTCTCCTGTTTCCATTTTTTTAATGTACAATAAATTATGGAACTAAAAAAACAATTTTAAATCTAGAATAAGGTAAACAATAAACAATAAGGTATCTGGAGGAAGAAGACGACGCAACGCTTTGTGACAAAATGTTATTGAAGAAACTTCAGTCACAAATAAAGAGGAGGTGTTTCAACAAAAAAAAAACAAAGACAATTGACCAATTTTTTTGTTAAAAAATAAGAAAATAAAGTAAAATAAAATAAAATAATGTATGTTTTGCCATTTTAATGTAAATAAAACATGTTAAAAGCATTTTTGTGTTGATTTTCGTCCTATTTCGGATTATCCGCGGAATTCGCTTATCCGCGGTTGCCGCGACACCCAATTCCACGGATAATTGGGAGTTTACTGTATATCTTAAATAGAGAACTCTTCCGCAATCAGCAGGCAAGAGTCACTATAATGAAAGCTATAATTACAGCAGAGCTAAGCTATAATTATAGCAGAGAAATTAGAAATAATTTACTATTTGGACTAAATAATATTATTAGACTGCTATATTTTTAAATAAAATACAATTAATTCAAAAGCTTTCAATTTTGTAGCTTTGAAATGGTTCATGTCAGTACACTGAAGAAAAATTAAAAATTATTAATTTGATAAGTACTATTTCTCTAACTCAAAAACATTTTATTGCAATGATAATAATATTCTTTTAATATATAATAATTCATTGTGTTCTGCTCATACAAAATAAGGATAAAGGTTTGGGAAGGTGGACTGATGAGCAAAAGGGAACAAAGTTTCCACAGCATCTATAAATTATATTTTTAAAAGTAACTTTTAGAGATCAAAATTAAAAAGCACTTCTGTTACTTAGTCGTTTTATTTATATAAAGCTTTTGCTCACATTTGTTCCATGGGATTCAGATAAAGACTGTACGCCAGCTTTGAAATTGAACAATGTTAGTCCCTTAAATCAGCAACCAAATTAGAATTTACATTTTCCATGCACTTGCTACAGTGTAGTAGGATAGGACTGCTCTTGAAAAAACTAAGTATGGAAAATCCTAACTATTAAACCCAACCACAAAAACGTTCTTTTAAATTTCATTAGTAGAATGACTTATTCTTGAGGATCACATTGTCTAAATCTATATAAATATCCAATAAATCTCTTAAGTAGAATATAAATCAATTTATTTATATTCTACTAAGAAGAAAAACAAACAAACAAACAAAAAATGCACACACATACACAAAATATCTAAATCAATAGGATAGAATACTGAAGTCAGATAGTCAAATGTAACACTTGTTCCAACTTTACTACTTGGAAAGAAACTGTTTCCCCATTTGCTAAAGAACTACAAAGCGCTAAGGCTAATTTGGACATAAAAGAATTTGAGAAAAACCTGTCCCTTACAGGCGATTGAAAAATAGTTCCTGCAAAAAGTAGACAAGGTCCTAAAAGGCTCTCTTGCCTGTAAATATACTTACTCTTTTCTTCTAGCCGATTTTCTCTTTTCTTCATTCAACTCTTTTGTTGCTTCTTTCACTTTTGATTCTAGCGATGGATCACTGTTACGATCAAGGGACAAATCTTTCTGTTCACCCTGAAAAATATCCAAACAAATGGGCTATAAGCTATGATTAACACACTACATTTGTTTCAATCAATCAATCTGTTTTCAAAAAATCTCTTTAAAAAAAAAATAAGTAAGTAAAAAAATTAAGAAGAGATATTCACTGTTGACAATGACAGCATGCTCAAAGAACTGTGAAAAATTACTTAGGATATCTGACTTAGGATATTTATACATTATCTTACTTTCCCAGTTGCTAAAAATTATATTATATCCTTGACTTTCAAGGGTTTTATAGTATTGAAAACTTGAAATTTTAAGAAGGACAATTAATTGTTTCCATGACTCAAGTGTATCTCGTAAGAGGAAAAAAAAAAAAGTAAAGAGAACAATGTTGGGAAATAAATCATGTAACATTTACTGTTTATTTTATTTTATAATATTAGCTTCAATTTAAAATAAAAAATTAACCAACCTCTTGCTGAATGCCCAGAGCCTGCTCTAGGCGAGCACGGTATTTATCCATGCGAGAACTGAAGTCCTTGTATCGATTGTCTACAGCTGCCACCCACTGCTTGATGTTGGATGCATGAGCATGTCCTTTTTCCACTAAGCTATCAGCCAACTGTATAAGTAGTTTCACCTTTTCTCTTGTTTCCTTTGAAATAAAAAATACTGATTATTAACTGCTTGCAAGAACAGACATCAAAAGCTTTCAATTTAGGCTCATTTCTCATTTGGCTAAAGCTTTTCCTGGACATTAAGCACTGGAAAAAAATTAATTTTGAAAACATTTCACCATCAATGAATCACTCGTAATATAAATGCATATCTGTCTGTTCATTTGTTATCTATTAATGAAAGTTGTAATGATGAAAAGAAACTATAAATTATTAAATTTTATATCTACTTTCTTACAGGTTAAGTTTCTATCGTACCATAAAAAGATGGCACAATTTGAAATTATATTATATGAAACTGTTACTAATTTAATAATATTTGAACTTAACATGTTGAGCTTAAAAATTCCATTTTTTATTGATAATCCTCAAAAGAAAATTAATTTTTAATGATAACCATTTTTTTTTCTTTTACCTTTGCTGTTCCTTTAAATTCATTATGTTCTTTAAGTAGACCTTCTGTTTCTTGATGGCTGTCACCAACATTTGTGTGGGTGGAGAGGTAGAATTCACCAGTTTCATGAATCCATTCAAGGGCTTGTTTGGCACTGCGTTCAAATAGCACGTACTGCTGACATTGATCCAATCGTTTCTTTTTCATTGTCCAATATTCAAGAACTCGATTCTCTTGTTTTAAAAGTTGTTCTAAAATTCCTAAAAACAAAATATAATAAAGAATTTCATGAGCCAGTAAAAAAAATGCAATTTATAATCCTTATAAACATTTTAATAAGGCTCAAATGAATTTGCTAAATGCTAACTTGAATTTAATACAATACCTTTAACCTGACTTTCAGGACCTCGGAATTTTGCTTCACCTTGAAAGCTGTGATATTGCAGACTTCGAGCTGCATATTTAAGGAATGTTTCTGCTGTTCGCCTTGCTAATGTACATGCCTAAGGATTAAAATTAGATTTTTTAAAAAGAATAATCATTTTGTTCACTTTTTGTTTAAACAACAATTTTATATACAAATTGTTCTGATTCCACAAGTTTTTTGTTTAGGCACTGTCTATCAATACCATTTTATGTTCTTAGCTTTGTGAGAAATCTTGGCAAATTTTATTAGTGTCAAGAAAAGATGTAATTAATTGCTTACAGAAACTGACAAAATAGTAGTAATCATAAAAATAATCTTGAAACTATAACTCTTACTACTACTACTAACTAATTAATTAATTAAACTGTACTGTGGTATACTGTGTATATACAAACCTAACAAAATTCTAGAAAACAGCCAAGTTAAACTATATTGAAAACAGCTATAATAACGAAAAGAACAATACCTCACAATAGACCTGACATTACCCTCAGTCTCAAATCAACAAAACAATATATCTTACAGATATAGCTATCTCTAGCACTCCTAATCTAGATAAAAAGCATTCCAAAAAAATTGACAACTCTCCGAAGAAATCAAAGAAATGTGACATCAGAAAAAATTAAAAATAATATTTATTATTATTTCAACAACTGGTGTCATATCACACACATTGCATAAATGCATAGATGAACTGGGCCTCAACAAAAACATTTATTCAGAGTTACAAAGGAGAGTCATCATTAACATCATTGCTCAATAGCCCAAGGCTTTCTTAATAGCATCTAACAGTAAAATAATATATGTTTAACTTGAGTTAAAAACCAAAATTTAATCTGAGAAGAAACAGACAATAATAATAATAATTAATAATAATAATAATATACGCACAACTGCAGAAGGCTGTGGTACTCAACACAACACGCATAGTTAGGAAATTTATGGACACAATCACACATCCCTAATCATTCTTGCACACATCTTTACACTTCGCAATATGTGCTTTGATCCTTGACCCGCCATATTGTTTTTGCTGGGGAAACCCAAGGTTTGAAACATACAAACATAATAATAATAATAATAATCTCTGAAATAATCAAATAGTGAATTGTTGATTATTATCATTAGCATTACTGTTGTTATGGTTAATTCTTGCAATGGATAGCTAAAACCTCCGCTCAAAGGAGTGCTCATCATGACAAAAACAAGAAAAGATTATGGTGAACCTAGCATGAGGACTGGTGGTGGCTCCTCCAGGTGTTCGACAGAAACTTTGTCGGCTGGGGATACAGGCAGCGCCTGAGGAGCTGATCCTGGAGTGCGACCAATGTGAGAGATCAGTGTAGGAGAACGAAGGAATCAGTGCCTCAAACGGGTTCAACCCAAAACTGCTACTGAATCACCTGGTAACTCACAACAGCAGAGTCAGGGACTTGTCACACCATCTGTTAGTCTACCTCAGACTTCAAAGTCTAGTGGGCCTAACAAGAGTTCCAAAAAAAGCTCAACATAAATGGACTCATAAAGACAATTGTGATATTTTACGAGCAACAAAATGTGGAACTGATACGACAAACTTCATGACCAAGTTACATCGAGAGTTTTTAAAGATACAGCTTAATATGGAAAAATTTAATGAACAAAACATCCGAGACCAATACAGATCATAGTTAAAAAACCGGTTAAAACTGTTCTTGACAAAATCTTATAAGGAATGAAATTTTCAAGAATTATTTCAGCAATAATTCTAATATGGAACAGGAAAGTACAATTGAACAACCCATGGATGAGCCTGAAGGTCAGAATTCGTTTTCACTTAATCGGGATGGAGAAGTACTGGATCCATCGTCTGATCCAGTTTTGAAAACTAGGATATCTGAGGAACTTGACAGATATCTTATACTACACTATGGAACTGATTCTAATAATAGACCTTTATTGCCAAGAATCATCTAAACGAGAGAACTTTCACAGTGATATCAATAATTAATGAACTTCTTTTTTCAAAAATAATAGATGACCTTGAAACATTACAGCTACATGTTTACTGTGCCGCAATTACTATTCTTTCCGAAATGAAGATTAAAGTGGAATATAAAAGAATGCAGGTAAAACGACAAAGTACACCAAAATTGATGAAACGGATAGAAAATAAAATTAGTAAGTTTAGGAGTGAGCTTTCGAAAATAACAGTTTGGGTTGAGAGAAAGAAATGGCCAGACAGAATCTTCGAGATCAGGTATTTAGAATCTTCCATAACAATAAATTGAAATGAACCGACTCTGAATTCGAATCCAAACTAAAGATATTTACTGATAGCTTAAAACAATAAATTGAAATGAACCGACTCTGAATTCGAATCCAAACTAAAGATATTTACTGATAGCTTAAAACAAAAAATTGCAGCTTTAGGCAAGCGGTTGAGACACTACAACCCGGAGGCAGAATGTTTTTTATCTTTCTGCAACGATTTTTCTAAGACGAAAAACTTTCTGCAGGCGTTTTTTTCGTTTATGTCCCGCAAAAAACATTCATTCTATATCAGGGGTGGGCAGACTTTTGTAAGGTAAGGGCTACCTCAAGTATACTCCAAGTGGCGTGGTCACCTTAAGACTAAAAAAAAAAAGAAAAAAAAGCGGAATCTCCAAATCAACAACCAAAAAAAAAAGCGGAATCTCCAAATCAACAACCAAAAAAAAAAGCGGAATCTCAAAATCCACGACCGTGATCAACGTCTTGCCCACCCCTGTTCTATACGATATCTTTCTGCAGCCCTCATTTTCGTTCTGCGACAATGTCGTGCCGTCGCTTGATATTCTGCTTCTGGGCGCTACAACAAATCCAGCAAACAGAAAAGTGAAAACAGAAAAATTACATTAAATCAAAAACAATTCTATAATTCCCTTGAAGAAACCCCCTGTACTAGGAAGTTACCAACATTATCTGCAATGGAAACATATTGAAGTTCACTTTGGTCTCAATCGGTTTGTTACAAGTCTAAAGCAAATTGGATAGAAAAAGAAACACAGTCATATAATGTAAAAATGAATGATGAAGAAATATCACAAGATCTAAATACATGTATTAAAAGACTTCATAATTGGAAAGTAGTAGGCCGTGATGGTATCCAAAATTTTTGGTGAATGTATTTCACATCCTTATGTACCCCACTTCATTAAATCATTAATGATATCCTTAATAGTAGGAATGAAATTCCATTGTTTCTAATACAGGGTATAACTTCCCTAAAACCAAAAAGTAATGAAACAGACAATCCTAAAAATTACAGACCCATAACATGTCTTAATACTATTTATAAACTAATTTCATCTGTTATAACTGACCAAATATCTAATGCATTACCAAATATAGCATTTTGGCAGAAGAACAGAAAGGATGCTGTAAAAATACTAGAGGATGCAAAGAACAATTAATCTTTGATGCAGTTACTACAGGCCAGGTTAAAAAAGAAAAAAAGGAATCTTTCTATTGCATGGATTGATTACCAAAAGGTGTATGACTCAGTTCCACGTGATTGGCTCATTAAAGTGTTACAGATTTATAATATAACTCCTAAAATAATTTCTACACTTCAAACTTCCAAGGCTAACTGGCGCACTAAATTAATCCTTAACTTAAAAGGAAAATCTCATAGCATCAAAGGAAATTTCAATAAAACGTGATATCTTCCAGGGTGATAACCTCAGCCCACTGTGGTTTTGTTTGGCCTTAAACCCTTTATTGAATCTCCTTAAAAGCACGGAACTTGGCTATAAACTAATGGATAAGAAGAAGACTGTATTTACAATCAATCATTTATTATAGATGGATGATTTGAAACTGTATGCAATTAACCAAAAGAGTCTTCTATCACTTTTAAATGTAACATCTCATTTCAGCTCAGACATTAAGATCAATTTTGTGTTAGACTAATATGCAACACTTAATATCATCCGTGGGAAAATAGCGGAATTAATATCATGTTACAAAATCAACAATTGTCTGCAATGAAGCCAGAAGAAAGCTGTAAATACCTGGGATTTAGTCAAACATTAACAAAAAGCAATAGGCTAGCAAAACAACAGATCACACACAAATTGAAGTTCCGACTACAGAAAATCTTAAAGACTGAATTGTTATCTAAAAATAAATTTAAAGTAATTAAGTCTTGGGTTATTCCAGCCCTGACTTATTCCTTTGGTGTGGTAAGATTGTCTCAAACTGATTTGGAAAATTTAAACATCTTTATCTGAACTACACTAACAAAATATAGATTGAATCATCCAAAATCTGCCATAGAGCGCCTTTATCTCCTAAGAAAAGAAGGTAATAGAGGACTTTTGAACCTTAAATCACTCTGCAATAAGCAAATGATAAACCTGATACAATATTTTTTTTATAAGAGCAGAATCATCAAATCTTCATTAAGCAATTGTTGCTCGTGACCACTCATATAAACTGATCTGTTTGTCAGATGGATTTTTTACCCCGACTGTTAATACAACGCAAGAAAGGATTCACTCTTGGAAGTCTAAATCCATTCATGGTAGATACCCCAATTAACTTGAAAAGGGCCAACAAAGAATTTTCAGTGCTTTGGTTAAAGGATGGATTGCTGAAACAAAAGGGTTTATCCATACTATCCAGGACCAAGTATAGCAACAAACAATTATAAGAAATTTATTGAGAAATTGATATATCTGATAAATGCAGAATGTGCCAAAAGTATTCTGAGACAATAGATCATATAATAGCAGGAAGCTCCAACCTGGCAAATATGAAATACCTCAATAGACATAAATCTCACTGAAAATATAATTTATATGGCACCTGATAAAAAATTTGATCTCATACAGGAAAGAGAAATAGTGCCGTACTACATATAAAAAAACACAAGCGGTATTCGAAGACGACAGAACTAGACTTTACTATGATTTGCCGTTGCACACAGATAAATCCATCAATGCAAACAGGTCCGATATAGTTCTTCATAGTCTTCAAGAAAGGAAACCTTTCCTAATTGTTATCACCCATTCAAATGATAACATTATCAACAAGGCGGAATCAGATAAAATATCCAAATACTTCAATTTACCAGCAGAATACAAAAAGATCCACAAGCTTAACTCCATAGAAATAATTACAATTGTTATAACAGCTACTGGACTGATACATAAAAATTTACCTAATTATTTGATCAATCTACAGTTAAACCCTGATAAAATTTTAAGTACAGCACAAAAATCAGTGATTTTGGAAACATGCCGCATAGTTTGCACTGTTTTGAACATACCATCAGGCAGCTTAGAATAAGGTTTGCTATTTTGGCCCCTTAATTCTATTATACAGGCTGCATCACATTGAGAACTCAAAGACAGTAAAAATAATAATAATAATAATAATAATAATAATAATAATAATAATAAGCCCCCATGGACCCTACCTCCTCGCGGTGGGGGCGGGAACTACACTAGTTTTAGGGTAGGCTAAAGGGTCCAACCATTTATGATGAGAACACGTTCTAATATAGATCATGCTGCATCGGGTGTGGCGCAGGATAAAGTCACCCGCGTTCGGGGGTTAGGCAGAGGCCTCCGTTCGAAAAATATACTACAGTCTCCCGCAGGTGGTGGTGGAGAAAGTGGCACCCCATCCTGTAGTATGGCTACCACAATGCCCGGGCAACACCATCCAGCCCGAACAGTCGGAAGTGTTTCGTCTGTGTCAGAGCAGGCGACCACCAAGACTGGGAAACCACGCCAGCGCATCCGATGGTCACCACAGATGAACCAGGATCTTATGCGCGACTTCTTCACTGTTACAAAGTTAGGTACTCAACTAACAGGATACAGACAGGCACTACACCAAGCTTTCACCACACGCTATCCATCGTTAGGGCTTAGCGAACAGCGGGTAGCGGATCAGCGACGTTCAATTGTAGTAAACAATCTTATTCTCCCATGCATACTTGCACAAATTAAAGAAGAAGTCGCTGAATCCAACCACAGGACACCAAACCACACCCCAACAGAAGACACCATTATGGAAAACACAGAAACAATCTCTACCCCTCAGTACACATGCCCCAACAATATAACTAATGAAATATTACGTGCAGCTCATGATCATTTCTACACTGCACTTGCACAATACACAGGCACAGACCCCACACTCAGGCCGCCACTCCCCAAAGTACACACATCAAAACAACTCGCCACAGTCATATACCATCTCAACACACACACTATCCCACAACACCTTGACAACATCCAAACATTAGAAGACATACATACAACACTCTACTGTGCTGCACAGGGAACCATTCGGGCACTTGGAATCAAACAACACAACATACCTCCCACTGCCCGGACACAAGAATACATCCCCCCTTGGAGACGTCGCCTTGAGGGCCGCATCAGCGACCTTAGAGGAGAGATAGCCAGGCTCACACAATACTGTGCAGGAAACAAAACAAAGAAACTTTTGTCCCAGGTTAGAAAGATATTCAAATACATAAATACTCGCCCTTCACATTCAAATCATCATACCCAGGTTCAGGAACATCTCGACACACTAAAACAAAAACTCAGTGCACTTGCAAAAAGATTACAGAGATACAAACAGTGCACTCTGCGCAAACAACAGAACAACACTTTCCAATACAATGAGAAAAAATTCTACAGATCCCTTACATCTTCCTCTACTGCAACTAACACAAACACTCCCAACAGCGAGGCTTTACATGAATACTGGTCGTCTCTGTGGTCAAACCCTATCCCCCACAATGATAAAGCACCATGGATAACAGAGGAACAGCAACTCACTGAACACTTACCCTGCATGTCCTTCCATGAGATTACTCTCGCAGACATACAGACAGCACTAAAACATGCACACAACTGGAAGGCTCCTGGTGCAGACGGAGTCCAGAACTTCTGGATCAAGAGGTTCACGTCCCTGCATGGAAAACTAGCGCTTACACTCACTGACATAATCCAACACCCAGAACATATGCCTCGTTTCCTCACACAGGGTGTCACATACCTACAGAGCAAGAACACTGAAACAGCGCAACCTGCAAACTACCGCCCAATCACTTGCCTCCCCACACTTTACAAACTTCTCACCTCCTGCCTCGCAGACAAGATCTACACACACATCAAGACATATAACATTCTTTCCGAACAGCAGAAGGGCTGTCGCAGGAATTCCCAGGGTTGTAAGGAGCAACTACTTATTGACTCTGTAATCCTGCGCCAGGCACGCGCGAAGAATAGGAGCTTACATATCGCATACATCGATTACAAGAAGGCATTTGATTCTGTCCCTCATTCCTGGCTCCTACACACTCTTCATATCTACAAAATACACCCCAAGATCACGGCATTCTTAGCTGCCACGATGAAGAGTTGGAACACAACATTACACCTATGCACCTCTAACACCTCCATCACTACAGATCCCATTCCCATAAGGAGAGGTATTTTCCAGGGAGACTCCTTGAGTCCTCTTTGGTTCTGCCTCGCCTTGAATCCACTGAGCCATATACTAGATAACACAAAACACGGTTATAGGCTTACCACAGGCACTGTGACACCATATAAAATCACACACTTACTCTACATGGATGACATTAAACTCTATGCCACAAACAATGCACAACTTATGAATTTACTACAAGCCACCACACAGTTCACCAAAGACATTGGGATGGAATTTGGAATTGACAAATGCCGCAAGTTACACATAATACGTGGGAAGACTTCGAATTTGGAGGGTTTTGAACTGGACCATGGTTTGGCCATCCAATCCATGGAAGAGGGAGAGACCTACAAGTACCTGGGCTTCCAGCAAGCGCGCGTCATAGACAACGCAAACATCAAAAATGCACTGAAGAACACATACCTTGCTCGAGTTCACAAAATCCTCAAAACACAACTCAACGCCAGAAATAAAATTAAAGCTATCAACACTTTTGCCGTTCCCACACTAACATATTCGTTCGGCATAATTCCATGGACAAACACCGAACTCGAAGCACTACAACGCGCAACACGCACTACATTCACGAAACACAACATGCACCACCCCAAGTCCGCTACGGAAAGGATGACTCAAGGAGGGAGGCCGAGGACTCATCAACCTCATCACCCTACACGAAAAACAAGTACATACACTTAGGGAACATTTCCACCAAAGAGCAGAAGACTCCTCACTTCACTCAGCCATTGTCAAGGCTGACACACACCTCACACCCCTGAACCTCGAAAACTCTTCTCCAACACTCACCACCCCTGACACCCACACTCAGCAGCTGCGTGAATCATGGGCTCGTAAGGAACTCCATGGCAGACATCATCACGAACTCAGCCAGCCTCATGTCGACATGGAAGCGTCGAACAGATGGCTGACGAGTGGTGAGCTGTTTGGGGAGACCGAAGGGTTCATGATCGCAATACAGGACCAAGTCATCTCCACACGCAACTACAAGAAACACATTCTACACGATGCAAACACACATGACGACAAATGCAGGAAATGCCACACTACGCATGAGACGATCGACCACGTAATATCAGGCTGTCCCCTTCTCTCTCAAACAGACTACCTCCACCGACACAATCAGGTAGCATCGATCGTTCATCAACAACTAGCACACAAACATTCACTTATTAATAGCACGGTCCCATACTACAAGTACATACCACAAAGCGTATTAGAATCACCCTCATATAAACTATACTGGGACCGCCCCATTCACACAGACAAAACCATACATCACAACAGACCAGACATCACACTTGTTGATAAGGTCAACAAACAGACCTATCTAATTGATATTGCAGTGCCTATCAGCAAGAACATGCAGAAAACTCACGCAGACAAGATTAGTAAATACACTGATCTAGCACACGAGCTCCAGAAGCAGTGGAGGCAGGATCGAGTACGTGTTGTACCCATCGTTCTGTCTGCCACTGGTCTGGTGCCTCACACATTGCACCACAGTCTCAGCACACTAGGACTTCACAAAAACACTTATGCACAACTGCAGAAGGCTGTGGTACTCAACACTACACGCATAGTTAGGAAATTTATGGACACAAGCACACATCCCTAATCATTCTTGCACACATCTTTACACTTGGCAGTATGTGCTTTGGTCCTTGACCCGCCATATTGTTTTTGCTGGGGAAACCCAAGGTTTGAAACATAAAAATAATAATAATAATAATAATTATTATTATTATTATTATTATTTTAAGCCTCTGTTTTATAAAGCAAACAGAAAAATGGATATTCAGCATATATCCATTCCTCTCACTTTCCACTGATGCAGATGAAAGGAAATAGTGATTTTATTTTATGGGAGTTTCAAGCAGTGCAATATAAAAACAAAATATATGTGTTTATCTTTATGTGCAAAATCTGTAACAATGCAAATTTAAAAGAATCTAAAATTCCTCAAACACTACATAATTTCTTAGGCTATGTAATTACAAACTGAATGAATTACAAAGCATGTTAATGTTCATGTCATACTATGGTTTATTCATTTCAGCTTTAAACAGAAATATAACTTGTACTATCTTAAATCAGTAAATTCTTATTTTTATGTTATTTTGGAAATGGTGAAAGTGATTTTGGTGACTACTGTACAATTAATATATTTTTGTATTATTTTAAAATATAAATTATATGTAATTATATATATATATATATATATATAATTAATTTACATACTGAGTTAGAAAAAACAAACACTTAAAAATCATATAAAGTGATTAAAAATTGTCTTTTGTGTGTTTGTTTTTTTCCGGGTTTTTTGTGCACACATTAAAATACTCATTTTTAATACCAAGTTAGCTTTGTATTAAGAACATACACCTAATAATGTGTTGGTCCACCTTTCTGTGCAATCACAGCCCCCAGACGCTAGGAATAGAACCGACAAGTTGTTGCACATCCTTCATGACTATTCGACCCATATCTGCTGCAGCAACCCCATCAGTTCACGCTCATTCAGGAAAAGAGGATCAACAATCCTCATACCCCATTCTAGGAAATCCCATGCAGGTTCAATTGGGTTACAGACAGGGCAGTTTGGAGGCAAAGACAATGTGGCAAATTTGGTATCATGTTCCTCCAACCACTCTAACGGGCCTCATGTAACGGAACAATGTGCATTGTCCTGTTGAAAGATGGCACTGTGGTAGGGAGAAGACCTCCTGCAGATATGGATGGAAATTGTTGGCTAGCAGATCCCTGTCAAGTTCACCATTTCAGTATTTGTGGGATGATCAACTGGCTTAGGGCATATCAGGAAAAGGCTTCCAAGATCAGACCACCTTTACCTTAACTGAACAACCAGAGGATACTGCTTTTTGTTGTTCATCTACATGCAAACCTGACCATCAGCATGGTGATAGGACTCATCACTCCAGATTACCTTCTTCAATCTGTCGAGGGTCCATTGCCGATGTTCCTTGAACTATCTGAGGCATTGTTTTGATGTCTGGGCATCATCATGGGTACCTCTGTTGGTATCTGGCTGTGGAATCCAAGGAGAAGCAAGGTATGGTGGATGTGCATGTAGAAATGGGTCGAACTCCACCGCTGTTGTGTTGGTGGGTGAGCGATGTGATGTTGGATGTCATTACTGAGATACCAATCCATGACAGCTGGCTCTCACATCTAGCATCAACTAGGCTTGGCTGACCAACATGAGCCCTTCTTCTGGGTATCTGTTTGTGGTTAATCCAGTGCTGGTACACCATTGATACAGAATCAGACAGCAAGTACAGTATTCTAAAATACTGTTATCTGCCTTCCAGGTCCAACTGGAAGTCTGTTTTCAAATTGGCTTAAGTCACCATGTTTCCCCAACACTTGCAAATGTTCACTGTTTACATAAGGGAAAGTGTGTCTACTTATATTGACATTGATATCACATGCTCCGAATATGAAAATCAGGGGATGTTCATTTCTAATGCAAAGCTATCTCAGTATATATATTTTACAGTAATATGTTTACTGATAATGCTACTACTGGTAAACATACTGGTAAGCAATACTTATGAAATGGAAGTGCTAAAAGAGCTATGAAGGAATTCAATTAACCATCACAATTCTCTTCCACTTACTAAAGATATATGAGGCTTTTGTACATAATATTTTAATTAACTTCTATGATTTGTTTATTCATATACTACAATACAATTTTTTTTAAAAAGTATGCAATTTCATATTACAAAATTTGAAGATTTGCATGTTTCAAGAAGTTTATTCTTATGAGAAAATTAGTCTTGGAATTAAATAGATTTTTAATTATGTGAGACCTTCTTCAGGGATACATCTGTTGCAACTGTCACTTTATAGGAATGCAGGTTCCTATTATTGTAAATTACTTACCTTAAGAAAGGCTTCTTTTTGCTCCTGGTGTTTATTTATTAATTGAGATATGAGATTCACTTTATCCATGGTCCCTGATTTATCACTGCCACACCAGTCTTCATCTCTCCGATATTCTCTTTCTAAACTATCCAGCACTGAACAGACCTAGAAGGAAAGATTAGGATTAAATAAAAGATAATTTATTTAAATAAATAAAAATTTACAACAGAAAATAGAAAATTATAATAAACAATAGGAAATATACAAAAACAATAAAAC
>JAFIDM010000001.1:86670703-86690854 GCA_023159025.1 Thereuonema tuberculata
GATCTTATACCGAAGTAAATGCAAATAGTTTTCCTAATTATTCATTTAGCTAGCAATTTACAAACACTCGGCGCTATGAAATAAAGATATTGTGGTAGCTACTGCTAAAGTTAGTAGACAGAATATATTACAGAAGTATTTTATAAACACATTATTTGTTTTCTCGCCCTGGCTGATGAGAGAACAAGAAGCTCTAAACTGCAGTCTCAGGCTCTCAGCTTAATCCAAAAGACATTTAAGATGATTAATTTGTGGCTTTTCTTTCACCCTTTAGAGGGTTTTGTTTTCTTTATGGACAAATACCTTTGGAAGCGGGAATTGTGACACCCAAGGTGTTTGTATTCTAATTCTAAATATGAAAGGTGTTTATATTCCACATTTATTGTTGTTTTTATTTTTTGTTCTTTAGTTTTGAGAGGTCGTTACAATTACCACCTTCACATTATTTGTTTCTCTGGAAGCTGAAAAAAGTCATAGAATAATTCTCATCTGTGATGTTTATAATAAGTAAAATAAAAAATTAATGAAATACATTAATTGATTATCAAACATTAAACTTGATTTATCAAAGAATGACAGGACAGAAAACAGAAAGTCCTTTTGCTTTCTAACCATCTCATAATTAGTACTGCAGATCTAGTAATGAGGTGGTCAAAATTCAGCTGCTTCATTTAATTTTTTTTCCTTCAATTTCTGCCTCGTCAAATATTTTCTTTGCCAAAATTTTGCTGCTAGATATTTCGTTATAGCTCTTTATATTATTCTGCTGAATTTTGTGAAAATCCTATTTTATTTCAGAAGATTTTCTTATTTATCAGAGTTGTTGTATAATTCTTTGATGGAAGGGATAATAAACTCAGTTTGCAGGATAAACAATGGAAGCAATAGAGTTGCTGACAAATGCATTCAAAACTGTTACCAATTTTTAAAGTCCAAATATACGCCATAGCAATAACTAAAATAAATATGAAGCTTTTATTACACATTAATAGTGAAGTTTAAGTTTTTCTAGTCACTTATTTTTAAAATAACTAAGGTAGGAACCCTCCATAATCTTTGTCCAAGATATGATATTCAAATCTGAAGAAATTATTAATGTCAGCTACTAACAAACTTGTCATAATTTTGTCTTTTTGCTAAACTCAAGAAATGTGTGTTTTTTTTCAATGTTTGAATTGTTTCAATAAAAGCATACCTGGTTGGCATCATTTTGGAACTGGCAGGTTTGGACACACTGCTCAAGTTTCACACGTTTGAGCTCTGCCAAGTCTTCCAAATCCATCTCCCTTTCATGGAGAAACTCCAGCAAAACCTGGACCCTTGTCTGGGCATTGTATTGGCTATCAGCCATTAATGTGACCCCAGATGTCTCAAATAACTAATAGTAGAGAGAGAAAAGCTATTGTTATTAATTAACAATAAATGAATAGGTTACCCATAATTTTTTTTTAATTTTAAATTTAAATGTTAATAAATAAATATATTAACTAAAAAAAGGATTTTATGAAAAACCTAACACAAAAATAAAAACATATGGATTAGAATAAAACTTAACCAAATGATTTTTTGATTTTTGTGAATAGTAAACAAAGGAAATAGCTTGATAATATGAACCATACAATTATAATATGAATATATACAAATACATAATATATCTTACTATATGTAAAGACTAAATTTTGCTTTGCGTGCAAATCTACATCAGAATTTTAAACATTTAAAAGAATATAATGTTCTTATTGCCTAAGTATAATATTATATTTATTTTTGTAATAGAATTTACTATTAAATTTTAAGTAATAATAGTTAATTCTCTTATATAAATCACATAGAATATTGTAATTAAGCAATAAGCATATTAAGTTCTTTTATCTTAAAATCCTGATGTAAATTTGCACACAAAGAAAATGTCCTTCAATAGAAAAATTGCATTATTTGAAATCTATAATATAGAAAAATGAATATCTTTCATAGTTTGAATCTTACTGACAAGTATCTCATAAATAATATTCAATATACCTTTTAACTTTTTTTAATTCTAATTTAGTTTCAAGAAACTTGGTAACAGAAGAAACATTATATTTAAAAAGGAATAAGTCAATTTACCTGGCAGAGCTCTTGTCCCCTCTGCAGAACTTCAAATGTTGTGTTCTGCATGTGGGTGACATTTTCATTGTGTAGCTGCAACATCTGCTCTGCCTTTACTGCATCTTGAGTGAGTTCTGTATGTTGCAACTCCTCTGACCATAATTCGAGCTGTGATGATACCTAAAATGAAAAATATTCAATATAGCTTATTCGTATTGCGTATATTGTAGGTAATTTGCTATTCTTCTTTAAATTTCCTTTCTTAATTTCAAACTTTTAAATGCTCTCTTATGAAGCCAAGGAGGAAAATGCTAGAAGCAAACAAAGAATAATCTTTAAATTTGCATGAAATAAGAATCCATAATTTTTGAATATCTCATATATAAATGTGCACATAATTGATTTAAGTATTAATTTTTGAAATGGACCTCTTCGTCAAATAGCAAATGGAGGAGAAAGGTTCAATCCCAGCAGATGTTGGGGATTTTTCCAGGTTTAATTCTATTCCAGATGGATCTATCTAGTCCCATGTAGAACGGATATCTGGTATCTTTCCTGTGGATCAAAGGCAGGCGAGTCATGAACACTGGGAGCATTATCTCTTGCAACTCCAAGAACCACACAGATCTGTAGTGGGATACTTTAATTTTTTTGTTTTATTTGAAAGGTTAGCGATTAATAATTTATACGAGAGAATTTGCCAATTTGTGAAATATATATAGAAAGAAAGATAATGTTATTCTTATCATTAAGAAAATAAAAATTTTCTAAATCTTCTCACCCATAGGCTAATCTGTATCAAAATTAACAAGAATTTCCTAAAATGGATTGTCAAGCCTATCATTAAAATTTCAGCATTTCAGAAAAATAACTTGGCATTTTACTGAACTGTGTCATACTTGGTCTTCTGTTAGCTTTAAATAAATTCCTACTATTCTTACTTGTACTGAAATATAGTAACCAGACTGATTTGTTTTGAATCCTGATAGTTACATCAGAGTTTTAAGTCAGTGTCACTTTTCAGATGGCTGGTCAAAGACTGGATTAAGAGAACAGGTACAATCAGCTTCATAAAAAATGCAAATATTAACATTTTCAAATGGAATGCGACTACTGCAAAATCTACTGTGCATTAAATGACAAACAAATTAATTCTCAAAATATTTTTAAATTTATTCAGTTAAGTTTTTTTTTTTTTTAACTAAACCTTCAAAGCACAGAACAATGGCTTAAATCTTACCAGCTCTTTTCCCCTTAAATTAAAGGAAGCTATTAACATTATATTTTGTTCATTATTCTTATTGTTTTCAAGTTAAGAATAAAGTTAACCCCATTAAGGGAGTCTTCTTTACCTCTAAGGCATCTCGCTCGAATAACCGCAGCTGAAGGCAGAGGTCAAGCTTGAGCTTGCGAGTGGCCCACAGCTCCTCCAGTTCTTCTCGCGTCTTGCTCAACTTCTCCAGGGTGCCTTCAACGCTTGCATAGGAGCCGGTTGTATCTGTTTCTGCTGCCATTCCACCATTTCTAGAATTTAAAGAGAATTTATCATAAAACATTAAAGCACAAACTGAAAATTTTATTTTGTTTATTATTTTTATTATTATGTTTTGGGAAAATTTATTAAATAATAATTATTTCAGTTGTACAAGACATATTCTTGAAGATGTTAACATGTACTAACTTGATACTATTAAGCAACAGTGTAACAATTATAATGCATTTCTAAAAGTAAAATAATCTTTGTTATTAAATAACACTGTTAGTTTTCTTCATTCAATTGATATCAATAGTGATGTTACAGAGACTTGTCACCAAATTCATAAATCCTACCATAAAAGTACATTCATGCTCAAAAATGAAGGACAAAGCCGTTGGCGACCTACTTCGACTACAATCGAATATTATTAGATATCTAGCATGTTTGATAAAATGATAACTCAGAAAAAAAAATTAAAAAACTAGCTCCTTGGACCTTACACCAAACACATGTGTTGGTGTAGAACAGAATATACATACATTATAATATATTGCATTATATTGTAACAGTGTATATTACCTTTCAGTAATATAGTCACTTGCAAATGGCATGTATTGACATGATTTTTCTTTTAAACAAATACTCCCAGTTCACCAATTTTAAAATGATAAATTATATAATAATTTTTTAAGTGATTTCTGTATTTTACAGTTAGATCTCCAACTTAAGCATGCTTTTTTCAAGAACCATAAAACTTTGTAAAAAAGGAAAAAAAAAAAAAAAAAAAGGATGAAAAGGAATGAGAAATACAAACCTTAGTTCCTCCAGGAGGGTCTCTCCCTCACTGATAGTACTAACTGCAGCATCAATAGTTGAGTCTCTCTGCTGAGTAAACTGGTCCAGCAGGTGCTCAGCACCCTCGACCGTGTCTGCAACCTCACTGCTCTGCAGCTCCTGCTTCAGCTCCTCAAACCACGTCGAAAGCTGATTTTTTTAACAAAAATAATTACATTTAAAATATTTTCCTACAAAATATTTATACAATAAAGAATAGGATAAAATTAGAATTGATTATTTTACGAAGGAGACATGGGTAATAATAAGAAAAAAAAAATCCTGCAATATCTCTCCCAAATTTTAATGCCAAGAAAACAGATATTTGTGTATATAAAATTGGACAGTATGACCTGTAAATTTAAAAACTAAACAGATTTAAACATACTGCAAAACCATTGCAGGCAAAAGTCAATGATTGGTTAACATCTACTTTAGATTAAAGAGTCTAACCATCATTTTTTTTTCATAACACTTATAGAAGTTAGAAGAATGTTTTAAAATTTACAAGATTTCACATAACTAATTCTAATTGTCAAGTTCAGAGGAACTTGAGGAAGAGGAAGTCTGTTCAAAGAATAAAAATTCAAAACTCCAGTTACTGTTAAATATCTGTGAAAAGGCTTTATTACTTTATCATTACATGCCTTATATTTATGGTATATATTTTTTAAAGGGGAAAGGAAGGATTTTTTCTGAACTTATCTCTATTTCCCCCCTTTTTTTAGAGCAAGATTGTCTCGAGTTCAGCTGCACACTATCAACTTCAGATAAGTGTGATTTTGTAAGATCCAATCAGCATTTATTTCAATTCACAAAACTTACATTGCACTCATAGGTGCTGCATTTTTTTTTAATTATTAAGGAGGGATCCAATACACTAACTTATTTTTCTCTCCCTCTAGTATGAAGAGGAGAAATGTAAATTTAAAAAGCCTGAGGAAATCTATAGACAACTATAGACAGATAATTATCACCATTTAGGAGCTTAGCCTCCAAATGAAAATTGCTGATAGGCCATAAACAAGCCTGTGATCTCCAGCTAATATTGCTGATATCCCTCCAGTATTCCACTATGTTATTTGGACAAAATTAAACTTGCGTAGTATGTTTCTCCCTTATAGTTGAAAGAAGCCACCCCACATAATTAATTGTTGCTTTTTCATAATTAATGACGAGCGGTGGTTTATTTCACCTTTAGATTACACTGCCTGTTCAATTGAAAATAGACACCTGTGGTATGGATCAGACGCATTATATACAGCTTGTCTAATAGTGCTTACTGTGGCCTTTTGCCCTAAGCACAGCATCCATGCTCTCCACCAGTTTCTGATAGCAAGCAACTGGTATTTTTGTCCACTCCTCCTTCAAAGCCTGCACAAGTTGGATGTGTGTTTGCGGTCACATCCGATGCGCACAAATTCGGTGCTCCAATTAAACCCACAGATGTTCAATAGGGTTGAGGTCCGGACTCTGGGCGAGCAACTGAAGTTCCTGAACATTATTCTCTGGAAACCAGGTGCTGACAACCCGGGCCTTATGGCACGGCGCATTATTGTGCTGGAACACTAACTGTCCTGCTGGATCACCTTCACCAAACTGCAACCACAATGTAGGAAACATGGAATTGTCTAGAATGCCCAGATACTGTGTGGATGCCATGTTCCCCTCGATCACAACCAATGGACCATGTCCAAACCAGGAGAAACACGACCACATCAACACACCACTACCGCCAAACTTCACTGTTGGGATGACACACTCAGGTAGCAGCCACTCCCCTGGCAAATGTCACATCCAGGTGCATCTACCCAATGGTAGTGTGAAGTGTGATTCGTCGCTCTACATAATGCTCTTCCAGCGGTCCATCGACCAAGACTGTTGCTCTTTACGCCAGGCCACATGATATTGGGCATTTACAGGGGTGATGTCAGACTTGTGGGCAGCAGCCCAACCGGTATACTCTAAGGCATGGAGCTCCTGACCAATCGTCATGGTACTGACATTTGTTCCCGTTGCCTGCTGGAAGTCTTGCCACTGTTGTTTCACTGGAACAGCCTGTTCTGCCATACCAACCGCTTTAGGACCCTCCGGTCTCTATCGGTCAGCATGTGGGCTCGGCCACCTCCATGACATCGTGTTTCCACTCCTTCACATTTCCACTTCGTGATAATAACACCTACAGTCAACTTTAGCAGCTTCAGCGTCACTCCTATGGCTCGAACACTCTGTATAAGACACACGTTAAAACTTCTTTGTTTCTTCCTTTTTGTCCAAAGATTTATTACTAGTTCTAATCTTATGGGCTTTCAATATATCACCCAAACGATGGAACAGTGATATGTATAATGATAATTGTCAGAATGTGTGTTGAAATTCCACCTCTTTTGTAGAATTAACATCTTTCTCAAGAAATCTGAAGTTGGAATCCTGTGAAACAGTGATTAACTATTTATAAAAATAAAACGTCATCAAAATGTTATCTATTTAAATTAACAGTTTGTAGTCAATTATTACATTTTAATCAAAGTTCTAGTTTTTAAAAAGTATCATGAAAGAGACACTGTTGAGAATGTCCAACTAATTAGTGTGTCAAACATTCAAATGAAAAGAGCTGACATCATAACACTGTAAACATAAATGACAATGAATATTAAAAGTCGATCCCATGATGATACTATACGATATATTCTGTTTTATTTTTTACAAAAAAACAACAACCAATTGTGCTTGGATAGTCTTGTATACGAAAGTCCAAGGTTAACCGTTCAAGAGTGCTTAAAACATGAAAATCCATAGATGAAATCTGGAATTTAAGCTGAATGTTGATCCTCCAACATAAATTTCTATAATGTTTATCTTGCAGCTTGCGCAATATCTAGTTTTATGTTATCCTGATGGGGGGGGGGGGGGGGGGGCACACCTAATTTTTATAAGACATTGATTTTATACTACGATTTTTACACTAATATCTGTTTATCTTAACCATGCTCCAAAGAAAGAGTCTAATGTAATAATAGGAGTAGATGCCCTTTTCTTGCTCCATGAGTTCTTTGGGAGTTGTGATGATGATGTTTCCACAGCATGCTGGAATGCTTGATTTCTGATTCAAAGTGGTTGCAACATGTCTCATTCCCATTAACTATGCTGTTATTTTCCATCTTATAGTATTGTCCAAAATGTATCAAACAGGCAGTTGTGAATTACTCCTCCTGAGCAGAACTGAGGTAATGAAGTATCCATTGTATACAAACTTTCCAGCACAGAAGATGAACTGTGTAATAATGAATAACTGATGCCAATTTCTGTTGCAATTTTGTTCTTGATAATATATCTATTTACCACAAAATCTGATTTACCTTTGACACTTATGTATTATGATAATAATGCTGATTTGCACTAGGCACAGAACCAGTTATAAGGGAGGTTCATCAATTTTGGCATTGCTAACTCCATTTCTTTTCTGTTGATTTTCCATAGCCATGGTCTCATTGGGAAATTTGATGATGGATTTCGTAATAACCTCCTGTATACTTTTGATTGGTGCTTCCACAATAATGCTATTACAAACAGGAATGTAGCTATCGTATAACCACACAGCATGTGATGTGAATATGTCTACTTTTACATACACATACAGAAGATGCAACGTCACAATGGCAAGTATATACCAGTTTTCATTGATGGCTGTTAATATATTTGAAGTTGTAATGTTAGGTTTTCCAACTTAATCTAATCTTGATTTTACAGAGATGCTTAGAATAATTAAATTTTATTACAAGCAAATGCAAGTTGTAATAAAAAAAATTGTAATAAATACATAAAAATTAAATTTAGTTGTGAAAAATGAATAAAACACTGCAGTGAAAGTTCTTCAATTCTTTTTTTTTTTTTTTTCAAGATTTAAAAATTTGTCATTAAAACTGCATTTTTAAATTACACTAATGAAGTTGTCTCAAACTTTTTTTAGTTTAAGAGTCAAACAAAATGTTGAAGACTTTTCACTTAGCCATAATTTAATGTAAAAAAATTATTTTTTCTCCACTCATGATAAATGTTTTTATTTATAATGAATTATTTATTTATAATGAATGTCTCAGTAACAGAACACGAATTTTTAATTGGAACAAAGAACAGACTGTAAAATACATAAGTTTAAAATGCTTAGGAAGCTACAAGTTTGAGATAAAGTGTGCCACTGATGTTTTCTCATACATTTTTCAAATTACAATTTGGTTCTTGTTCAGAGCTACATTTTGGATTTTACAGTTTCCATTTAAGTTAGACTAAAACAATAATAAACCTTTGTATTATGTGCACGTAAAAAAGACTTTTTATATCCTTATAGTTTACTAAAAAAAAAACCTAAATAGAATCTCAGATTTCAATCAGCAGGATACCTTTTAATTAATTGAATTTTTTAGTATTTCTGTTCTAAAGAAGATAAAGCTAAAAGAAAAAAAAAAAAAAAAAACTATAACTACTTTACCACTATCACTTTTAATAATAAAATCAAAATTTTTAAAATTTCCAATTTTTAAGATCTATATTAGTAGTGTTAATGATAACAAAACTTTTCAAATTCCTTTTCTAAAAGCTTTTCAGAATGATACAGGATAGCACACGAAAAAGTAGCCCCCCCCCCCCCTCTCTTTTGAACATGTATGTGATATTGAATGTGATATGCATCATTGGACTGATATTTTTTGACAGCAACGTTAACAGGGAAGTCTACTTGAACATTTCTTATAAATTATGTACTCAACTCACTCAAAAGAAAAGATAGAGCTTCTTCTTCCAGCAGGATGAGGTGACATACCACACACCTAAGGTCTCCCTGCAACGAGTACATGATATTTTCTCTGAAGAACGAACAGTTAGCAAACATTTGTGGCAGTCATTTTCTCCAGACCTTTCAACAATGTGATTATTATCTGTGGTGATACTTTGAGAGCATGGTGTACGAAATAAATCCACACACAATACAGGAACTGAAAGACAATATAACCAAGCAGTCACCATTATAGATGTGAATACTTTATGCTTGGTGTACCTAAACATAATCATATTTCCATAGCAGTTTATTGATGCTGCAAGGGCCCAATTTGAACACCTTCTCTGATGGTGAGTCATTCCAGCAACTTGCTTCTGTATTATTTCTCTATTATTCAGTATTGGCCCTATATAGATCAGGCTACTTTTTCCATGCGCCACCCCTATGTAAGTTGATCATTATCTAAATATATAATTTATTGCTTACTTACAATTAAATTTTATGTAATTTGTGCAATGAATCTGTAATATGCTTTAAAGGTGAAGCCTCTTCTGAAGGCTCATGGAAATTATTAGCTAATAAAAAATTTTGCAACTTACTTCTTTGTCATGAGTGTAGAATAGGACGGCCAATTCTAATAAGTGACGCCTCTGTTCAACACGGGCTGCAAAGCTTGTGACATGGCTTTCGAGTTCCTGGGCAACAGAGTAGATTTCATCGGCGTTGCACTCACCGGTCTGGGCAAGCTCCTCGGCCGCTGCAAGAAGCTTCTCAGCATTGGTGTAGGTGTTCTGAAAAAACAAACAAGGAAACTGTCACAAATAAAATAAGAAAAAAAAGCATTCAATATTTAAAATGATGTGTATAGCTCAATCTTAATTATCAGAATGGATTGGGGAGAAAAAAATCCAGACGATTCAAATCTTAATTAATCAATAAAACAGTAAAATTTTATAACAACTCACACAATTACTATAATAATTTTACGATAAATGTGTATATTCAGAAAATGTAAACATAACATAAGCAAAGTTCTTTAGAGATTTAATGTATTATTTAAAACAAAGAGAAAAACTTATTTTTTCCTTTCATTGGTCTTCTGGCTTTTAATATATAACAACTATTTCAATAAAACTTCAATCTTGATAAATAAGCTGAATTGTAAAATCATTTAAATAATATTCTAAGACTGATCATTCTACATCAGTTTTGTCATTTCTATTCAAAATTAAAAATCGCTGTACACTGTTTAGTAGCAACATAATGCACTTTGTATTTAAACATTTTTTTTTTTCTTTTTTGTCAAGTCAATTTTTATACTGTATTTTCATCTTTCACATAAGCTATGTGGAATTCCTTTTTCAGCTTATTTTTTTTAAATACACTGAATATCACTGTTGAGACGTTTCTGGCAATACTGGGCAGAAAATAGAAACAAATTGAAAATACTTTTTTTGTTTTTTCTTTAAAGAATTTTATGCACATACAACCCTTCAAAAAACATTTGTTTCTATCTTTGTCTTAAAAAAAGAAAATTTTCAGTTTGAAAGGACCAAAATTTCTGGAGTGTCCAATAAAAATAGGTTAAAAATTAAAAGATAAATTTAAGGGTCGGGTATTTTAAATTGCTTTTAGAACTGTTGAAATAGTTTGGTTCATGAAAACAAAAAGAAATTGTAGATTCAATACATATTTCTTCAAGAGAATTTTATTGTAAAGTTGTAGTCCTTTCATTACTAAATACATCTCATTTTTACAAAGACATTTATAAGTAAATATCAGTGGTTGCTGTATTGAAGTTACATGAAAAATAATCATTCAAATTAGAGGCCAAAACTTTTTTTTTCTCTGTTCCCAAATGTTTCCAGAAGTAAAAGCTATAATAAACACCAATCCAACATTATTTTCCCATAAATTTTGCAATCAGTAAAACTAATATCAACTACAGTCGGACCTCTATTTAATGAACCTCTATTTTGCGAACTTTTCTTTGGAACCAAGAATTTTGCTAATTTCTTCGTAAAATAACCTTAAAATAGCGAAGTGCATTTTCTATTTAACGAACTTTTTCGTGGTATCTATTTTTTTTTTCCTCCTTGAAATGTTTTTACAAGGCGCCAATCGCTGTCATTCTTTGCGTTTCAACCAGGAAGTGCAATCCCCAGTCCACCCCATATCCCCCCTTTCATCCTCAATGATCATGGAAATGATCATGATGCAGAAATCAAAAAACCTTCGTATGATGAAATGCTAAAATCATTTGAAACAATTCGACGCGGATTACAATTTGAAGAAAATACGCCTGAAGAGTTTTTGGTGCATTGCAAAGATGCGAGATGTATTATGAGCGAAAACACTTTAAAAAAAAAAAAAAAAACTTAAGACAAAATTAACAGACTTTATTAGTAAAATTTAAGTACACACGTGATAATGTATGATTTATGTCATTAAAATTATTACTTTTTTTAATAATATTTATTGTTTATGTATTTTAAATCTGTTTTATGTAGTTCAAAGTAATTTTAAAAGGTGAATCTCTATTTAACGAATTTTCCATATAACGAACTTTTTTCCGAGATTTAGCGACTTCGTTAAATAGAGGTCCGACTGTAGATGAACTAAATATAAATATCGAACAATAGAAAAATACTTTAATGTAAATAGGAGTAATAGACTGAGAGTATTTTTCAATGTAAATGAAAATTCTATTTAAATTATTAAAATTTTTTTCAAATAAAGATTATTTTAATAGCATATTTGGAAACAGAAATCTTTAAAGTTGTGAAACCAACTGCACTTGGATTTTGTCATTTAATTCATTCAAAAGTGTCAGAAGCTGCATAAATCAATATCGATCGGTCAATAACCCGATTGCAGGGATATCTGCAAAACTGCTTTCATTGAACAATTACAATCATTACACTACCTTTCAGAGCTTCTTATTTTTCTCAATATTTTAATAAAGGAAGGAGAGACGAACAAATGAAATAAAATAAAAATTTAATTTTTTGATATTTTAAAAACTTATTATTAATAAATAAATAAATAAATAAATGAGAGAACTATTAAATAAAAACATATAATTGTAGATAATAATTTTTTTATAAAAATTGAACTTGAAAAAAATACAAAACAAAAAACGATATCTTCTAAAGCAAATTTCTCACAATCAAGTAAATTTATTTTTCATCACTTATCATTATTTGTTTTATTTCCTCGTTTCGTAATTATAAACTTCATTATGGTCATAAAGTAAATATTGTACATCCGTTATTTATTGATAGTTTTTGAAGCATATAATTTCATCCATAAAATTGCTGTTATTTTTTTTTAGGTCTGAGTTCAATCAATGAACTCGTAAACTGGCTCTTACCTGAGGCAACAAAGAGAATGGGAAATATTTGGGTCGAACTTTTCATATCCTCTCGTTTGCTCTGTGAAATCTATTTAAATTACCCTCCCTTCCAAGTTCCTAATTTATTGCTCTCGTAAAATACTCGGCCAAACAACGGCGCAATCGTCAATAAACCGTGCACAACTCCTGGAATTCCGACAGGACCCCGATGTTTGCAGAGATATCGAATGCAAAAACCTAACGACCGTTATTATCCCACATCTGGCAGCGAATTACCGAATAATTCTTTTTCCTTTCTTTCTTACTGTCGTCTGCAATCTTCGGAGTGTAATGATCTTCAAAACAGTCCACATTTATGATGCCACTGTTGTTTAAGAATCCGTTGAATACATTTGCTATTCAGAGTTGTGAAGCGCTTTTCATTCATTACAAATTTATTAATAAAAAAAATAAAAAAAGTTGCTAAACGAATGAAAAACTTTTCGACATTGCAAGCGAAGCATGAAATCTTTCAATTCAATTTTGAAATTTCTTGTTTTTTTTTTTAAATGCTCATCTTAAAAAAAAGATGGATCGATTTTCTTAATATTTAGTACAATTTTAAGTTATCAATCAACTTAAAATATGTTGATTTGATCATATACAAAAAAAAAAAAAAAAAAATCCTACTGATTTTTTTAATGCTAATGTTAATGAGGCTACGTGATTGCTGACTACGTGATGCTAGTTCGAGTGTTTTGCTAATTTATTTAATAATATGAATCGGTTTCGAAATCAGTGGTAAATATATTATTAATACATCGTCCACTAAGTCTTTATAGAATTACTACAATGAATTAGTCTTCGAGTTAAAGTTTTTGACTCGCTTCTCTTTTTTCTTTACGAATCTCTTTATTTACAAGATAATATTTCTCTTGCTTTTCATCCAAATGAAATAAGTCTTCGTCCACTATCTTTAATGTTAAGCAGTTGATTTTTTAAGATTTGTTTCGAGAGTGGTCTTTTGGCTCATCTACAACTTTCAAGCTCCTTAAAAAAAAAAAAAAAAAAAAAAAAATGGGTGCCTTCCACGTGATTATAACGTCTAAATTACTGAGGTTAACTATCAACTAAGTACTGAATTAATTAATAGTAAAAATACGGAAATTTTATTTTTATTGACATTGTCATTTCGTCTATGTTTAATTACATCTTTCTATCATTTGAATCTTTATATTTTTTCGTAAAATAAACTATTTAATAAATAAATAATTCCCCAACGTAGACTCGCTTCGGAAAAACTTACGAACAATTCTTGGAATGGAAAAGAAAAGAGACATTCAAAGAACAGAAGTAGAAAGTGTAGGTTTGGAAGAGAAGAATCAATTTGAGACGAAAAGCGATCCGTGGTGATTCTCTGAAAAATAGCATCATTAGATCGTCTCGCAGCAACTGACCATCTGCTACTCCACACCAAATGGCTACTTTGTTTGAAAACGGTCTGTTTTTTTCTCTCTCATCCGTTTTATGACTTCTCTTTCGGGAAAGATTTAAACGGAAAGGTCGGACGGCAATTGACTTCGGACTTTATAGTTGCCAGTACCTTTCTAAGTGGGTAGCCGTTGAATAAAACGTTCATTCTCAGTGTCTGCATAAAAAGAAAACGAATAAGAATTCTACGTTAATCAGAAGGTTTTTTTAAACTAACAGAGATTACATTGTTTGGGTCTCATTTGGAGAAATTCAAAATAAGTTACGTTTAGTTCTTCACACCTTTTAAGTCTTTCGAAAACTAAGACTTAAGATCGACAATAAAAATAGGAAGCTTAACATCATTCTATGGGCGTAAGGTGCTTAATTCTATTCCACTTTGCCTTCTGTAAGATTTTACCTTGTAATAATTTTCTTACTATTCAGTTAAATTTTACTGTATTCCAAGGAGTAAGTTAATATGGGCGCATTTACCAGTATTAGGAGATACTGAGCGACGCAAAAGACAAAGTTGGCGTTTCTTGATTTCTGCAAGAGCAATTAAAATACAAAACATAAAATAAAAGTCAAAGCCAAAAGTGAGTCCAAATTGAATAATTTTAATCGTCGGAATCGCAGTGGTGCCTCAAAAGCAAAAATAAACAATAAAAAACTCACTAATGAAATATTAGTGAGAAAATTCATGTGCCAGCAGTCCGCCAGCCTCAATGAATTTTTTATGGTATAAAAAAATTCAATCTGCACATTGAATTATTAATAAACAACAATGGATGAGACCAAATTGCTTACAGGATGTTTACAGAATTGTTTCCAAGATGAGTGACATCCTGGAACAGCTGTTTCACGCGCTTTGGCGATCATCAGTCAGGAGCAATCACCAGTAAACAACGAGGTCTCAGTACTGAGGCTAATAGGAGTAATCGTCGGAATCGCAGTGGTGCCTCAAAAGCAAAACAATCAAAACATCACTAATGAAATATTAATGAGAAAATTTTAAATTTTATATTTCATTTTCGTCATTGAGATGTATCACCGAAAATATATCATTTTAAGATATTCAGCAAAACTGTACGCAAATATTTATAAATAAATACCATCAATTTAACGAAATGAAACTCTACGGTTAAAATATCAAGCCTTCAGAAAGTTATAGGGAAAAGCAAATATTTCATAAACAGTTATAAGCAAATCTTTTGAACCATAAAACGAAGAGCTTCCAGTTAAGAATCCTTAATGACGTTATTCTTTTTTTTTTTTTTAATTTTATTTTGTAGCATTGCTGATACAATTTCTTTTGGTAATAATCAATTCATGGCGATCTTTTCTTCCAATAACTGACTCTTCATCTAGAATAGAAAACAATGATGATCCCTAACAAAGAAATGGATCCGATTGGCAAAGATATGTTAGGCCTCAAAAACAGAACCTCAGATTAGTCTGCGAATTAGGAATTAAGAGGAAGTTTCTGTATCAACCAAAGCTAAAGAGATCAGTGATATGGTGAACCCATTCTTCGAGGCAAGTGGTCCAAGAACTTTTCAAAAGCACAACTGTTGGTGCCTGCTTTGATGCTGAAGTCCAAGAACATCATCTTTCCTCTGAAGGGTTAATGATCGAAGGAAGAGGGGGTTTGCGTTGCACGCATGTCTGATGGCAGGTGGCGTTGTCATTATGACGCAAAATAATGGGGGAGGGAAAAGAGCGAAAGAGAAAGAAAAAAAAAAATTGGGGAGGGGGTGTGTGGAAGTAAGAGAATAGAATTCCTTGCTCTAAAAGGTGTCGCTGTAAGCCCATATGAAGGTGGAAAGACATAAAATTCTAAGTGGGGGAATTCCCTCTTTCTGGTGCCACTGTCCCGTTATTATCTACCCTCATATACCTACGTCTTTTTACGGCTCTTCAGAATTATTCCATCTCACCAGAAGAAAAACCCCTCCTTTTTTCTTTTTTTTTACTAGGAAACGTGGAGTAAGAGAGAAAAAAAGCAATGATTTCAAAAAGAAAAGGGGGAAAGAAAAAGAAAAGAAAAATGATGGAGAAGCCATTTCTGATTCGGAATTGTAGAACACAAGTTGATTTCAACCCAAAGGAGAAAAGACATCAATATTACGCAGGCAGCAGTAAAAAAGAAAAAGAGTTAAATGTTAACTGAATAGAATAATTCAATTTACAATGAAGATAAGAAAAAAAGTGACTATTTCTTAAATTTCAGTGAAACTATGTTTACAGCGTTCTTTTAAATATATTTAAACCTAATCAACAGTAATTGTAAAAAAAATAATACTACAACTAGTTTCTTCTTCCATCTAATACAACTATGTTGAGATCTGTTTCATAAATTCCAATGATTCGAACAAACAAAGTCATTAAAAATATTTTTAGAAAACGTAAACTATTAATCGGCATCAATTTATTAATTATTAATAATAACAATTTCTATGTAATGTTAGAATACAAATCAAAATAACGTTTAACGTTTCTATAACGTTAAATTAAGAAAGACATTAACTTGCCATAGAAAGAGTTAGGAGGGAGGATTTCATCAGAAATTAATCCTTTAATTAAATGTCTATTTTACATAAATATTGCTATACTAAATGTATTGGATGTAAAAGTAATTTTTACAATATATTCTCGTAATTAAATCAATATCAGTTTAGGAAATGTCAAGAAAATTAGTGCGCTATCGTTTTAAAACCATCTTCTAATATTAACTTAAACCTAAAAGTACGTTGTAACTATTTATTCACTTCACAATTTAAAGATTAATACGATAGCATTTATCAAAATTAATTAAGGATTATTGTTGACACTCGTTAGAAACCGCTCAATTGATGCAGAAGGAATGAACAACAAATATGACAATTTTCTGCCGAGTTCCGACACGAGTAAATTCTCGGAAAAAAAAAACAAAAACAAAAAAACAAAACACTTTTCGATATTTGATAGTACAAATTATAAAACCAACATTACTAAGTAAGGAGCATAATAATACACCTGAAACTTCAAAAATAAAAGCCTTAGAATCTAAATTTAAGTCCATCTGTATCGAAAAGTAAATGAGTAGAGGAAAATAAAAAAAAAAGAAAAGAAAGATAGGAAAGATGCTATTAAAACAGTTTGTAAGAGGTTTAGAATAATCGAAATTAATTGAAGTATTAATTGTCTGTATATTTTTAAACCGTGACTGTATCTTTAAAACTACATGTAACTTAGCACTACTATTGTATTTTTCAAGAACATGTTTGATCAAAAGATCCGCCCGTGGAATTATCTCTGGCCAATCTTTTTTCCGTGTTAATTACGCATTCGATGCACGACGAGGAATTGCGCCCTACTTGGTCGGAATGTTAATTTCACTCATAAAAGATTGTTTTGAACACAAATCCTTCTAATCCACGATTTATTTTCGAAGATTAAGGAAAAAAATAATAATAAAGATATATTAAAAAAAAGCATACAGTGTCTTTTTTGCTGAAAAAAAAAGAACAAATTATTTTGTTAGAAAATAAAGAAAAATAACATGTTTCTAGAGAACTGACGAGGAATGATGCATTTTTTACAAATATGGAAATTAATACTATTGTGAATATTATTCCAGAAGAATTTTAATATAGTTGGTGCTGGCGAGGAAACAGAATGGTTAGGTCGGTACAACTCATGCATTTTCTTCGCATCCAACTGTTCATTGTACCAGGATAAATTAGATTAGAAAATTATAACTCCATTTTCTTCAAAGCTGGATCATTATATCAAAGTAAAAAGATTTTTTTTTAGACGAAGGGTGGAACTATAGAATGTATACATGTACATTTCTTTTATATCATTTTTTTTGTTTTATTCATTACTGAAACAAAATTATCGAAATGAATCTCAGGTGAATGCATAAAATTCGTTATTAACTAATAATAATATTTAAAATTACAACAACAAAAAATGCATGAATATTGTTCTATTTAAATTAATCTAACTCGCAGAAGAACATCGGTCACGACTTACATCTAAAAATCCAATATTCCTTGACAACATTAGCCACATCTGGCAAATTACAGGAACAAGATTAAACGAACAGGAACGAGAGAGAAAAGACAGAACTAACCACATGTTGGTCTTACTTTTCCTATCACAATTTCAGTGAATATAAACATTGACGATGCAATCCTATTTCATTTTTCAATGATGAATATTATAATTATTTTGAAACAAATGAGAAAAATCTAAACATTTTACTTATAACAGTTATTTACAAGATAACTAATTCAACGAAAGATAATTGGAGATATTTAGAAAGAAATATAACGAAATATAGGTAATAAAAAAATAAATAAACCTTTGGTCTTAACTTGTGCCGATATTACAATAATAAAAAGAAAAATAAGATAGCGACTTGTGCGATAATGCCTACAACACAATAATGCAAAACTCACGTCACCATATGTTTCCTAATTATATCATTAACAGAGAAGTTAGTGTAATATCAGCAATAGACATTACATAAAACAATTTTTTACAGAATATTTATACATATATATACATATAAAAGCACTTTATATATTTAAAAAAAATAAAAACATTTTTTTTAACTTAGATAGTGTAAGTATATGGTTTTTATATTTTATTTTTATATTTTTAACTTATCCTAACGATATCTAAAATTATAATTAAAAGTTTTATTTTTAATTAAAATAGAAAAAAATATGGTGATCACGAAAAGGCGGGAAAAAGATATGAAATATCAGAGCAGAGGCCGTGTTTGCCATCGACTTCTAGCAACGATGGAATGGGAGAAATAAAACAAAAGGGAGGGGAATAAGTGGGTGTAATTTTTGCAGGTGAGGAGGATATCCCACCCTTCCCTCGGTGCAGTAACCATCTCATATTTATACAGAGCACTGGGGATCATCAATTATTTACATCTGCTGCGTTTGTAGTCCCTCTCAACCCACACATAAGGACATTGCCATCAATATTTAAGAAACCCGGGAAACGCGGTTTTAACGGCGAAGACAGGCTTCTAATTGCACCCTACATCTATGGCGGGTGGTTCCCTAAAAGAAGTCCTCTTTAATTGAATTCCACAACTCCCCTACCTCTATCCTGTAAAGAAAAAAAAAACCCAGGCTTGTTTTGAAGGTTTATTTTTTAAGTAGGTGAGCCAATGAATTTTTCATGATAAATTGTAGAAAAAGAAGGAAATAAAACAATAGAAAACTTAAAACATTTCGTGAATTAACACATCTTCACAGAGTAATAAAAGCAATTTTACCTCTCCCTTATTTAATTACGAAGTTTCAGTTCATCTTTGGTAAAGAGATAACGATGCTGCATCAAACAGAACAAAAATTCAGGGAATTGCTGCAGACAACAACAGCATTTTCAGATGCAATGGTTGTAACATTATCAAGTTTCTCATAAAAGAAACTCCTGTGATGCTTTCTCAAGTCACAGAGATTTACCAGAAACATGTCCAGGTATGAATCAAATGTTGAGAATCTCAACTGCTAACATAGGATCAAGATACAGAGAACATCAATGATGTCTAAATCTAAAAAAGAATGCGAACAAATACCCATAAAGGATTCGAGATCATTAAAGTCATAATGTAAAACTAACTTTCCAAGCTTCATAGTTTTTATAACGATAAACTATAGCGAAAGATTGACGCCGTCGCACTATAGTCAATAGAATAAAAGATTGTTAAAACATTAAAAACATTAAAAGCAAGAACTGTTCCTGATTAATCTTGCGCAAGTTAAAAAATTTTCATCAATAAACTATAGCCAAATATCATTTTCTCCTTTTTCGTTCGGTGATAACCTGTGACCTGAATTGTCTTCATCAGTTACACCACAATAGGATAAATTCGCACACCTGCATTTCTTAGAAAATGAATAACAAGATTCAGTCGTTCTCTTGCACAGAAATCTTTAAAGGGATGATGAAACAACCTCCAGGAGAACAGAAGAAAGAAGGGACAGAAGAATATCTCTCACAATTCACTTTGTAACAACAAGTTTAACGTGTGGAAAAAATATTGATAATACAATAAAAAGCATGATCGCACATGAATAAGGAATCATTGATCTGTTTTTAGATTTTTCGATATCGGGAATCCAGAACAGCTGTTTCAGGTTTCCTAATCTTCATCAGCTG
>JAFIDM010000001.1:86690864-86875063 GCA_023159025.1 Thereuonema tuberculata
CTAATAGTATGTATAAGCTGTAAGGTTAACTGCACATAAAAAGAGAATACAATCAAGCACAATGCATCGAAAATTAACGAAGCCACTATTTTTAATTAATTAATTAAAACTTATTACAGTAATTATTTCTATTTCTTTTGAAAAACAACATTAAAAATTTATGAGAATATCTTAATTTATTCATTTCATTTAATTTCAAGCAATATTTTTAGACAGAATTAGATAAGGTTAGAAAATGGAATCTGAATGGGAATTCTAGTTTGAAAGACGTAAAAGCGTGAGAATACGATTCTTTGTTGGTTGATATTTGAAAAAGAAGCTAGTAAACGAAAACTAAATGCGGGGGACGGAAAGATTAGAATCATTAAGAGCAGGTGGAATTTTGACAGGTGAGTGAAATGATTAAATCCCAGAAGGTGGGCGGATTAAAGTTTTTCTTTATGAAAAGAAGAAGCGCTGTTCCATTAAAGGGAGACATATACACATTCTTAACCTCTCCACCCACACGGCTTTGTTTTCTAAACTCTGAGAGGGAGAAAAAAAAAATTGTAATTTTTCCTCTTTTCTATAATTGGACAGCTGACGAGCGCATTGGAAAGAAAAGAATTAAAAAAGAAAAAAGTAAAATCGATTAAAGGAAAGAAAAGAGAATGGAAAGAATGTTCCATCTTTCGCACATGTTCAAAGGAGATTAAAACTCTTGTCGTCAACTTCATAAAGGCGCAACATCTTGTAATCAATGAGTTAATGGAAGAGAAAGATTAGATGTGATTATCTTAAACGATCAACAAAAAAACCCCAGTTAAACTATAACAGACTTTAAAAGAAAATAGAAAATAAAAAACGGAGAGGAGGAGGAAGAAGATAACAGTTGTAATCTATTGAAAATAACCGATTTCATTGAGAGATTATCACCAAAGGCTGATTTTAAAGAAATAGCAGAGATTTTTTTTTAATTGAAATAAAAATTTAGAATTAAATTGAAAAGAAAAATTTTAAATGGTCTTTAAAATCTTATTTTTTTTTTCCTACAAAAAAACACAGTCGTATTCCTTATAAAGGCTTCAATAACTGTTTTCCTGCTAATGACTATAACACCCAACTTCGACACTGATATATTTCAAATATACTACAGGTCTGCAATTTCATCTAGAGTCCAAAATTTGGATTTCCTTAAAAAAAAAAAAAAACTTTTGCCTCCTTTGAGATTACACTGTTCAATTAGAAGAATGTATTTTGCTTGAAATTAGATGAGAAAATGTGTTTAAACGGATGCGGACGCTTGAATCTTTTGCATTACGCTGTATAGAAGTTCAAAAAAATTATATGGATGAGAAAAAAGTTATGTTATTTTAATGATTCAGAAGTTAAAAGAGAAAGCTGATGTTAATTACATGAGAAAGTTTTATTAAAACTGTTATTTAGTAGCTAGCATTATTTGTAGATTTCTAACATTAAAAGAGAAATAAAATAATGATAAAAAGAAACACTTCCGATTATTCATACCGGAAGTCGTCTCTGCTTCCATACAATTTTTTTTAAAGTGATTTATCTCTAAAAACATACTTTTCATTTCTGATATTGAAAAATCTTTAAAAACATTAATTTTTGAAATTATTCAAAAGAATCCGAGCATAGTAATCACAAGGATGAATCTCTTCTATTTCACATTCAGTGCCTTTATAAAATTCCGTTCAATGAATTTCGTTAGGGAAATGTGGGCTTTATTAGGAAATGCCAATATTGCCACTGGCAATTAATGGCTAACATTTCAATATGTGAGAGCAAACAAACGACCTTCACTTGCATTAATTTCCAATATGTGGCATTTGGGTGTTCTAATAAACCACAGGAAGCGACATTAACGGCATCTGTGTGCGATCCAAAGCTGATCAATTATTTTTTAAAACTCTTCCAATGGTAATTGAAGCCATTTTTAAAAAAGACGGTCAAGTGTTTGCTATTCAAATGAACAGTCCCACGGAAGTGAAACAGGCTTTCTATCAGCTTTTAAATGTTTTCAAACAGGCTTTCAGTTGTTTCAAACATTTAGGTTTGCACAAGTCTTCAGACAGAAGAAAATTGTAATAATGTATATTAAAACCCTCTTAGCCGTGCCGGCGTGGCCGAGCGGTCTAGACGGCGGTCTGCCGTGTGGCCAGTATGCCGATACCTGGGTTCGAATCCCAGCAATGGCATGGCTGTTTCTTTCCCCTTCTGTTCGTTTCTGCGAATACAACGTGATGCTGCCTCCTACGGCGTACCCTTGGCAACGTTTCGCGACGCCGGATAAATGCTATCATTTCTCGCCCCTGTTGGCCAAAAAGATTCATTTTTACGAGCCCGGGCATTGGAAAGAAAAAAAAAATATTACAACCTTCAAAAGATTCCATGATTTGAAATTGTAAGTTGGTGTCACGGGAATTTCTTTCATTTTAGGTAAATTCCTTAGCGTAAAAAGTTATCAAAACAAGAAAACAAAATACTTGAACATCTTTATGGAAAACCAAACAAATTTTGTACGATCTCAATCTATATAAGTTTCGTTTGCAGTAAATAGAGAGACAGATTACATACAGCTGATTTCTAAACATGCTGTTAGGTAGAATGTCTAATTTGATGAATAAACCTGTTAACTATCATTCTCTTATTAAAAACCAAAGAAGTGATCACGAGTGTGAGTGGGTGGGGGTTGGAAGGAAGAAGAGGAAGGTGATTTTTAACCCTTGCCTGCAATTGTTGATGATGCATTACCCATTGTACACCTACAATAGACGACCTTTCTACTTGAATTACGCAACTCCTTCCAATGTGTATCACGTCTACCTCTAGATTTATGTTGTTGGGAGCAGAGAGGGAGGGGATTAGCGTTAGGGATTCATTTCCCCTCTCCTCCTGCTCCCTTCTCTAAACGTCTTTTCCGTTAGGAAATCGATTTTCTTAAGCCGGTGCCAAGAAGCAGAGACCCATCCATCTTGGCTTGTCTTTTCCAAGTTTTGTTACTCAAACTTCCACCAAACTCACAGTAAAGGCGATTTCGCTGCAAATCTACTATTTTCCCATTATTCTCATAAAAACTTTTTTCTTTTAGCAGCGAATGTTAAAAATACAAGCACCAGACAGACAATTCAACAACATTTCTTGTTAATAAGATTTAAAGAAATTACTTACTGTTATTTTTATAATAAAAAAATCTTGTATATATGATTAATATTTAATTAGGTACTCAACAAATAATGAATTGTTTTACAATTTATCATTATTTCCTAGATACTAAGAAAAGCATTTCGCAATTATTATCGTTCACCAGCTACGGTCATTCGATTCGTAAGTCATATTATAGCTATCTTTCAAAAATACACTACGAGATAAATGCCCTCTGCAAAGAATATATATTATTTTCTACACCCTCATTTCAGTGCCTAAGCAAAAGGCATTTCTGTAATAAAAGCAATAGGTTTAATAAAACTTTTAATAGTTTAACAGAATTTTTTTCCTAACTGAACATTATTTTTTTAGTTACTGTTTTTTTTTTCGCTTACTTATTAAATTATTAAATTTTATTTCTTAAAGTTTAATGGAAATTTATAGTAATTGAAAGAATAAGCCTTTTTTCACTTGTATCTTTCAATTGTGATCGTATTAAGCGTTTGTTTGTTTTTTGTGCAGAATTTTAAAGCCACTGTTTGCAGGGACGAGATGTTTCTACACAAGAAGTAGTTCAAGGAATTTGTAATCTTATGTGATGCCACAAACACAATTAAACTATATCTTGTTTGATATCTATATATTCACGGATACCAATTGAAAGCTAAAAGAGCTGGTATCCGTAATTGTATAATACATAAAATGGTTCATTTTTAATTTTAGAAGTACATAACTAACAACTTATATTTATTTTATTTTTATTTTTTTTTCTAATACCTAATGAAATTTTGAATTTGTTTATCGCTGATTAAAGAAATGCAAATTTTACAGCAGTACGAATGAGAGAAAAATAAGAAAAATCATCGCAAACCAAAAAAATAAAATGAAATAATCGATAGAGTAAACTAAAAATTTGAAAAAAGAAAACTATTCAAGTAAAAAATGAAAGACCAATGTTAAGTTAGCATTTTACTGTTAAGCTATGTTTTCGCATTTCCTAGATGTCAACTTATGTTCGTTTCTCTTTTTTCTTCAATAATCGGCTTTGCTCGTTTTTAATCTACTGAAAATGAATTGTTGCCGTAATTAAGGAATGAAGACTCGTGTGCAACTGAAGATGTAGCTTCTATCGATGGATTAATCCTGGGTATTCTCTTCCCCCACTGATTGAATTTCTGACTGGTTCCTTTCTCCATCAATATTTACTCGGTGGCTCTTAACTTAAAAGATTCCGTGGTAACCGCAGGGAACTGAACCAACTGTCCCTTTGACAGCCGCCCACCCACAAACAACACAAGACCAAGCAACGCCATTCCCTTTGACAAATTAGCGAAATCAAACGCTGACTAAAGAATATCTTGTTTAATACTTGAGCCACGCCACCACAGCAGAATCCTTTCCCGAATAAAATGACAGACAAGCCGGGTCTGATCATCTCGGAAGAAATTGGAATAATAATCAGTCCTTAGGTCTGGTTTAGCTTTTTCAGTTCTTCAAAAGGAACCTTCGTGGCAAAGAAATAATATAAAATATATAATTTATCAAAACGTGTAAAATAGATGAAAGCAAGTTTGTAATAACCTTATAATTCTGAAAATCACTAGATTTTAAAAAGATTGCTGGAATTTCAGTTTTGCTTATCTTGTTCTTTAAGTGTTTGTTTTCATACAAACTCTCTTTATAATAAAATTTGAGTTTATATGAATTCTTATTGAATCATTAAACAACAGATCAACAGCATAATATCGTCACAGCTTGGCCTATTCAGAGCTGATCGAGAGGCTACAAATGAACGATTCAAAATGCTATCCAAGTTGTCTTTTTAAATTACTTTTTAAACAGATTTAACTGTGGTAAATTTTCTATAATCCTTCTGCAATTGATCGAAAATCACCAATAACAAACTGTCACTGTTGCAATTTCTTATATCATAAGCTTTAGATTTTAATTTTTAAGTCAGGGCATTTTTTCTAATATTCTGTTACTTTCCAGGAGCATTGAACAAAATTTGTTTTTATTCAAAACAAAATTTATTTACTAGTATAATAAACAACACTCCCTATATTTCGTCTTTATTGTTTTTATTCTATTTACAATAACTGCCATTTTATGCTGTAAATGTCTGATTTTGAATTTCCCATCCAATTTTTGATCTATTTTTTCTTTTTCAAACAAAACTTTTCATAAAGCAGGAAACTACATTTTTTTTTTATATATAAATTTCCAATACTAATGTAGAAAAGCTGTTTAAAATCTGTTTGACTAAATTTCCTAAAACATTGAAGGAAATGGGCTTCTCCACTTTTTTGCCTTTTCTACCTTGGTTTATTACATTCATGATAATTCTTGTTCTTGGACAGATAAAAGTAGACCTTCAGCTTCTTCTTGATAGAATATTTTTAATATTCTTTTTCAACTTTCTTTTAATTTTCTTACGTACAATCGTGCTTTCATCTGTCCTTTTCAGATCTTTTAGCCAACTTTGTCTTCTCAAAAGATTTATGGTTCTACCACATTCTATAGCATTCTCTTGTTAGTGAACCATACTAAGTCAATTTTTTTTCAACATTTATTTTGATGTATAGTTACTATCTTTTGTTTCTCCAATGTTTGATTTAGTGTCTATGTTATCTCCACCAATTTCTCTAGGAAGATAAAATCTGTCTACATCATCACGTGGTTGCAAACCATGGTGTCTGGTCATTAATTTCGAGTTTTACGATCATTGCCCATCTATGTTCAATCAATTATTCCGGCTGTGTATCTCCATATGTTGATGGCTATTATTGTATAACTTCCAGGAAGATTTAATATCACATTTTTAAGTCTTTTGAGCCGTTCTAAGCTAGGGCTTTGTACTTTTAAATTATTATGGTTTTCAAGAACATCCAACATTTGTATCCAAAACAGTCATCATCTTTTCATTGCTTTATAATCAGCCTTTTTCTTCTACTCAGGATATTTGTCAAATTGCAATTCCATCGAAATATCTTTACTTAATAAGTATGGATGTACTGATATAACGATATAAATTTGGACGTTTACATAGAGTTTCATCTTATCTATGGAAAATAAAATTCCCCATCTTGTTATTTCATAATCAAGGCAAGAGAAGTTTACTGGATTTTATTTCGGAGAGGGCCAAGTTAAGGAATCAATCAGCAAAACAAAAAAAGCATCACCAAAATTGGGAGGGCCAACGTTCTCTCAACTTACCATCCAACAAAAAGAAAGAAAATAAGGCCTTTTTTTTTTTTTTTTTTTTGAGATTTTGGAGGGTGTGATTGGGCTCCGACTCTTCCCCTATATGCCTACATCCAAGATACTGTCTACAGTTAGACTACTGTTAGCAAAATAACACTAATGTTGAAACAAAACCCTGTTAATGAGTCTTCTTTTATATTGATTTATGAGATATTATACGTATATACCGGTGTATATATGATGAAAAAATTAACAATTTTCATTTAAATAGGAATTATCTAAGACAAATGCTCTTCACTCCAGTAATCATAATTAATTGGCAAATAAAAGCCATTATGAAGTTCATCAATTGACAAACAATACTCAGTCATGCCAATCAAATAACACTACAATCGTTTAATAAAAAAATATAAAAAAATTAAATATAAATCAGTTCAATGATTGACGAAGCGCCTACTGGTTGCCAACTGAAGTTGGTTCGCAAAGCAATCACAGACGAAGCTTCAAAAATATTTCTCTATCTCATTCAAATTTTCAAAAAATAAGTCATTCTATTGTCTGCTATAATGAAAATTTTGTAATAATTCAGAGAAGAAATCGTTGTTTAAAAGAACTGTTTATACAACAAAGAATTTCCCATAAGTTCTTCAAAAATAGATTATATAAAATGCAAAAAAATTCAGAATTCTGAGTTTTCCTTTTAGGATTTCCATCTTCAGTTCCTGGATATATTGAACGGGAAAGTCAATTGATAAGCGAAGGGAAATGACAATCCATCATAGCTGACAGCATTTACATCGAGCGACAAAGCAACAAAAAAAAACAAAAAAATATGGGCGATTTCTTCCATCCTGTGATGTCTATTTTTGTTCTTTTCTTCGACGGCGTAGGTGGAGGAGGCAGAAGGGCCTCTGGAGATAGGAAGAGGAGGGGGCGGCTGATTTATTGGCGAGGGAACAAGCGACGGTGACGGATGAGCCCGGCCTGTGAGTCGCAGAGTGGGAATGCACCTGAGCCAGGTACCAGCACACTGTGTTTTCTTTCTTTCTTGGCTGGAGCCGCCTTCTTTCTCAAACAGAAAGAAATTGAAGACAAGGTGCGTGCAACTGTAGATCCATCAATCAGATAGAGTCATCCTGGGAGGAAAGAAGATTCAAGTTGGAAAGAAGTTGTGTACGACATCACCTGGTCTACAATGTCAAGTGAACATTAGATTAGTACAAGTAACGGATCATCAGATATCTTACGAATAAAAGGGGTGCAGAAAGCAGGATTATTCGCAAACAAATATTTATATTCTATTATGAAAAAGACTTACATACAAATCAAGATTACATTTCACAAACTGTTAAGTCAATTGCGTGAGGTTACGAGCTCCATTTATTCAAAGGCACAGAGGATGAATCGTTAAAAAAATAAAAACAAAAATTCAATTAAACTAAAAAGATGATTTGAACTAAAACTTACTTCTCTGTTAAGTTACCAGCGAAGAAGCAATTACATGAATATCACGATGTCTGCAATTCTACTATAATAGTAATCTCTTCTTTGATCTTGCCGCTCTAATCCACTATAAGGGAAGCTTAGAGTTTCAGTGGTCTTTGAATATCACAGAATCAATGATCAGAAAGAGGAAGACGAAAAAAAATTAAAATAAACTTCTTGATCGAAGAAATTTTTTTTTATTCTCAAATAAACTCAAGTTTCTTTAGTCTCTCAGATGCATTCTTTATCATGTCAAGTGTTGTTTTTATTTTAGGTGTTTTTGGGGAAACTTGGTTCAACGTTCGCTTCAACCAACAACTGTCGTTGTGTTTTCATGGCGAAACTTACCAACAACAACAACGACGATGAACACTCAACAGTTGGAGGTAATTGTAGCTTGATGCGCCAATTTCTATCTGCCGATCCATAAACACACGACACGCGCGCTTTCGGGTAAGAAAACAAAAGTTCCGGAACAAAGCGATTTCCTCCGCTTTAAGAAAAAAAAAAATTCTTTTTTTTTTTCTTTCCTCGATGGGAAATTAGAGGCTGAATAACAAAGAGAAAACGACACAAGAAAATTTCTTCAATGCTCATTTGAAAAAGCTGGTTTTACCTAATATCCTTTAGAAGGAAATCGACAATTAGTATATGAATATTATTACGGTAGAAAACGGGAATACATTACGATTTAAACAAGAACTTCCTTAAAGAGCCGAACATTCTTTCAAATGCATTGTTGACTTTGTTTGACTTAATTAACCAATTCACATTATTTCTTTACTGGTCAATCAAACTGCTATAAAAAGGGATCGTCAACTTATCAGTCAAAAAAAAACAAAAACAAAAAACAAAAATTTAGCTCTGAGATTTCATTTCGCCACCAGAAATAAATAAATTTATAGAAAAGAAAACTTTGTCCTGCATCTCAAAGAGGAATCTACCTTCACTAGTTCAAAAATTATAGGAGATTATATATAAACAGATACGAGGTAAGCCTTTCGCTTCTTTCAGTAAGTAATTGACTACAGAAGCACAAATAAAAGACTAATTCAGTTATAATTTTGCTGAACTCAAGGTAAGGGGATTGTACTACTCACGATCTTTTTATTTACTGATTTGTTTTGGTTAACTAAGGAAGGATCTGCGGCTCTTAGTAATTTGGATTTTGTTGATATTTCTGAGAGAAAAAGTGATTCTTCAAAGCAAAAGAACGTTGTTCTACTGAAAGCTAAATTTTCCAAGGTTTAAAAGAGATCTTGAGTGTGATTCAGCTAAACGATACTATCAAGCAAAAATGCAATCCTGAAAATAGTTTCTGTTTTACAAGAGTTTTCTAATAACATTAATTCTTAAACAAATAATGTTTTCATTAATTAAAGAGATCTAAACAGAAACCTATGTAAAACAGATACTTACTGAGAGAAAGTGAAAGCAGATTGAAATTTATTTGACTGGCGTCAATTTTCTTCTTAATTTAATGGCATTGAATAATTGCTACTTATTGTTATCATACGGAAGCATTAACAGATATTCATATGAAATCATCTTGTCAATGCCAAATATTCTCTTTAAAAGGGAACCTTTTTTCTATAACCTTTGTGCTAGAAAATATAGTAAGCTCTTCCACCTTACAATTTTCCCTTGTCAAAGTTTGAGAAGGCAGCGGTGCTAAAATCCAATGCGTAAGACCATTGCAATAACACTAAGCGCCAACGATACCAATTCCCCTGTACAATAACGCTCGCCCGTTCATCAAACGAACCAAGCTGTTGCCGATTTCCTGTCCCTTACTAATCTGCTGCCTCCCCTGGAAGCCGGTAGTGGTCTGTTCTGGCGGGAAGACACATTCATTCATTGTAGTTTGCGATCGATTATGGAGGAACAGACTGCAATGATCCACCTTCACGAAACGGATTTCTTCAACTTCAAATGGTCTCCAGAGAAGCCAGATGGTCACACTCAGGATACGAATAGAAAACTTCATTTTTAACTAAGTGAATTCTAAATTTATTTCATTTGACCAAAGCTTTTTTTTTCCTATGTTTTTCGAAACTGGCTACATTCATAGAAAACTATCATTATCTAATTTTTGGTAATCTGTCATTTATTTGATAGCCAATATATTTAATTGTAAAAAGATGAAGTCTACTCTAAATAAGTCTACTCCAGATAAAGTTCACTTTTCTGTAGATAAAAGGTAAGAGAAAAAAAAGTAAAGATCTTTCTACGACCGCAGATAAATAGATTTTGATTAAAAATAATGAAACATGTTGCACCTATTACACTATTGTATTACAATTAAAATTAGCAATATTATTACAACAATCAATTCTGTTAGTTATTTAAAATAGGATGATAACTATTACTAACTTGTTGGTTAAAATGCCCTACTTTAAATGTGAGATTAATCGATAACATTTAATCTAAAGAGTCATCAATATAATATCTAAAGAAGTCTTTTAATATATATGGTAAAATACATACTAGTAAGCTAAACTATGTATATTCATTCTTTTAGACTATAGTAATAATGAATTTTAGTTATCAATACAAAATTCCTTTCTCTTCATCACAAATCATCTTCTTTATTTTATAGACGATATTTCACAGAATTTATCATTCTGTTTTTTCAAGCCTTTTTTGAATATTTTACAATGATAAAATGATAAATTCTGTGAAATATCGTCTGCAAAATAAAGAAGATGATTTATGATGAAGAGAAAGGAATTTTGTATCGACTTAATATGAAAAATAAGAAGACATGTATAATTTTATTGATCATTATTATTAATACGGTGACCGAATATTACATCAATGTCTTTATTAGTATCTAACAGAAACGAAAAGCGTATTACCCACTGGAAGAGTATTTTCTAATGACACTTAAATGAAGGCTCGGTTACCACTCGAAATCATAGCACGAGGAAATTAATCTTGAAACTGATACAGATTTCTATCTTCAAGGATGACAATAATGTTTGGCAAAGCAGCCTCAAGAGTAGCTTCCTATTGCTTATGCAGTATTTAGTTCTGGCACATTATTCTTACTCAAATTACTTTTGATTATTCATTAGAAATTGTTATTTCATTTCATTTTCACAGATTATCACCGCTGATATTACATTTGGACCCTGAGTTGGTTTACATTTACTCACAATGCAATAACAAAAGAACAAAATATCCAAATTCTAAATATGGCTTCCATCCTTTTTCAAATCTCACTGCAACAGAATGTCAAAATGGCACAGTATGAAGACGAACTTGTCCTCCCAAATCATTGTTCCTATCCAGTATCTGAATAAGGTTATAGAGGGATGCAAATTTTTGATGCTAGAACTGCACGGTCTGTGAAGAATGTGACTACATATTTTGTATTCCAATCCTCTTATTCATTTTCAGCTTTTTTCTTTCTATTCTGTGAAAACTCCATTTGCCCTATCATTACAATCCATCTCAGATTTCTGTAGACCATTATTCAACCATTATTACTAATGTATGCTATAGTTTTGTTAGAAGACAATAATTTTAATTATTGCTATTCATTGTTGCGCCGGCTCTACACGAAGAAAACATACGTCTGTCAATGTTTGTCAACCAATAGTGATCTACATAGTAGAACCTACATTGTATTAACCTATAGGAAACTATCTACCAATGTTAGAACTAAAACAAAGCGGAGTCTGTTAGCTTTGAATTCACTACCTAAAGATCAGTGCTCACTACCCTATGTTATGTATGCGTATGCTGTAGTAGTAGAGAGCAGTAGTAGTATGCTGTAGTAGTATTGATTGTTAAATCGACTAAATTGTTATAATCACTGACAATAATAAGCGTTTGCATTTCAACTTCCACATTTAAGATTTGATCATTTTTATTCTTCTTTTTCCCAACGGAAAGATAATAAAGAGATTTGACAAGATCAAAGTCGTATTTTCACAAACGAGCATACATTTCTTCTGAATTCAATAGATCACTCACTTCATTAAGTCATCTTAACAGTTGTTTCATTCTAAAATGAAATGTTTTAATGGTTTTCCTCATTACAATTTCAATCGACTGAGCCCCTTGATTCCGTATAATGAAATTTTATCGTTTTTCTTTTTTACATATCAACCATAAAAAAAAAGAAAAAGAAAGATAGATCAATCATGAATTGGGAAGAGAAGTTTCCATTAGAGTCCTCGTAAAACCCCACTGTCAGTACGAGCAGTCAATGGATTCTTAAAACCTAATGGCGAAGTTTTCCAATTTTTTAATGGATTTTTAACAGTATTTCCATCTTAATGCTTTTTCCAAAGTGGGAACTGCTTTAGTTTCTTTCTTAACATTCTAATCACATTATCAATCAATTACATAATTCAGTTAGATTTTTAAACGGGTCTTGTTTTTAGTTCAGCTATTTTTATAAGTTAATCTTCTTCTTCAATCTATAAATACGCCTTTTATCTGTTATATATATATAATACACCATATCAGTTATTTTAACTCTGTACTTTACCATCCTATGTCTTAAGGAAGGAAAGTTAGTATTTGTTACTTCTTTAGAAATGGATTCTATCTATTCATTATTCTTTTCACTTACTGAAATTCTATCATTTATTTTTTATTTATTTCTTTTATCTGTAATTCTATTCAAACATTTTCATTTTTTTCTCTTTTTCTTTTATTCTATCCTGCATTTCACTGATTGGACAAAACAGAACTAGAACTAGAACTGAACTAGAAGTCTTATATTTTTTTTTTTTCACTTTCTTTTCTAGAAAAATGAGGGTCTGTTGTGTTGGGTGTCTTTGTAATGTTAGAGCCTTAGGATGGACTTTCTTGACACGTAAGAGATGCTCTATCTTCTATATTGGAAATTTTTCCGGTGTGGGTCCTTAAGAGAAATATCATTCTTATGGATAATGAAAGTACTGCTAGTAAACCATTAGAACCAAAACATTTCTATCTATGAAACATTATCTATCTATAAATCATCCTTCGATCCTCTTAATATCTGCGCGAGCTTTAACATATTAAAATTTCGTATTCCAGTAAATAATGCGGATTTAATTTCTTCAGAATAAGGAAATTTTCTTCTCTTCGTATTCAGCTGATATTGTAAAAACCAATAAGTTATTGTTTATATTAAAAAGGAAAAAATTCGAAGAAAGTAACCTTGAAGTTGTTTCAGGAACTTGTGTTATCATTTGCTGTTACCATCCAAGACAGAACTATATGAAAAACTATAAAATCTAAAATCTTTGAAATAAAACTAGCTAGTCCTTCAGAATTGGTCAATAATTCAACTACATAAAAATAATTATAAATCTGTGAAAATCAAAGCGATATATCCCCAACGGATTTCTTCAGATACTGTTAGAGATCTGTTATGCTTCGCCTCTTCATACCAAATGACTTCTATAGGTACGCCTTTTGCACCAAGATGCTCCGGTCTGATCAAAAAGCTTGAAATCTAGCAAACAAATATCTAATTGCTGTACTACAATGCCCTGAGCCTAGATCTCTTATTAGGAATGAATAACTGGGAAAAGCTGTGATTCTGTAACCTTTCTGTGTTCTCTGGATTCTGTCCGTTTCTATTTTCCCGAGGATCAAAATAATTGGAACACATTTACTAAGACCGTGGAACAATCTTTTATAATTGCATTCAGCAACTAAACAAATGAGGATTTGGCAAATTGTAAATATTGCACTGTGAGACATAATAGGTGAATGAATAAAAAGTAATAAAAAATATAACTAACATGTGATGGATAAAATTGGTGCTAATCATATATCAAATGCCCATCAGAAAAAAAAGCCAACGCTGGATCTTTTTTTAATCAAAACCACAGTCAGAATGATAAATGCTTCCTTCTTTTATTCTGTCATCAATGACTAATTAATTCCAATAAGCAATAAAACAATATCAATTCATAACCTAAATTTAATTAACTAAATTCCACAACCACAGGAAATTCATTATTTTGACTAGAATTGCTTTTCTTACTTTTTAATTACTAGCTAATTAATTTTAACATTTTCAATATAACATTCACCTTACTGTTCTGTTAGCAATTAGTAATGGCTTAATCATTACTGGAATGTTGTTGTTGGGGGAAAAAAAAAAGATTTCTGTTATTGTCCATTCTGTTCTTTATTGAATGTCAAATAATGCTGTATGATGTAGTTGTAATTTATTATAGTTTGGGTGCTTATTATTATTATTATTATTAATGCAGATTCACATCAAACTTTTCAGTCATCACTTTTACTTTCTCACTAGTTTATTTTATTTAACACCACGAAAGATTGATGGTATTATATATTATAACTCACTTCTTTTGAAAATATCTATTGATAAACATCATTATACATCCTTTATTCTTCATAATACTTCAATTGGCAAATTGCCGACCTTCGCAAATTGGAGAGAAAAGCTACTTCTATATACAGAATTCCTTTTAAAAAAAATTCCAAAGAATATTAATTTATTTTGACACCTAATGCAATCAAAAGTGTTAATTACAAATGCTTCCACTGTGAATCTGCCTTTTCGTCCTTTACAAGGTATAGAATTTCAGTCAAAGGGTCTGGATTATACAATTTAGTACTTTGTTGTATTATTTTTGAATGTATTGACGAATTCTGTAATTAGAGGCAGGAAAGCTTTTCTTTCCAACCTGGAGAAGGTCGGCAATGTAATAAGAAAGGACCAAGTAGTTACGTAGTGATTGTGAAATTTATTGATGGCATTAGCTTGAAGCATACTGGATGTGTAAATCATGTCGAGACATGCAAATGATTATATCAGTTAAAATGCGCATGCGGTTTCGGAGCAGCGCGCTCTGAACTTTCTGGTCTTCGGTATAAGTAGGTGGCTCAAACGAAATGTTGCAATCAGTGGGTCAAAAGTGTGTTTCTTCTGTCTCACTAGAAGCGAACACTAGACGGACTGTGAGTGACGAAGGATTGTTGGGATGAGAGAAGCTGGATTTTCTTACTTCAAAATTCGCCATTCGTACAGAACGAAACGCCAGTACAGTGATGCGAACGTCGCGTCAATGGACAGATAAGACTCGCACCCATAGAAATCCAGGAACTGGAACGGAAAATCGCACGACTGTACGAGATGACAGACACCTCTAGCGTATGGCAGTGACCATTGAAACAGCGGCATCCAGTGAAGCACTGTTACAGGTCAGGCTTTGTCCTCCATCACATTTCATGTCGTCTGCTTAATAGAGGATTCGTCGTTCCTCTGACCCTCATTAACAGACGCCTCAAGCTGCAATGCGGTCTCAAACACAGACCTGCTGATTGTCAACATATCGTGTTTTCAATCGAGTCACAGTTTTACTTGCTGCACCGTGGTGGTCGTATGCGTGTTTGAAGACATCATGGTGAACTCCAGCTTGCAAAGTGCATTTTGGAGCGTCAAACCGGCCGAACGCCAAATGTCATTGGATTCAAATTGGCCATTTCGCCTGATATGAATTCAGGTAACCGTCAACAGCCAGAGAGATACATCAGGGATATTTTATATCGGGCAGAGGTGATACTCTTCCTTCAGAGTCGTCCTGGTGTTATATTAAAGCAGGACAATGTTCGCCCACATGTGGCCCTGAATGTCCAACACCTGTTTCAAACACGGCAGATCCCGTTTTTCCCCTGTCCTGCATGTTCGCTGATATGTCCCTGAACGAACATATGTAGGACATGAATAGGTAAGCGCCTCCGCCATCCACCATAAATGACTCTCATAGAAATAGCCTGGCAGACTATTCCTAGTACGATATAAAAAACCTCTTCAATTCAATTCCAAGCCGTATAGAATCTATGTTATTGCTGCTCGAGGTGGCTTCCTGCGATACTGAATTTTGAAGTGATAAAATCTTTTATATCTCTGTAAATGTAAACGGGTATCTACTATAACATGAATAATCATGTAAATTTCGGTTGAATAGCATGATTCCTATTATTATTCAGCAATGATGTTGTTTTATAATGAAGATAATATTTCTTATGTTATGAAGATAATACAGTACTACATACGATTCGTAAGACAGTCACTACGTTATTTGTAAAGTCCAATATCTTATTTTTTTGTGGCTGACAGAGGGAAAGATTGTCATCCTTAATCTAACCCAACTACAAAAAAAATGGGATGCTTAAAAGAGATTTAAAAGCTTCTTTGATTAAAAAGTAAAGCCACTCCTATTATTAATTTATTAATTATTTCTCGCTTTTTATTAATTCTGTCTTTGGTAATGATTAATACTCATTATCAAAAAATATTAATAATTAATATTTTTTGGTGGTCTTAACGTGTAATTCATGAAAGTGAGAATCCCTTTTCATTAGATAACGAATTATTGTGTGTGTGTGGTCGGTTCGCACCGAAGTGCGAGCTTCGTTGCCGAAGCATCCGTGCTCCAGGGAGCGCTAGTGTTCCCAAGACGGCGAACCCCTAGCAGACTCCCTAGAATTACAAGGGAAAGATACTGGGGTGGTTTCCCGTGGCCTTCCCCAGGACGCCATTAAGGAATGACGTCAGACCGAAGAGAAAGTTAAGAAGAGGCTACAACACAGGAAAGGAAATTTTTGAAACATCCATGCTCGCTACCGGGATTTGAACCCGGGCGCTGGCACATTGATCTCACGACAGACCGACGCCTGAGACCGCTCGACCACACCAGCGCGGCTAACGAATTATTACCAAGATATATTACCAAGATATATGAGGCTTCTAATGAAATATACTTTTCGTTTGTGTGGGGGCGACTTATTAAGTCCCAAAGAGAAGAGAAGAGCCGACGTTGGCAAGGTTAACACGAAGGGCGAAGAATATGAATTAGGGACCGAATATTGAGAAGAGGAGGAAGTAGCGAAGGCACAAGAGAGAGAATGGTGGGAGACGAAAGACAGTGAAGAAGACGGAAAAGCTAAAAGGTCAACTGACTAAAGGGTTACTTCTACTTGAAAATTACAGAATATTTGCAGAGTAGACAATTATTGTAAAATGAATATTTTTCTTTTTCAAAACCCGTAAAACGAAAGGAAGAAGTTTTGCTATTTGAATATGAAGTTCCTCAAAGAACTTAAAAGTATTTTCCTAAGATGTTTGCATTTTATTTGCTTTGTTTTATGAGAATGTGAAAACAACAGAAAAGAAAATCTCTGGCATCTGCTAATTTATCCGCCAAAGCAATACTACAAGAGGTGAGAACTTAATGAACATTAATTTAAGTAAAACAACAAAGCCTACGAATTTCGAGCCATCGCAGATGTCATTCCAGAATACATGTTTTTGGCTTCTTGGTACAGTTGAACAATGACCAATGAGTAGAAGTTACAAATTTATAAATATACTGTACTTTTAAAATTTCAGGCATTCGATATTTCGACACGACTTTTTATAATAACTGTCACTTGACCTGTGGCAAAGGAATAAACCTGTGGCAAAGGAATAAACCTGCGGCAAAGGAATAAGTTATATTAAAAAAAAAAAAAAAGTCAAGAAAAGTTATTGCTGTCGGCTGGTATAGAGAGCAGCTGTCCATACAATAGGTATTTTGTTCTGTAGGAAGGGAGGGAGGTAATCATGGTCCGCTCAACCAAACTGAAAGGGTTGGACTCCTCTGACTACAACCACAGGATGAAAAAAGATAACAGACAAAAATTCTGACGGCGTAAATGGACAGCAAAATATTGCAGAAGAATGACACAGCTTAAAAGATTACAGATATTGGAAAGGCAAAATCACAGCTGCAGAATTCCAAAAATAAAACAGCTGTCGGTAGGCGCTGAGTTTTTATATAACTTAATACAAACTTATAAATCACCGTTTTTGCTGAAACAATAGGGATATTTTAAGGAAATCGTTCTGTTGGAGAGAGACAAAAAGAAAAAGAAAAAAAGTTACCTTTCACTCCATCAACTAAAAACTGCTTCTAATCTGACTTTTGCAAACTGATTTTTATCTCTTTTTGAATTGGAAATCTTCATCATGACCTCATGTAAGTTACTTCCACTGTTATTAAATAAATAGCTGAATAATGAGTTTGTGAAGAAGTTTACGATAATTTGACTCATGTGATCAGTTAACTAAGGACTCACTTCCACTCTAAAACTGGAGTGATCACAGGTAAAAGCCCTAATTAATTTACTTCCGTTCCTCTTTTTAAACTTATCCATTTTTCTTCATAATAACATTTTAAGTCACTATTTCATGAACACTATGAACTAATAGCATTCTTTATCTGTATCCTATTACAAACAAACCCATTTTGCTAATCGACCAAATTTCTGTGTTGGATTCCGACTTTCAAAGAAACTATGATAAGTTTCTAAATGTATATTTCCTATAAATTCAAACCATTTAATCAGTATTCGATTCACATCCATTTAGTTATACTGCTATTAAATATTGACAAACCATTCTGTTTCTAAATCAAATGCAATGAAAAGACTATAAAAGTGATGTTGGAAAATATCTGTGGAATGTTTATTAACTTGGTAATAAGTGAGAGTGATAATAAAATCAGCCTAACTAACCATTGCAAAGAAAGATTAATTATGGCTAGTTACACTAGCTTTGCTAGTTATCAAATGATACAATTTGTTTAGACATTTCACCAATTCCTACCCGCAAACGTTTCTATTCGAAAACATGGATAATTTATTTCTTTTTTTTTTAAGTGTCACAAAAATTTAAATTGTAAAACGTCAAGTTAAAGCATTCTTTAACTTGAATATTTGTCTATTTATTGCTCATGTATATTTTAAAATTAAAAAGTTCTTAAACAATTTTAACAGAAACGTAGAAACTCGAAGGAATTTTTTTGTTTCTTCTGTAGAATTCGAAATAAGCAACAAAGGGAAATCTTAGGATTCCGTTCCATGAAGATTAAGATTAAGCAAAAAAAAAAGTGAAATGATTTAAATTCTCCCTTTAATTTGTCGCGAATTAATAAAAATTTTAAAACCTAGAAATAAAACAGTTAAAAACAAAACAGACAAAATGAGATTGGATCTCACAATTTATCTCCCTTGTTCAATAATACTATATTTCCAATTCCCTTAGTATAAAAATAAAAGAGCTCAGAGAATTAAGGTAGTTTAACAACATTTTTTCATAAATGTTGTTTCCTAAGTAATGAGTAAGAAATAAATGTTATTTATTCGTACCATAATTTCATCCAGCAATTTCATTTCAATAACAAAATTCAGTGTTTAAAATAAAAATTAGCTGTTTCAAGCTTATTGGAATCCTCAACTTGAAAATAGATATCTGAGGAAGTTTCAAGACTTCTACTGAGATCTCTGACATCAATTTACATGAAACAATAATTGAAATAATTAGAGAGTTTATTTCCTAGTGACTATTGATGTGTTTCATTGATTTTCTATTGAGTGGATTTCAATTGTTTTGTAAGAAATAAAGGATTGTTTATGACGATGAAAGCTATTCCACCATTTTAACCTAAGGGAACGGAGAGGGATGAAATATGATGAATGGAAAAGATAATAAAGATACGAAGAGAAAAGAATGAACAGATCATTAAAAAAAAAGGAAGAAATACGAAAGAAATCGTAGTTGATAATAGTGGTGATATATGGCATAATTATCAATGACGATAATGACGAAATGTAAACGTGACCGAGATAGTAATGATGAAGATAATGATACCATTCAGGCCCATGGTGCCAACAGCTGTAAAAACCGACTCATTTCCAGCAGGGAAACCAGACTGAAAGCGGAGAGAAAAAAAGAAAAAGAAATCGACAAACTTTTTTTACGATCGAAGAATTACAGGAAGGAACAGAGTTTTAAAACTGCGATTTGAAGGATATATTTTTATGATTTTTCTTGTCTGTGAATTTTACGCTAGTGTTAAAGCTGAAGGAAGGCCCTTTACACAAGGATGAAAATCTAATGTAGCTTTAGGTACTATTTTACTTGAGTTTCATAACATATTTTTTTCTGATTTCTATTTCATTTTAAATTAATTTATCAATGCTATTTCGAGTGATCTGAATAATATACACTGAATAATAATATATATAAATTCGTAGTTTGATCTTTTTGGATTTTAAGGCAACATTTTCGTAGTGTTTGTATCACTAGGTTTCCATTAATCTTTCTTTCTTTTTTTTTTTTAAGTTATCATTTCTTAATTGCTGGCTCAAAAAGTTAAGTTTAATTATTACTGAAATTGATTGTTTCTCAAAAAAACATAACAAAACAAACAAAAAATAAAATCAGGAAAGTTGAAAGGAATTGAAGAGAAAATTTTTTAAAGGGCTTGTCTTCGTAAGGGTAAATAAACTTAAATACAAGAATCTAATCGTTAATCTCGAAAAAAAAAAAAAATAGTCTCACTTAAAAAACACAAATATTTTGCTTTAACAAAAAGAAGGAAATAAATACAATCCAACTGGAAGTATTTGAACTATAAGTTTAATCTTTCATTAATACCGTTTTGAATTTTATTCAAAGAAAGCCTTTACCCATGTTTGTGGTGATTTTTTTTTTTTTTTGCAATGATTATAACGCCTAAGGTGATAGAAATCTTGCAAGTAACAGCTGTCATTCGAAAAGGGTTTAGAAACGGTAATGTTTCACGACAACTGCAATGAGACCGAAGCATCATATTTATCATATCTTATTTCTTGGAGAAGAATTTGATACAATCGCTTTTATTTACTCGAAATAGAAATAAAATAAATGTATTTATAATTATTCACAAACAAATGTTACCAAATGTTATAAAGGAACTTTATAAAGGATAAAATTTTAACTATCAGTTTACCAATCTGGACTTAATAGCGAGTTAAGAGATCTTCACTTCAGGCCAATTAAATTAGATTAAAATCGGCTGCGGCAAACGAAGAAGGCTTAACTACAAGGTACGAGATTTGAAAGTGTGATCATACGATTTCATTATCTCTAATACCTGCTTAGAACTGATTTTTCAAAATAGTCAACGCTTGCAAAATTTTATTTTCCAGTGATTCTATAGGACAATTTTTATATGATTCTCCCTTTACAAGCATCCGAAGAACAGTTTGTCATTGTTTAATTCACATTTTTATTGCAAGGACTTTGGTGATTCTGCTGAGAAACTCAAATATCCAAGCTTATTTTGGATACTTTCACAATAAGGCAGAACACTTTGTTTTAATATCAAACCCACACCGGAGATACTGTTATACAAGGTATGTAGATAGAATTTGAAAAGGAGTGCAGTCGAGTCCCATCGAGATCTGAACTCAAAATCTCGTTTGACTTAGAATGTCGGCGAGAGAAAGACGCATGTTTCTGATATCTTGTTAAATAAAAAAAAAAATCACTTTTCCACAGGAAAAAAATGTAGGTAATCTATGCGTTTCCAAGTTATCTAAGAAGTCTTCCCTTGTGGAAAATCTGCAAATACGTTTTGTAGTTCACCTATCAATGAACTGTTAAGAACAAATGTTTATCACTTAATTTTTTTTTTACTGCAAAGTAGTCTCTTAAAAAAAGCAAAACAAAAACAAATACTTTGGAACAGATTATAACCAAAGCAAAATAACAGAAAAGTTGTAAAGAAAACCTATTATCATTATATATTATTTCTCAAAGGGTTTTTTTTGTCGGAACGCCATATTTCCTTTACTACTTCATCAAAATCAATGATTGAGGCATCATTTTGAAGATTACGTTCCCCGCTAATGACGAAAAATAAACAAATTGTTTAAAATTAATGTTTTCGTTAAAAAACTTTATTTTTAAAAACTTTTTATAAAAATGTAGACACGCTTTAACAGATGCGCCTTATTTTTCGAAAACGAAAATATTCTTTAGCGTTGTAACCTTCAACTATTTCCTTTTTTGAATAAAAATGCACTTTAAATGATATTTCATCGTTTATTTAATAACAACAGATAAAAAAACAAACAAAGATTTATATTTTAATAAAAATAAACGATTTATTACAATAGAAACATAAAAAATTAGTCAACTTCTCATATATTATTTCTCAAAGGTGTTTTTTTTATTTCCCTTAATACTTCATCAAAATCAATGATTGAGATATTTTCAAGATTACGTTCACCGCTAATGATGAAAAATAAACAGATTGTTTAAAATTGATGTTTTCGTTAAAAAAAATTATTTTAAAAATCTTTTTATAAAAATGTAGAAGGCAATCTATTGACAATCTGTTCATTTATTTATTTCCACATTACCATTCGGTGACTGAGCAAGACACCATGCGAATTATTCGCACGGGTCAACTTTTTTATAAAACTTGAGAAGACGCCATCTATTGACAATGTGTTTAACTAACATGCACACAATCTGTTGGATTTGTTTATTATTTCTCAAAGGTGATTTTTTGTTGCGAATTATTCGCACGGGTCAACTAGTCTACATATAATCCACATGCTTTAAAAAATGTTTTCATCATAGAAGTGAATTGGACTCATAAAGAAGCATCAGCAAATTTCTCATTGTCTTTCCTGACTTGGCTAACAGAAAGACAACCTTTTTTTTTTTTTTAATATAAAGAGAATAATAGTGTTATGTAAAGGTAACAATTTTAACTAACTTTAATGCTCGCCGACTTTATAGAATTTAAACATACATAAGCTAGCTAGCTCTCTCTCTCTCTCTCTCTCTCTCTCTATAGATATATATATATATTCCTTTTTATTATCCTACATTAAAGAAGAAAAAAAAAAAGTGCCAAAAAAGATCTGGTCTTCTTGCGACTAGATCGATGGATGAATGAGTTTTCAAAGCTGGACCATTGTACTGTAAACATCAATTAAGATTTTTTATAATGATGATTTTAAATACCATTGGCTCCTCCCTTTAAGGAGAAAAGTAAAATTTAATCTTCTATTTTGTAAGGCCTAAAGCCTTTTCCACGCCTACGAAATCTATGCTAATAATGAGAAGACTGTGGTTATCGAAGTTCCAGTTGTCTTGTAATCACTTAAGACACAACAGACACACTAATTAAGACACTCGACTCGAAACAGAATATCGTTAACTGAACTGATCCTTCTTCTGTTTTTAATTTTTCTTGGAACTAATCCTGGATTAACTTCTGTAATCCTTAACGAAACCAAAACTGGACGTCTACAAAGTCAAAAAAAAAAAAAAAAAAAACAACCAACCAGAATTTTGTTTCAAGTATTTCTGTCTACTTTTAATCTACTAAGAACAGAAAGTTCTCTTTCAATTCTGAAACACTCGAAGGCAAGAAACATATTTAAATTCATAATTATAAACTTCATCAACATGTCTTCAATATTTCGTCCTATTTTTCAAGGACTTTCTCAAGATCCATATGTTTAAAACTTAAATAACGAAAAATACAAAATATGAAACATAAAAGAAAAGAGAAAAATCCTTTTATGTTTGATATTTTGTATTTTTCGTTATTTAAGTTTTAAACATATGGTTCTTGAGAAAGTCCTTGAAAAATAGGACGAAATATTGAAGACATGTTGATGAAGTTTGTATTTGTTTGGAATTTTAAATGATAATGAAGATAAAGATATGATTCTTATAATTATAAACTCCAATTCAATAAAATAGAAAAAATAAAAATAAAAATCCAACACTAACGGTTCGCTGGCATTTTTTAAAAAAAAACCTACATTCCGTTATGATCTGTGAATTTTATGAAAATCCCTAAATGCTAATTGAAACGCTGAGTTGTGAAAGTCATACGATCTCTATTGACCTTGCACTGGTCCGTCTATTCCTCATTGATGACTCACTCTTAATCAGACGATTTCCAAAGAACGAAGTTTAAAAAAATATATACTAATAATTCTATACTTTTCTTATATAAAAATATGAACATAAAAGTCTAACATGTTCTTAACCTTAATCTTACGATTTAAAGATTGTATTTCTTGCAAAAGACTCTCATGTCCGTAGTATTTCGTGTAGTGAAAACGTTAGGACAGAATCGGTTAACGCATCATTATAACAGTGGTAACAAGAAGGGTCATTGGAATACACACAGGAAATTGCCAAAGGGGCTTCCCACACAGAATCTTAATCACTACACGACAAACCTTGAATCCAATACAATCTTTTTTTTTTTCTTTTTCTTTACCCATGGATTGCAACGTTATTCATTATAGAAGAAATATTTTTCTCGCCTCAGGCAATGTTTTTTTTCCCCAATTCCCAATCTTTCAGATCGTTACTAATGGATTGATGTAGTCCCAATATTACAAATTTTGATGATATAAGTAATATCAAATGTATAAAACTGTTAGCACATATTAGGCTATTGGGAGACCAAAAGACAACAAAAAAAAAAGGGGTTTTTTACATACGAGACAGCAAGATTTTGTTTTTAAAATCTACATGAAGAATTGAGAATAACGCATAACAGCTTCTGCTATTAAAATAAAATTATACGAATGAGAAACGAAGATTTGGAATTATAAAGACATTAGAATCAGAAAAAAGATTATAGAAGAGACTTAAAATGTAGTCTCTAAATATAGCCTAAGTTACTAAGTTTCCTTTTGTTCAACTGCTTCTTTAAAAAAATTAATGTTTTTGGACATTTAATTAATTTTTTATTTGAGTCACAAAAGATCGTCCGAAATACTTTATTAAAAACTTAATTTAAAGCAAATTCGATCATTACATATCTTTGCTTTTCCCGAGTCTTTTAATTCCTGGGAATAACAGCGATAGGAACTGTGAGAGCTAAGATATTTCCTCCGAATCATTTACTCAACAACTAACAATTTAAATATCTTTGATAACAAAGAAAAATCTATTCTCGGTAATAAACGAACTATCAATACTTCTAAATTAAATTTAAGAAATTTAACTAAAATCTGATGTATCTCCGACATGTATGATTAACTAGAAAGCTTGGCCACCAGAAGGCCATTTGATATTCCCTCTCTTCATCTCGGATACAAAATACGATTTATTCTGGGCTTCCCCTCCCCCTTGCTTTTATTCTCTGATATCTGCTATTAGTTAAAAAGGTTCTGTCAGAGAGAGATTTCATTCCATTACTCTTTAATTTGCTTTCGCTGTTTGGAAGACGCCAAAGACACTAATCGAGCAAATTCATGAATTTATTCCTGTTTCAAAATGGGCTCACGCGATTAAATACACAACGCCCACTAATTCATGCCTTCACACCAACTCCTCTACTGAGATCAGTTCCATTTCGAAAATACAGATGCTTCTTTGTGCAGAAAGTAGCAGATTTCCATGAAACTATTTCTTAAAGGAAACTGCCGTATCTTCCAAGTAACGACTTTTAGTTTTTAATATCTTTTAAAATTATTTTAGAACACTTCTGTTTATTTCCTTTATCCTTACTCAATCCTATTATTATTTTACCAATTTGTGTAAATTTATTTTTTGAAAAACAAACAAATGACAGTTTTTTTTTTTTTTTGATTACTAATGTCTTACCCAAACATGGTTTTTTTTTTTTTTTTTTTTGCATTCTTTTTAAAATATAAAATTGTCAGAAGAATAAAGACTTGAATGGTAAAGACGTAAAGGAATGGATCCTGAAATAGATGCATGGTCAGGACAGATAAAAGGGGGGAGATAACTGGCAAAGCAAGAGGAAGGGAGGGAATCAGTGGGCGAATCATAAGGAGGACTGCAAGGGACAGTGACATATGGATGGGGGATGGAGAAATTTTTGCCTTTTAAAAGGAATTGATGGGCTAAAAAGACAGCGATGGCCTTAAAGTGAGCTTCTGTGCAAGAAAACGGGAAACTGGATCTTCTAAGACTTCTGTTACTTTGGAATCGCATCTAACGAATAATTAAAAAAAAAAATAATAATACGGAAATTTGCAATAACATTAGAAATACAGAACAGCCGAAAAGCCAAATTTCGGGAAATATGATGAAACTTTCTTACTTGTGATTAATATACAAATAAAGAGTTGAAATTCAATAATTTCTTCGGCAATTGCGAATTTCGAAATACAATTAAAGTGATTTTCTTTTGTGTATCACTGTAAAAGTAGAAGTATTTATCGCTGAATATGGTCGTTTCTTTCTATGAGGCCACAGCCAATCTGTTCGACGTATAAAGGGCGCGTGCAGGAGTCGCCTCATAACAGCTTTATGGCTATTAATTTGTCCGAATGGAAGGGGGAAGGTGCAAGTGGGTTCCTTCTCACGATTTCCGCAAATGACAGACAGAAGGGGTGTCATAAACCGCGCTCTGATAAGATGGCGTTTAATTTTGTTGAGTTCGGAGAAGGGGCGGGGGAGAAGTTTGGCGGAAGACAACCAGTAAAAGTGTCATTCTCACGAAAAAGACATCGTTAAAGGTCCGATCGCCAAAGAGAAGAAGAAAGAGCAGGAAAGGGGAGATAATGAGTAAGTGCCCTCGTAATCCAGTCAGTTACATGGTAATAGGTAGAAGGGAGGAGAAGATTGAAAAAGGGAGAGTCAAGGAAAGAAGGAGAAGTGGGGGAAAAAAATTATTTCATTTCACACTTTGTCAATTTTCCACGAAAACATCATCTCTACAAACTTATTTTGTTGAATTATTAATCTTTCGTTGCAAGAGTTTAGACAAACCTAGAAAGCAATCCTAAGCTGTGGATTGAGGAATTTCAAGAAAACGCGAATCTCTTTCATTGCTAGAAAGGAATGATATCGAATGACTATATTACGATTAGGATATTGTAAATATAGTGTTGCGAAAGTTTAAGAAAAATAAAATTTAAGACCATCTTAAGATGAGTTTCGTTATTGTTCGATTTCTTTCCGCTTCCCCTTCACCATAATCTAAAAGGAGGAAGGCATGAGATCCAAATAAAGTATCAAAAGAAAGGGAAGGATGATCAGTTCTAGAATCACTAACGTAAATTCTGCCAATGTAATCTAGAATGAAATTTTTTCATAATGTAAAATTATTGTTTTCTTTTGGAGTTTACTTCCAAAAATGTGTACTTTCAACTAATTATTTTTATGTTTGTATTATTTAATATTTGTTTAATTGTTTTCAGATTAATTAAGTCAGCATCCCTTAAAAAGCCTCAACACAAAGTTTTATTTTATTTTGTTACTTATTTTTATATCTCATAGCTAGAAATATCAAATTTTGCATTCCAAAATGGAAGTGCACAATCACATTTTCAACACTTAAAACTATAAATTTTATTAGAATTATTTGTTTTTGAAAACTTGGAAAAAGCCAAAAGAAAGACCAAAACAAAAGCGTCATTAGTTCTGAAATTGAAACAAAAAATTTTTAATTTCTAATAATTCTACAATGTTATAGGATTATTCATTTTTAAATACCTTCAATCTTAACATGTATGTATATTTATTATACAAATTTCCGGATGCGATGTTAACAGTGCGCGAGTCTCTACTGAAAGCACGGCTATTTTTTTTTTTTGCTACTTTTATATTTCCCTTATACGTTCCGCTGATCAATATGTCAATCTTTGTAGAGAACAGATTTAACGAATCATTTCGTTGTGTGAGAGTAAGATAAAAAATAAGAAGACATCTTGTGATCTTGTGCGGGGGAAATATTTGAGCTTCGGAGAAAGAGTCTATTTTTTTTTTTTTTTTTTTTTTCAAAGAAAATGTTAGTAATAAACCTACAGCAATTAGAATTTGAACTTGGTTTTCTAAATTTCTGATAATAACGTCATTCTAAGCCGATTCCTCAATTTCATATTTTTTTTCTTTAGCTAATCGCTTCGTCGAGGAAGAGAATTTTGCTGTGGATCAATGACGCTGCAATTCGGTTGATGATGTTCGTGACACCCCCACACCTACCCCTACAGGAGGACTCTGTTCCCCCTCCCGTTCCTTTCAGGTAGATACAGCGATGGCTCTCATTTATGACATTAATAAATCACGATTTCGTGATCGCACACGCGGGGGTGGACTGCCTCCCTGGGGAAACTAATCGCTAATTGCAGTGTTGCCTTTCTAATGCGTTGAGATATAATAATAATAATAACAGAGACAGATCCTGTCATTGGCTTTATTTACAAGAAACAACCAAAATGCACTTCCGGCTGAAGAAAAGCATTCAGTAATAAAAACAAGGTTTCAGAGAATACACACACACGCAAAAAAAAAAAAAGAAACTTGTATTATTTTATTATTCTTTTATGGGAAATACTACTATTAGCCTAGTATTACTAATAATAATAGTAATAATAATAGCTATTCAATTACACTACAAGTTTCTTTATTAATAAACATATCAAGACCCAATAAAATCAGAACTGTAGATATCTGTCCTACACTAATACTTACCCGCTAATATTGCAATTTATGCAAAAAAGTATCTACAAAAAAGTATTCTTAGGGTTTAATAAGAATTAATAATAAATTCATGATGTTACGTTAGAGAATTCTTAAATCCAACAGTACTAATAACTACAACTATTTAAATAGAAAGAAAAACGAACTTTTTCAGTTTAAATTAAATATTCTTCAACAATTACTTCTCTTTGTTTGTTTTTTTGTGTTTTTTTATTTCATTTCAAAATGCTATAATAATATGTAATCTGATAAAATAACAAAAGCTGAATTATCAAAATTCCAATGAATCACGGATTGAGTGAATGTTGCTGAAGACAATCTTTGGAATTACATGAAATTACACAAATTGATTTAACAAAAAAAAAAACAACAACTGGAAACAACAGATATTTCCAAAAGCAGTTACAAATCATATCTTTACTGGTCCTCGTGTCAAGGTGAGCAGTAGTCGTATTAACATATATTCAAATGAGGGAAAAGAAAAAAAAAAGCCTTTTATAATGACCAGAGAAACCTAATAGTCCATTGCATTCTTTTGTCTTAATTGCAAACAATAGCAGGACATGGTTTCTGATTTTTCCTGCCCTTGTTTGTAAAGGAATAATAAATATCAATCATTAAAAGTAATTTCCATTTTCTCTTAAAAAAAGTAAATAAGTATATTCCATATCTATTCACATTTCAAGATAAATGTCTGCTTATGTTTTTAGTTTCTGCAAGTGGTTGATTCAGGAACCCTTTACAGTTGGTTCTGACACGGAAATCCAACACAGGCACGTTAATAATCCTTTGCCGAAGTCAATTAGCAATTGGCACAAGGCAACGCACACGATGACATAACATATTAGACAACGACAGACATCGTTGCAGCCGCTGTCAGTCAACCAAATGAAGGAACAAAATAACTGCTGACTAAGCCTACTTTAATAGAGTGATAATACGAGGTCAATTTACTTGCGTTAGAAAATGAGGACTGCTTTGACTTCAATAACAAATCTACTTAACACTGCTAGTGATTAAAATTTACGATGCGGAGAAATAATGACCTAGTTATTGTTGAACTAAACCGACGCAGATCAAAGACGCCGACAGAATGAATATCAAGCGACCATATTTCTAATATATGGAATACATATATTGAGATATTAATACTATGTGAATGACTATGTTTTTTTTTCTTACCAACAAAAAACCTGGGGAAAAAAAAATGCTGGACAACTTTCACTCATTATTTAAAAGCATTAATTAACATGACTAAAATCTGATGGACCAAAGAAAAAGATAAGGAGATACGCTTTAACTGATCCTCAAATAAATAAAAGCGTGTCAGAGGTTTCAAGAAAAATAGCAATGGGAACCTTCGTCAATAAGAAAATGATATACGAAGAAGTTTATTTATTGGCTTTTATTATACTCGAAGTGTTGTATATATATATTTTTTTCATTCGCAACTAAGAGTACAGTAAATCAAAATATGGCTTTGAGGGGTTTATTTTTTTCCTTGACTGATATGAAAAATAGAGACACATAGGTCTCACGTGTCTCCTCTTAATCTCGCCAATCTTTGATCTGCAGGACTACACTGTGCAATTGGTTGAAAGTATCTTCCAGATAGATTTAAACGAGAAGGGGGAGGGATTTATATTCTGTCCAGAGTTTGGTGGCGTTTGAAGAAATCCTTCCCCCTTCGCGCCGCCACGCGAAGTCTTAGTTTTTTTTATATAAGTTTTATATAAAGTTTTATAGAAAACTTAATGAAACTTAGATGAAATATTGTCATCACATCCCGAACAAATTTAAGGCTAGGCTTTAAATCAAAGATGGCGAAGGTGAAAATGAATCCTACTACGTCACTCAAAAAGTAAAAGAATTACGGACATAAAGCTAGGATCAAATATCAAAATATATAGCTAAAAAATGTAAGGTTTTAGCCTCTTCTCTTTAAAGTGAATCTAGTCAATTACAGAGGAAGAAACCATGAGATTTTCAAAAGAAAAACCATCTTAACGAAGCAACTGCTGTGAGAAGTGTCTGCCAGAGATAACTCGGTCGCACATCTGTGCGGCTGCCATCAGATCACACAATTTTGGTATTTCGTCGTCCATTAAAGGAACAATGACGATTTGCGATCGATTTCAGGGATCAACTAGAAAGAAACTACAACCTCAAGATCTGTATTATTCCTTTGCTGGATACTGTAAGTTATCACTGCAGTGAGATGTGACATTGAAACTATCAATTTTAAATTCGTAAATATACATTATCTAATCAGAAAAGTGTCTTGCGGACTGAAAGCTCTTAATTGTTATTCCCACATAACTAATGGAACAAAAGTTTTCCATTTCAACTATACGTTTACTTTTGAATAGTTTATCGATCAAAAACTAGAATGATCACTATTGTATACACTCAAAAAGATAGCTGGGGACAATATCTTTAGCAAATCTTATACTTGCATAAAGAAAAAAAAAAGGAATCAAAGTATATTTTTTGGGATACTGATTATATATTCTTCAGATACTAAAGTAAAAAAAAAAAAAGTTCTGAATGAAGTGTTATTAACCAAAGATTATATCTTAAAAAACATACTTAAAATATTGTGTTTTACCAATGACTTTTACACACAATATCTTCAAAGTTAAAACTTAATCAAAGCAAAGAAAATTTCTTTTTTTCTTTCACAATCAACTTTTATTTGCGATCCTACAGCGAAGATAACAATTGTATTTTTTTTTCTTCTATTATTATATAGAATATCCCTGATAACAATACACAAGCTTATCTATTACATACAAATAAGATGATTAGATGAAATAACAAGAACAATAATAAATTTCGTCATATTTTGGGTGCAGATGCAAATTGTGCAAAAGAACTGATAATTTAATTTCTTTCTTCATCCAATAAAATATAAATAAATAAATAAAAATAAAAGGACAAATAAAAAAAGTGGGTGGGATTGAAGGCACCAATAACAACAAAAACAACAACAAAAAGTGATCCGAACGATCCGTATCCGTGCTTAATGGCCTCGCCCCCGGTCAGCCAACGACCGCAACACCGCAGGGTGGGACAAGGCAATTAGCCAGAGGATGGGAAAGTGTTTAGACGGAAGAGAGGGAGGAGGGTCAAATGGCAGAGCTTCCATTCATTTCCCTTAAACTACTAATCAGCAGAGGCAATGACCAAAGCCATGATGAGAGCTCCTTAATCAATCTGTTTCAAAGGATACTTACTTACTTACTCAACACTTTCCTCCTTATCTTTCAAGAGAAATAAGGATTCCAGCCATTAAAAGTTGGCTGCGATGTTAATTACTTTTTTCTTTCTATCGTAAAGTAACTTTACAGGAAATCACTTCATTGTATATTCTCCAAAAGGAAGACAGAAAGTAAAATTTGAAATTATTTCATATGTTGTGAAAGTTATATAACAGATAAAGAGAAGATGCTTATTTAATCTCACCTTTTTTTTATTTCTTTATTTAATTAGGTAAATTTCGATTTTTGTTTTCGTTCAATCGCAGGAAAGGAAATTTACAACCAGAAGATAGAAATGAATGAATGATGAATTTCGCATTGTATTTAATAATAATAATAAATAATGAGATATATACATTATTTATATCAATGTTGTTTTGGAATAATTTGTTTACAAAATGAAATCATTATATTTTTAGAAAAAATAAAAATGATAATGTTTTGTTGAAGGAAAATTGATTGACGATCGCATCTTACATAGAATAAGCCTGTATTTCAATAATAATAATAATCCTGTAATAATAATCTTCTGATATGTTAATAATATTATAGTTGATTTTCTTTTATTTAATTTTTGATGAATAAATTGGTCTTAAAAACAGAAAAAAATCCAATGTTATTCATTGGGGCTTCCCTGAACTGATGCTGTGTTATGCAGAGAAGCAGCCATTGAATCATCTCCCATTCCGCCAGCGAAGACAAAAAAAAATTGGGAATTCTTCTAAAAATATCTCTAATAACAACTGTAGTAAATTTCCAAAACTCGTTCTACTGATCACGTCTACTATAAGAATTACAGAGAATTCCAAGTTTCACGATTTAAACCAAAAGTTCCTTGTTAAGAAGATGGGAATAATGGTCATTTTTGTTTTCTTTTAAGTCCATCCTACAGTGATCACAATCATTTCTAGGATATATAGTTTTGAAAGCTGAAAAGTAGTTACAGATTGTTAGAAAATAATATCCCTATTGATTTTGGTAAAACTCATCAGTAGAGAAGAAGCTATGGATCAAAAAACCGGTAATTATAAAAATAAATGCTCCTTTTGAATGGGATGACTTTTTTTTTTATTTCAACAACTTTTTATGCGTTCTTACGAAAGTTGACAAACTAACTACAAATTGTTCTTTTATATATAAAAGTTACAGTACTTCAAATGAATGAAACTTGATTAAAAAAACAAACAAACTCGAATTTAATAACTAAAGTGGGAAAACATTCCGACACTTCTATCTAATATTTAAACCCGTCAGTTTTAATTTGGAGCATCTTTTCGATTTTTAATGAACCTGCCTTTGTAATGTAGCTTTAGATAATGAAGTTTTTAATTTAGTAACAACCCGCTATTCATTATTTCTACAAAAAAAAAAAAGACCGACCGACCTCAACAACTTAACAAGCCGAAGCGCGTCCTCTGTGTTCTGCCAAAATATGGTTCCGTTTTAAATAATTAAATCTATTTGCGCATGCGTACAGTGGAAAATTAGTTCACTTTGGCGTCCAGGAATGTAATTAAATCGTCAGTGGGGAGTTTCCAGGAGCCCCCGGCGAACCGTCCAATGAGAAGATCCTGAGCAGTTTTCAATTCCTTCGCTTGGGAAGTCCAGAAGCAAATTGGGCGGGGATGGGGAAGTATGTAAGAGGAAGGGGAAATTCGATATGTTGTGGGAGAAGAGGGGGATTGAGAGGTGAAGAGGAAAATTGAGATCATAAGATTTTTTCGGAGTGTGGTTTTGAATCAATGAATGTGAGAAGAGTATTGCACAAAAGAGTAACGGTTACAATCAATTTTGTTGCAATGAAATTAAGCTCATTCTAATATCATCTAAAGTACACTTCTACTAGTTTCTATCGTTACAGTTGGCAGTGTAAGGCTTTACATAACCGCACATGCGCTTGGCATATAAAAACCTTTCTTGAATGCTTTTCCATGCTCTTAAAAGAATAATTCGCTGACGAATAAGAAGCTCTCATTTTTTCTTTGATATTTTCTTCCAATCGATGCTTTGTTACTCTCAAGGAATCTCTGTGTTCCACGTTCAATCAGTAAGATATTATAACTATAAAAACAAAAATCCGAGCTAATATATATGTATTCATTTAGTTAATATCCAAAGTAAGAAACCTAAATTCAGACTCTTGATCAGATTTTAGCAAATGGCTGTTATTTAAAACTTTTTTTTCTTCCTCATTTCTTTTAATTCGAGATATTTTACAGTTAAGTAAGATTTCAATCAATTGTTTTCTGAGGAAATAATATATTAAATATACGCAGAAAAAAACAATTGAAGTCACGGGTCAAATACTTCAAAATAAAAAAGCCCTTTTAGTATATTGGATTTATCCTCCCAAGTCTGTCCGACTGAAATCATTGGAATAAATATACCGTAATTAGGTAAATGGTTGGTTTGGGAGTCCCCTGCTAACATCATTGCATTACTTTTTATATCAAATGCTCTCATTCCAAAATACATTTCAATTTGTTATATTATCTACGTACACCACTATCATTTTCCGAAACTCACTGAGGATAAAGCGAATTCAATATAAGTTACTTAAATTAAAAAAAAAAAAAAAAAAAAACTAAACGTTGATTTCGAAATTGTAGATAAAATAAAATTTTGAAATATATTTTCTTTTTTAGATTCATGTTTTGCAACTCTAAATTAAGTAACTTAGATCATTTGAGTATGGTCTTCATTTCAAGATCGAAAACATTATTGGAAAACTAGCAGAGGCAGAACAAAGCTAAATCAGCGATATTTAACAAAACATTTTATTACAGGGATTACGATAAGAAAAAGAAAAAGTGATTTTAAACAATTTCTATTTCAAAAGCCAGTGAAATATTTGAAATTTGAATGATAAATAAACTCACTCTGTCTTACTTGTATTTATTTTTAATGACTTCTTGGTAATTACATAAAATATTGTTAAAAATTCTCATTTGGCAAATAATGAAACAGTGAAGAAACAATGGTAGAGCTTATTAATAATTAAAGGCCATGGAGGCGGCGATAAGTTAAACATTCCTGAATCTCATATTACTTCGAATAGTTAAAAGGAAGAATTTTAAAGAGAGCTATCAATTATGTTATTTGAAATGATTCTAAAATCAATGATTTAAGTTTTTTTATGTGAAAAAAAAAAAGAAAAAGAAAAAAAAGACTTATCACAAAGCACTAAGATAAAGTGGAAACTTTGTAATATGTGAATGGTTAACATAATCACTTCTCTACCCAATACTTGCACATAAAAAGTAAATAAGATTAATTCAGAAATAAACTATTTACTCGAATGAATATATATTAAATTTCAGGAAAGTTGGAAATTTAATATATATTCATATTAATTTAAATTTTAGGACAATTACTGAGGAGGGGCTGCAGTGTTACGGAAAAGATCGAATTATATTATCTGATATGAACATTGCACACTTATTTGAGAAACAGGTTCTAACTATGAAATAAAGTAGAATATGTTCTGTTCCTCGGGCATCTACTGAGACTCGTCGACAGCCTGTAGATTTGATGTTTTACGTCCATATTTAGCTGAGCTAATTAGTGAACATATTCGCTTTCAGGTGGAGACGGTTCAAGCCTTGAGCGAACCTTCAGGTACGAAGCATGTCAAGGAAAACGAGTCGCAGCAGAAACACGCCAAAATAAATTAGTTGATTGGAAATAGCAGTCATCAAATCCAAGTGACGAATTACTTTTCTGATTACTGTAATTACCAACGGCCATTCTCAGTTAATCACTTCACTTTACGAGAATTGATATTGAAATGGACTTCCTTCCTGTCGTTCGTGGAGAAACCATAGCACAGGGCATAGCTCTTTCTTTTTCTTCATGTTCTAACATCATCTGAATGGCTTTACTATCAGAAAATGGACAGCTTCTTAACAATATTCTATTTTCAAATAAGGCGAAATAAATTATGTTTGTTTTGAATGCACTACAAGTATTTGATAAAAAGAAAGCGTTCTTAATTCGTGCTTTCCTATTTGAAAAGTATAAGTAAGAAAACACTAGTTTTTTTTTTGTTTTTTTTTTTACGAAATCATAAAAGTAAGGATTCAGAAATAATTAAATCCTAGCTATAGGTAATAGCATCGTTGTTTAGTGTGACGATTCAATAATTATTGTGTTTAACTGTTAAGTATCCCTACATCTGGATCAGTATTAATGTCTGTCATTCACATTCTACACTATTATTAATAATAATGTCCTGTATGTAAGAGCTAAACTTTCTTGTACCATTAATTTTATAGCTTAGCTTTGGTATGTCTGACTGAAAACATCATTATTGCGATATCAGAGCAATATGAATTTTTAGTAGTGAAATAGACTTTCCAAGACTCATGAAAGAACAGTCAATGAAGCTCAATACGGTTTAGTTTAGACTACTTTCGTTAATACAAACTAACCTACTAAGAACGACAATATTTACAGTAAAATTACTCAACAGGATATTAAGTATCTTCTACATAAATAAAAAGAGTAAATTAAAAGAATTATAAAAGAATGGCATTTAATTAGCTAAAAAATAAAGCTAAGATGAAAGAGAAGCGATCCTGTTACTTAAAATATAACGCTATTCGTTTTCTTACAATCTCATCCAAGAACAGTTAAAATAATAATTCAAATGACCCTTTTTTTCTTCTTCTTCGTTTAGTTATTTTCGTCCAAAACCACGAATTTGTTAAAAGGGTGGGAGGAAAGGGGTTGGATTTCTTGGTAAAATAATCTGCCTTCGTTTCTCCGCCGAAGACGAAACAATCGCTCGTCTGTTGTAGGAGTGGGAAGACGACGATTTCAGCCTCTTAGATTTCCAGTAAATGGAAAGCAATTCGAGAAGGATTTCGTTTTTGAGTTGGGGGTGGGAAGGGAAAAATCAAACGTGTCCAATTTCAGTCGACGAAGGGAACGCTGGGTTAATTGGTTTTCTCTCTTAATGAAACACAAGGATGTCACACGTGTCTATAGTAGTTGGGTTTTTTTTACCGCGGGTGGCAGACGAAAAAGCAAATAATAATCTCGTTGGTGCTTTTTTTTTTTTTAATCTCTTCTTGAAAGCTTGCTGACCCACATTGGGATTCACTCCCACCCTAACCCCTCTCTCTCTTCAAACAGCTGTAGAGTGGGGTAAATGGAAAAAGGAGGGTGAATTATTGTCCCCAATTCCCTCTTCTCTCTAAAAGGAGTTTATGGTTTTTATTTAATACGGAAACATTGTCAGATCCAATTGAAACAAGATCATTATTCAGAGAAGCCATCAATAATCCTGCAATGAAGAAACCTTTCATTTAACATCAGAAGCGCCTTTTTTTTCCTAACCCCCCCCCCCCCCCAGTTATTCCAATTGACCTCCACTTTGGCATTTATTGCATTAAAGAAGACATGTTTTTTACTGCGTTGATAGTCAGAAAAAATTATTTTAAGCCATAAAACAGTCATTATCTTCTTAACTGAAAAGACAACAAATATTTTTGTTGATATAAAAGCGGGGATTGTAATTTTGATTTTTAGCCAAAAACGCAAACTTAAAATTAGTCGACTTTGGCGTTCATTATACTACAAGATTAATTTTCTTAAGGGGTTTCTGTTGTTTTTTTTCTTACTTTTCTTGAAGTTTATGAGCTCACATCTGCAACAAAAAAAAATATATATATATATTTGTGTGTTTTTACTATTATATATGGTGAATAACGTAGGCTCGAAACATGTAGCGTAGCTCACTTTTGTTAAATAATGAATCTACAAAAGACTCCTATCCAAAGGTGGTTTCAATTGATTGATGATTCGCGATGGATTGTATCTCCTTTATTTCACTGAACACTTTTTAGTCAATGGGGTCCTTCCTTATTGCACTGGATAAATGAGGAACTGCGCTATCTTAAGAGTTTGTCGATGTTCAAATTATTTTGTCGATGTTCAAATTATAAATAAAGTAATAAGTTGTTTTCATTTTTTTCCCATTTGTTTTCAAGAAGAGATTCGATTACTATAATATTAGTCCAATTATCAGTGGCGTTCCTTAATTATTAGCTCTTGAGTTTTCAATTTCTTTTTACGCTTCTTTTTAATTGTCATTACTTAAGTCCATTGAAAAGAAAAACATCACTTTCTCATCATCCTTTTACATTTCTTCACTAAATAATGTTTTCCCTATTTATCCACTAGACAGTAAATGAGAAGACTTAGGGTCAACACTTGAAATTACAAAATATTACTTCTTTAGTTTTAAAAAAGAACTGGTGTAAATATCTTAAAAATTTCGGAGTTACTTTAAGTTTAAGAAATATTTTGATACAATTTGAGTTTTTCACATATTTTATCGTATCTTCATATTAAATTAAATCCTTGTTTATGAATGATTTCTTCTTTTGTTTTGGGAGAAAGGCAGCATTTTTCTTTAATTAAAATATGGGCCTCTTTTTTATAAGGATTTCCAATTGCTCTGCCTTTGTTACTCTATCTTGAAATATCCTTCATGGTCCATTAGTCGTTTCCTCTACAATTCACTCTCTTAGAATCCAATCAGAAAAAAACCTTCCAGAAGGAGGTTTATTAGTTCAAGCAATCTCAGGATGTATAATGTGGATGCGAAATTATCACAATAACAATCAACTAGCGATAGAAAAACTTTAAGAAATAAAAAAATAAAAAAAAAGCAGAAAGCAAGTGGTCCGTCTCAGGTTTGGCAACCTCATCCCTTGTGAAAGCCCTTGGATGAGGCAAAGCCAAACCACCTCCACTGCTTCCCACTCTTCGACTCAAGAGGCAATTACCTTCATCTTCAAGGTCTTTCATTGGGTCAACAAGCTGAGCCAGACACAGAGACACAAGAACGTCCGACACCTTAGAATAAGAAACGACATCCTACCTTTCTTTAGTTTAGAAACTATTTTAGAATATTGTGAAATGATGTTATTCGCCTCTTCCGAATATTGGAAGGAAATCATTCACTTAATGCTGAACAATTTTCCATGGATTCTTCATTTGATGTTCTTATTCCTATGATTTTTTAATTGAATGAAACGATAAAAGTATCACAAATCGTTTCATACAAATTCATTAATAAATCAATCAAACAGGTGGTCCTCGGGTTACAGGGGACGATCAGACTTCATTGGCTCAGCATCTTTACGCTGGGGATTAGTTTCACTTGGTCTTCATGGTCGCTTATCACTTTCGTCTTTTTTATTCGATTTTGTGAATCTGTTTACCCCAAAAGAAAGAGAACAATAGTTTCTGTAACTTAATACAGGGATATTATTATTATTATTATTATTACTACTACTACGGTATAAGCTGTGTTCATCCGAGATCAAAGTTATAATCAAATCCGACCTAAAAACATTTTGTGGAACATATCTCGTCCGTAAATCCCGGGGACCGCCTGTATTAAAAAGTAGAGCTACTATCCAAAAGAAAAAGAGAAAACAAAATTTGTAATTTTACAAATTCTATATTGAATTTTTTGGAACAGAATAGGAAAAATAAAAAGGAAATAATCTGCAGCAGTCCCGTATTTATAAAAGGGACTAATGAATGTTGTTCTTTGGTATTAAAAGAAAAAGTTCCAAAGCTATTGGAAACAGATGGGAAAGGAGAAGCCATCCGAAAACGAATGGATTAAAGTAGCAAATGAAATAACAAATTAGCCAATGAAGTGGCACAGGGGGAAAAAAAAAAAACTAAACCTTAAATGCTTAAATATTTGCAGAACAAGGTAAAATGAAAGACAGTTTTATACAGTAAATTCGCCTCAGGTGTTGTCTACCAGTGCAGAATATAAATAGAGCACTCGTTTCTCTAATCTTGACTTTTCTGATTTTTTTTTAATACTAGTGAAGTCGTTACCAGTTTTAAGCACCAATAAAAGAGACGAACGATTCACTGCCGTCCATCGACAAGATTAAAAATGAATTAAGGCAGAAATTTTAATGGGTTCCGTGAATCGTGGGCGATGGTGAGGCTGTCCGAAGGCAACAGGTGGCTTAAACAACATTTCAAAACAACTACACGGAATCGCGTCGTAAACGATGGATTTCTTGGTAAAACAGGTAGAGGTAAAAGCACTGATAGGGGGTAAAGAAAGAAATAAGAAAGTGAAAACGACACTACCGCCATTATTTCTCTAATGCACTATCTACGCATTACTACTGAAAAAATTCTGAACCCATAACAGCTTTTGTGACTTTATCTCGAGTGAATTTTTGTAAATAGATAAGTTTTTAATAAAATCAAAAATACCTGAAATTTTCATTTCATTCAATTATTTCAATATTACGTCTGTTTTTACATTTTGTTAATATGGCTATTGGATATGAAAATTATCCAATATGTTATGTAATAAATTCGGGAAATTACTGTTACGAATCCGGTGTGTGTCTGTGATCTATATTATAACTGTAAACTGTTCTCTTCAATAGATTTTTGCCTGACAAAATCCAAATGAAACTTTGCAGATGAAATATTGCATTGAAAATATTTATATTAATAGTAAAGAGTATGAGTGAAGCCCTCACGTCTTTATCCTCAAATGATGGTAGGAAGAACAAAAGATGTGAAGGCGCCACCGGCCTAAAGGGATGAAATGGAGGCTGGACGGAACGTCTAAGAAAATACCCGCTTAGTGATTTGGCAGAGGATTAGGTGAAATCTAGGATTCTTCTCCAGGAGAAATAGCCAGGGGAAAAAAAAATCCTCAATAAACCAGCAGAAATCGAGACGAGTGGCGCTTTACGAAGTCAATATTATTCTTTTAACGACATTGAATAATATTTATTATAGATAATTTTACTTTTATTTTTAAAGTAAATCTATAAAATTTGCCCAGAGCTTAAAAAAACTCATTAAAGAATCCCAATAACCAGAAGAAATGAATTAAAAGATGCAAAAAAATGTTTTAAACACAAAGAGAAGAATATTCTGTGGTTTTTGGAACGATAAAAAGCTTAATCTTGAAGGTACGTCAACTAAAATGTTCCGTTATAAGTTTATAATGTATTTAAAACCTAAAAACCAATAATGAATCAGTTGTTTCAACTCTGTCTTAATCAAGTCATTATTTTCTTTGCGAACGACACGAGACACCTGATCGTCTGAGGCTACGAGATGAGCAGAGCTAATTTAGAGATGCAGCACCTGCAGCCCACGCGAAAGGTGAGAAGTGGATGTGAATGAATGAAACATCAAGTGGTGTGCGTGAAGAAGAAGTCGACAACTATGTATTATTCAGGCGACAGACTCGGGCTAAGTGAGTGTCAGACGAGGCTCCTTCACAGTCACACTACATCTTCCGCACATCCTGTTGATGCCATTCGCCTCTGGAGGACAGCTCTTCTGTCTCTGGTTTTGGAAGGAAATCTTATTCTTTTCTTTCACCTCGGGATTGGAAGGGATTAAGAGCGCCTTCCTCTCAGGTTGGATTTAATAAGAAAAATAGTCAAGATAAACAGAGCAAAAGGTTGCTTCGTGAGTTCAAAGATGAAAATGAAAATTAAAAAAAAAAGTGAAAATAGACAAGTTTATTAATAGAAAAAGTGAAAGTAATAAAATTCAAAGTAAAGGTGAGTTTCAAACAAATAAATTTTCTTTTAACGTAATTACTTATTTTTATTGAACGGTTGTTCCTGTCACATGGAAATTAAATGCTCTGCAGAAACAAATTTCAAAATAAAGATAATTTAAGTAGTTATATTTCTTACAAATAACAAACTTCATTTTCATTCAGCCCATCTATCACGACGATTTTTATCTTCAAAAATGGTAATGACGAAGTAACCAAACAGAAAAAGCAAAGAGAAGTGCAAAACGATGAATAGGCCGTTGAAAGTGAATTAACCTCTACTCAACTCCTTTCCTGAAAGAATTGGCTGGGAGAAGACAGTTTTTTCACTAATGCTATTTTGCCATAAACAATTTTTTACTTAAAAAAAGACGCCATACCCTATATATCATGGATTTTTTTTTTTTTTTTTCAATTATATTATGAATATTCGGCAGCAAAGTGACAAATGATTAGAAACAGATAACTATTATTTCTTTATTTTTTTTTTAATGTAATAAAAAATAGAATAAAACTTATAGAAATGCATAAGTTTTAACTAAACATTTTTAAAATCTTGTCTTTAATCTTTCCTACGCTTTTCTCTTGACATTTCTCTTTTTTCTCTTTATCTTTTTCTTAGAATTCTTATCCATAAATTTCAATGGTTCAAATAATACTAACAAAACGCCAAGCTGTGAACCTTTCTTAAATCCCTTGCTATTAATTTTTCAAAGAAAATTACAAATAACAACTGATAATGTTTTTAACGAAAACATCAACTGACGACCACATTTAAAGAACTTTAGTAGAAAAATAAGTTGTATCAAAAATTAAAACATTGCAATTTTAATATGTACAGAATAAATTCGTGAAATTCTTAACTTGCATTTTTAAAATATTAATTCTTTCAAAGATTTTATTTGATCAATATTAATGAGTTGTTTCATATTTAGAATGTGTTTAAAAAAGGATCTTAATCCAAGTTCTTTTAATAATAAGTTTCTTTCTCGTTGACTTCTAATAGAATAAGAAGTACCTTTGCAAATTCTTTCAAATAATAAAATACAATGGATATGAGAGACTTTTTTTCTAAATAGAATCAATTGTTTTCTCTGTCGATTTATAAATCAATTTTGTTTAATTCTTTTCAAAAATAAGTAATTTTATAAAAGGAAACTGAACTGTTTTCAGGAACTCAGTAAAAATAGCGTTTGAAATGTTACGGAATTCTAATCTGTAGAAACACCTGCAACGGAATTCAAAGAATTAGCTCAACTTCTCTAAATATTTAGTCTAAATGGCGTCTCATATCTTACAGGATGTCAAATCGAAATTCTGTCAAAGCCTCCGCTAAAAACAAACAAACTTTTCAGTAATTTCTATTAAAGTCTCAATCTGGATAGAAAGAAATCTCTTAAGTCTTTCCCAAATATTTGCACGTATTATTTTTAGAATTAAAAGTTTCTAAATACTCGTGTATGTTCTACAGAATGACATATATTAATACAAAATATGTAATTATAAATTTGTACAGCGAAATTACATTTTGCAGCCACCTCTCGATAAAAAATTAAAAAAAAAAAAAAAAAAGAAGAAACAGATAAGTTGAAATTCTGAGAAAAACAGTACAACAGAATTTATTTTCGACTTATCAGTAATTTTACAAAGACTTTTACAAGACTCAAAGATGACAAAAACATAAAAAATAAGAAAGCATAATACAAGTTATCTGTTCAAACAACAAAATTGTATTCTTCTCTCAAACGTAAAAGAAAAACGATTTTAAATATGTAATCAAAATTAGAAATGATAATAATAAATAAATGCTCTTCGGAAACCTATGTAAATCTTTTAACGTAATTCAATTCAAAGATAAAAGTAAATAAAACTTTTTTTTTTAATCAATCAAATTACAAATTTCACTGGCGGCAAAACTTCGTTGTAAGGCATTATTTAATATTTGACTTACATACTTTGAAAAACCCATCCCTGCAATGGCGGGATAACATTCCAAATTTATTTTAATCCTCTTTCCAAGTATTGACCTAAATAATGAGCTAACTCAAAATATTTTATTTTAGCTCTAAAACAAAGTAAACATATAACTGATAGATCATGGGAGTGTACATTTCACTATGACCTCATGAACTAAACAACATTCTTTTACTATTGAAGAGACCCTTCTAAGTGGGTCATTCATCTCCCATCACTTCGGAAATGTAAGTAAAAAAAAAAACAGAAATAAAGATAAACAAGAAACGGACCAAGAAAAAACTGAAATCAAACAGACACGATGGCAAGCAGTGAATCAAAAGACTTATGGAAAGAGAAGAAAAAAAAAAAACAAGAGAACCAAAAGATTATTAAAAAAAAAGAGAAGGGGTTGGAAAACATTAAGAAATGACACTCGTGAACCCGAAAATATATATCCTGTGTGAAATATTTTACTAGTTTTTTAGAAAGAAAAAAAGGAATGACGTAGTACGAATGGTTGCAGTGCGATGAATGATTGAACATTGAAAATGGCTACGATACAGATCTACTAAATTTTCAGATCTAAACATAAATTTATTTAAGATATAATAAGAGTTTAATCTTATTTAATGTCAGTCATATTAAAATATCAAAACATCTAATTCCGTTTATGATCCATTCTTTCTTTCAATTAGATCAACATCAAAATAAAACGTAATTAATACTATTCATTGTATTGTTATTAGAAACCATCTAACAATTGTCTGAAAATATTTCAAATGGACGTTTATATTCTATTGTTTGGATAGATTTCTTATTTTTTTTCCCCTCATCCAAAAGTTGTTGTTTCTCGATAATGAATTCCAAATATAAATAATTCCTCAACTGCTAAAAACAAACAAACAAAAAATAAAAAAGTTTAAATGATATTCCAAGGTTTAATATTCCCATAAAACATTCAAGAAAATTAGAAATCAATTATTAAAATATCTTCAGATTTCTGCGAATACTGTTATTCATAAATATTCATAATCAATTACAATAACGGAGTAAGTTAAGAAATTCTTGTTCAATATCAAAAACAAAAGCCAACGATTCATTCACAAAAGCAACATTTCTGAAACAAATGAGCTGCTATAACCTTTTTTCCCTTCTTTCTTTCTTTTTTTAAAACCTCATCTCTTTTAAGTCTCAAGAAAACCTCTGTTTGTCCTTTGGGGTCATCTTCCTAATCAATAAACCTTTAATGGTCAGTCCAAAATTATCAAACCTTCGGGGTAGGCTTTTTTTAAGTAACAGCTAAAAATCAAAACGGGTAACAAAAAGATACCAACAATTCCAGCCGTAGTTGAATCAAAGAAAGTATGAATCTATCAAAATAGAAAGGACTTTCCCATTTCAAATAAACGCTTAATGATAGAAAGAGGACTTTGTCAATGAAAGCTAACCTTTCTGATTTCTGTAACAATATCATTACTACTGTGCGTTTACGAAAGGCAGAGCTACCACTGCCGGACGATTTTACTCCGCAGAGGGGTGATATGCTGAGATGGATACTTTCCTAAGAAATTCTTTTGGACATTTTCGCTTTTAAGAAAAAAATAACGAGGAGCATTTTTTGCAATAGTATTTATTCTTTCCATAATTCTTTCCCGAAAAGCGCAAATAGAACGCAGCTACTAGTAAACTAACACTATAAAAAGTAAACATCCCATCTTTGTTTTCCTCGCCCCTATTTTGAAGAAATCGAAGGAGACGTGACGCATGCGCAAAAGCGTTGAAGGCTCTCAAACAAAACCGAACAGTAAGTTCGAACAGGAGGAAGAAAATAATAACAACAACAACAACAATAAGAAGAAGAAAATGAAGAAGACTGTGGTAATCAACGCCACACGCATAGTTAGGAAATTCATGTAAACACAACCACACATCCCGAACAGCCCTCACCCCCTTGCACATTTTTTTACACTTACCAACATGTACTTTGGTCCTTGATTCGCCATGTTGTCTATGCTGGGGAAACCTAAGTATAGGAACTTTTATATAATAATTAATAATAATAATAATAATAATAATATTAATTATAATGTTTTCTTATGCAATCCAAAGCTGTTACTCATTGGAATTTTTTAGGTCATTCGTTTTATGTTGATGCAAAGAATGTACAGAAGGAACCAAGACAGTGGAATAAGATCGAAGTTTGTATATATTTTTTTTTCCTTGTAAGCTTCAAATTAAAATTCGATAGTTTTAAAATTGTATAAAAACTATATATGGATCAATAAGTGGTTTATTAAAGATCTGTCTTCTGATATCTTTTATTTTTTTCTCTTTATTGTACACTGCTTTAACATTTTTCAGTGTATTTTAAAAGACTCCTCTCTGTATTCAACGAGTACCAGGAATGGACAAAAAAAAAAAGTCAAGTTTTCTAGATGATTCTTCAGATTTTGGATCGACAGTGGATAAAGGAAAGTGAAAACAGCAGAACAAAACCTAACTGTTCAGCTAAGTTGGATGACTTCTACAATCATCTTTGAATTATGAAGTTAATTTATTCTAAACTTCTTCTAGGAACAATAAAAAGTAACAATGATAAGTTTCTTAATAACTTTAAGAAACTTATCCATTTCTGGATTTAACTGAGCAGAAATTTTGCAGAAACGAGAAAGATGAAAGATAACTAGGATTTGCTGCCTAGGTTTTCTGACAAACGTTGGAATGTGGAACCGCAGTGTGTGTGTGTAGGAGGGAGGCGTTGTTGCGGAGGAAAGGACCGATGCTAATTAATTAAATTTTCGAAACACGAAGGAAGACCCAAGAAATCGACCACTTGCACAAGACTTCTCAACCCCTTGAGTAATTTTAGGTATAGAATGTACCGGCTGCCACCTCCCCGCCTCCCCCGGTCTCTATTGGATTTCGATATCCCCGGGGCTTAACCCCATAATTGCGAGATGTTACGAGGTACAAGGGCGAAGGAACCGTCGATTGCACAACAGAGGGGCGCCAGATACTAGATGCTGCTACTGTTCGGAGGTTTCAGTTCACGTACAGAGAGTAGAATATTTCCACCAATAGGGAAGAAGAGTTTCGTAAGGCGGATTCACTCCTCGCCTCCTGATAAGAAAAACACAAGAGGCAGAGAAAGAGAGAAGGAAATGTGTTGATGGAATAAGGTTTCAGAGGCGTTTTTATCTTCGGCACCCCGAATTTAGGATTGGAAAAAGAAACAAGAAGCCCATTCAAGCTGTTTGTGGAAAACCGAAATTAAGAATCAGAAAAGACATTCACGGACGAAAAGATTGTAAATAAAAATCTGAAGTTTTCTTAAAATATAATTCCTATTCAATAGTCTTTGCTTTATAGATTGAACTTCATAATAGGGATAATAGGGTTCTTTACAGTAACAAAACTATCTGTTTGAAATATGTTAGTCTCTTTCGTTCATTTTATATTTACATGACTTTCTTAATAAAACGCTTAGAAAATATAAGCTGCTTTTAGAGGATGTTCAAAATTCATTTATTCTACGCCATGATTCGAAATAATTCTAGGTTTTAGAGTTATTTTAAGATACTTATTTTTTAAAAAGTGTAACTTTCAAATGGGATGCAAAAAATAACTTACAAAATGCTTACTGTCAATAAATGTATTGTATAAAACAGTAAGTTTCTGAACCATAAAATGCTACGAATCGCTGAAGATTAGAGAAGAATCTTGTAGTTTTAATCTTGATATTCAATTGAATTTGAACATTCTAATCATAAAATTAAATACAGATTACAGAATCCTTCGAAAACCTAAACTATCTGACTGCGGTGAAAAATAGATTTTTGATGCAATTGGATCGTATATTAAAAGATGTATTTAATTTTATAGTGTCAATCCAAAACTGTTGTAAAACTGAATTATAAAGAAATTAAAGATTCTTGTTTAGTTCTTGGAGGTTTCACATTTATTCTCATATTGATACGGAAAAGAAGTGCAAAAAATATTTCATTATTGCTATGTAGATATAAAACCATTTTCTAGAGACCGTCAAAAAATCCGAAAAGACAAAAGTTCTTTGTTAGGTTTTGTCTATTTATCTTATAGAATTCTTTTCACTAATTCCAATGCCATACGGAAGTAGGAAGAAACAATGGACTATTACATTTTCAGAATAACAGAGTAATGACTTGTTGAGTTACTCGGATAACACTGTAGTGTTTTAAGAGTAACATGAAAATAACTTTTCATACAAAAATAAAAAGACTCCATTTGCACTAAAATTAGCGATTATATAATAAAGTTTCAGCTAAAAGTGACGAAATTTATTTATTTAAAGTTGCATTTAAACTTTTACACTTCAAACATTCCAAGAAGAAATCAAACAGTCAAAAGAAAAGAAAAGGTTACTAAGCAACATCCAGTTCACAGAAGGATAAGGGCAAGGACAAATTCAAGTAAGGACTGAGCTTACAATTTGTGGTGGACTTGATTCAGTTTCAGTAGAAGATTGGATTGAATGCGTAACATGTAAAGAGTGGGCACACGTAACTTGTGCGGATTCTTTGTACTTCATTGGCACTAAATGCTGTGGGGAATGATTTCATGCATCCTTGCATTTACAGCAGTACTGTCCCATCAGTATGTGCAAAAGCGTCCTAAAATGTGATATGCTATGAAAACAATATTATTTTTTTAAATGTGAAATTATCAATAAAAACAACTGGAATTGTTTTTTTCCTCACAAATATGTTAATAAATATTTCTGTTAATTTAAATAGTTGATAGTTTTTTTAATGTTTAGTAAGATACCTCCATCTTGAGCAACCTTCCCCTACATCCTATTTAATCATCTCTGCCCTGATCTCAAGGCCAATCCTCTTCTCTCTTTAAGAAACAATAAGGAGAGCAACAGTCTTGTTTATCTTCTGTTCTACGTTGTCTTCTAGAAACTGAAGTTGATTCAAGACCTCTTAACAGAGGCAGAAGTAAGGAATAAACATATATCGACGAACAACATATATTTTTGTTTACAGCTAATGAAACAATATCTTCAAGACAAAAACTTACGTCGATCATGAATCGAAGTAACTGAAAAGTTTTCTTGATATAAATAATTAAGATTACGATTCAAAACTTTTTTTTTTTTTTTATTTCAGAAATGTTTTTAATGACTAGATCCCAACAGCCTTACACATTGTCTCTCTCTCACATACACAGAAATCAAATAACCAGATACATCTCTTAGGGAGCAACAGTTCATTATTCAAGTACTAATACATATAGTGGGGGAAGGAAAAGATGCAAAGCTGATTATTCTGACTGTCATTTCATAAATACACCATCTTTTTTCTCTTACTTGCTTTTGCTTGGTTTTCTTTTTCCTTAAGCAAGCTTGATTTAGATTTTGCTGTAAAGATAGTTACTTTTTTTTTATAAATCCACTATTATTTATATCTTTCTGATGAAAATGTTATAAATCGGAAATCGTATATTCAAATAAGTTCCTGAAACGAAGTTTAACTATTTAATTCTAAATGTTTGTTGTTTCTTTTTCCACTGTTTTTTAAAATATTTAAGACAATTAAAAGAAAAGCCTCTGTAATTATAAATTGTAATAATCGCAGAACAGCTTAATTCAGTTTTCCAGTTTCTGAAAGTGGATTACGTTCGAAAATACTTAAATAATCTTTTCAAATTCAATTAATCTTTTTAATTTCACGAGCAAAGTTAAGTAGATTACGACAGAGCTTCAACAGAAATTTACTGACAACAAAAATTAATTTTTTAACGAAAAAAATAATTTTTGTTGTATCTTTACATTAAATTCTATATCTTAACAGAAGCGTCTAATGTTTTTTTTCCATGAGAATTTTTGTTACTCCACGCGCTAATATGTCCAAAAAAATTCAAGATATTTTCAATAACAAAAAAGATAAGTCATCTCATGTCCGGAAATCTCGAAAATTCACTTAACAGATACAGACATTTGATTTTTATCTTTCAAGGATTTCCTCAAAATCTATTCCAAAAATAAAAGGCAACCTGAGGTTTTCTTATATCCACGCTGGTGAAATGTGTTGTTGTTTTGCGATTAACCATTGCGTGGACTTACAACTGCTACTAAATCACCAGAAAATGGCAACAATGGAGGGAGGAAATTAATGGAGCTCATAAATATAAGAAACGCGTGTGAAGCAAAAATTGTAGGACCCACGAAAACACCTTATCTCCATTAGGAAACCATAAATAAAAAAAACTAGACTCAAAATCAGTTCAAGGTGAATTTGGAAGGTGAGAGAAATTTTAATGGCAGTAAAAAGACCAAAACTACCTCAAAATAACCATTAGCAGAAAAAAATAAGGGAATTTCATAGGAAGTAAAAATGGACCAAATTGTAAAATGATCAGTTTTCATCTTAACTTTTTTTTTGTTTCTTGCAGAACGGCTCCAAAATTTTTTATTAATTTTTCGCTATTAATATTTAAATACTTAATTATTCATTTAAATAATATTTAGATTTTAAATATTAAATAAAAAAAATCCCAAAACAAATTGAAAAGATTAAAACCTTAATACGGAAATACATACATTTCCGTGTAAATATAAAGTAAATATAAATATATAAACTCAGTTTAGTCTTTTAAAAGTGATGGGAAATAAGACTGTAAAATAAGTGATATTTTAAATTATATATTTTCAGAAGCCTGAATCAATGGCGTCTTTACTTGAAAATGAGTATAAACATACTTCAGATACAATGTAGTGCAATTTATACTGTCAATTAACAGAACAATGTAGTTATCAGTTTTTAATTTTTATATAGATTAGGTGAACTAAAAGCTTACGAGGACTTGTAATTTTGGTGCCGTAAATATCTTAACTTTTTACTGCTTTTTATAAATAGTATTATAACATCACAGAAGCAGAGGAGGTTTTCGACTGTCGACCTACGTTTATTAATTGTTATTTCATTATCTGACTCAGGGATTTCTTTAAATCTTTTGAGATTAAAAGCAAATTCGCAATTGAGAACTCTGAACAAACCCTCTTTGTATCAAATATCATCGAATATTTAAGGTGATTTTTACGTCGTAGTTCCGTTGCGATGCATTAATTTTAATTAAATTAATGAAATCATTTAATTTAAGTCTTCTTCGCTCATAAAAATTTAATAATTTTCATGTAACAGCATCTCTATTGCTATCTAAGGACAAAAGAGGACGAAGCAATAAAAAGAAAAAAGAATTTTTTGTGATAATAACTTGGTAAAGCTGCTTACAGAAGAACGACAGAAAAAAGAAACACGCGAAAGAATGAAAGCAATAGAGCAAAGCCACCAAGAGAAAAGCACGAATTACGAGAGGGCATAAACCAACGGAGGAAAAAATACACAACTCCGTGATAATGAGATAGAAATCTCTTCTAGTCTTTCTCCAAGAAGAAAAAAACTACGTAGCAAAGATAGAAATATAATGGGGGGAAAAATACAATGAAGAAATAGAACCATTAATGATAGATTAGAAGTACTGCGCTAAAGAAATAAGTTCTCTCTTATTCATTCTCTATCCTTTCAATTAAAAGTGAAAATATAAATACTAAATTAAATCCATTCGGATGAATCGAAGTAATTTGTGTTGTAAAGCATTTTCTTACCATCATTCATTTTGATATTCTCGTCTTTTTAAAAGAAAAATTAAAGACGAACAGATTATAAAAATAAACAGAGAATTCGCAAATCAACTAATTTATACAGTAAAAGTAATAAACTACATTCATATTCTCGGTGGAGATATTAGATAAGAAATACGTTTAATAGAATAGATCTAGGAATCGCATTGTTTAACTGAATAATAGTTGTATCACATATGAGAAATATTCATTTCAGAGAAGAAACAGCAAAAAACTTCATTTAAAAAATAATAAAAAAGTCAGGTAAATACTATAAAAGAAATGTAACAAAAATGAAGCAGATAAAATAATCTGAAATCAAACAATCGTAGACCCATTTACTCCAACCAAAGTCAAATCCAATAGAAAAAAAAAGACCACTGGTTAAATCATATCAAACCGCCGAGTAAATTACAAAACGGAAAGTGTTGAATAGGCGAAGACCAAATGTAATGGAATCCTTTTTGAAAAGTGAAAAGATTTCCAACCCTTAGATTCCAGGCATTCCAATGCAGGAGGTTTGTATGTCTAACTACTTAATTGGAATGACAAAGTAACGAAATTAATTAATTTTAGTCTACAGAAAACACAACAATATTTTTCAATAATGTTACAAATATTCCTTAGTTATTATATTTCATGTTTTTAATGGGAATTTAAAACAATGCAACCGACGATGAAATGATCTCTTTTTGTTGCTATGACAACCAAACCTCTTCTTGCGTGGAATGGATTGAAAAAGATCCACTGGAAAATAAAAGAATACCTGTGGCACAGAATGTCTAACTAAAGAAAATCAAAGATGTTTCAAATTTACCGAATCTTACGAATAAAAATGAAACAAAAAACTTACAGAGTAAAAAGATAGAAGCAATTACAGAAGTAATTTTGTTTTCTTGGTTTATCGTGATTCGTAAGTTATCTGTCAGTATTACAGCAAATTTTAAGCTGATAACCTTTCTAATAGAAGCAAGCGATACCAAAAGAAAAAGAAGAAAAATATCAAACGTAAGAGAATGTTTACAAGAGAAATGCGGCATTACTTTACCATCAAGAGAACGACAAATATTCAATGCTAATTCGCAGTTAATCCATAGTCAATGCCTGGATAAGCAATTGCATTTTGACTCATTACATCTCCAATTCGTTATTGGCCAACTGCAGTGAGGCAATTTGCAATTAGTTTCTATTCTCCAGTGACACAAAAGCATCCAATACAAAACAGATGATAACGATAAGTAACTCACAAAGCCACTCATAGATTTTATTCAGAAAAGAAGAAAAAAGAACATAAAACCTAACTTTCCTATTTCCTTTATTTATTTATTTATTTATTTTTAAAATCAATTTTTAAAGTCATCAAAATACTACGTAATAAGAAAAACAAATATATTTAAATATTTACTAATTATAATTGAAATACAAAGTTAATTTAAAGTTAATTGTCAGCTTTACTATGATGCTAAGATGCAAGAAAAGTTCAACAGTTATCAGACATACACAAATATATGTAGACCAGGTGATCTCATTAGTCTAGGTAGGGTAATAACGGGAAAACCCCCCACTTACTTACGACTAATAAACCAAATTAAACGTAATATTGTAATAGTTTGTATATAAATATTGTTAGAAATCATTTATTTATCTGTATTTTTGTAGAGATTATTTGCCCTTATTTTATTCATTTTAATCGTTAACATTTATTTATTTTAAAACTTTCCTTTTCTATTTCCTAATTATTGACGTTCTGTTTATTTTTAAATTCTTTTCAGTTGCAGCCGTTGACTGTTAATTAATTTAAATTCGTTATGTTCTTGTCCAATCATTACGTATATTTTTAATTACTTAGCCAATCAAATTAAACTGTGTGCAATCTACAAAAACCAATGTTTTTCGTTTAATAAATTCATTCAGTTCAGTTCCAGAACTTGACTCATTGTCTTTCGATCCCAAAGATTCTCCTACAAACACCATTACAATATTATGTATTTTATGTATAACTAGCAGAAATACCCGTGCTTCCCTTGGTTACAAAAAAGAGTTGTTGTGATGTGGATGACGAAGAAATTGTGAGATCACTTAGAAACTTTTCCAGTTGGTAAAAAAACCTCATGGTAGTTAAAGTTAATGTTATTTTCCTGTTTTGAAACTCTAAGATATGATTTTTTAACCCTAGATATGAAATTAATATTGAGTTCGGAGAATATAAGATTCCCACCCCTTTCTGTCCTTCTCCACACTCCTATCACTTCAAACGTTCCCCTGGTAAAAAACAAACGTGATGATTACAAAGTAGGGTTATATTCTGATTTTGTAAACTGAAAACCTCGTACAATACCCTTCATTAAAGTGTGTCCCATTACCTATCTGTTTATATCCCTTTGGATGTGAATTTCGAAAATTCGTCGATACGTATGTTTTAGATTTTGACAAAAAAACACTCATGCGAAATTTCATGTTTCCAACTGAAGTGGTTTCGGAGATACGCATACCTTCAAGAAACTTTGCCTCCGCCTTCCCTTTTATGCCCTTTAGGACCCGAAAATCGAAAATTCGTGCTTCCAACTAAAGCAGTTTCAGAGATATACGTAACCTTTAAAAAAAGTTTGAAAAAAAAAGAAAGAAAAGAAAATATCAAAATAAATAAATAAATAAATAGGTAAATAAATAAATAATTCCCCTACCCACTTTGTATATAAAGATCTCTTAGAAATATTTTTAAGACAAGCATTCTTTAAATAAGTAAGAGATCCTGCTTTTCCGTCAATCTTTTGTGTTAGACAATAAACCCGCACACGCCCTTTCATCACGAACTGAAAAGACATGGTATTTACCAATACAAAGAAAAGCTACTTCAAAACTTATATCATTTTCATACACATTCTTTTTAAGCATTTTTCAAAAACCTTTAAACTTTTCTTGGATACACTTAAGGAAAAGACTGGTTTGTTTATTTACTTAAATCCTCTTTTACTGTATTGTCATTATTATTTTCGCATGTTATACTTGTTGTTGTCCTCTTTAAAAGATTTCTAATTCGCTAAACAATTATTCTAATAAGTTCGAAATAATGATCTTTATCTCTTAATCCAGCGTTTCCTGTCCAATAGAAAGTTAAATCTCACTTCGTCAATTGAGGCAAGAAAATTAAGATAATAATCAAGAATAAAAGCAACCATTGAAAAGCAATTCATAAGAACGAGGAAATGATCTTCAGCTTTTTCATCCTATTATTTTGCACTGAAATTCATTCTTCGTACGCCTTGCCTTGTACTTATAAAAAGCCCTTTATTTACTAAAGGAATTGAAAAAAGAGGGTGAAGAAGGAGCTCATTTTCAAGGCACTCGATTCCGTAATTTTCGAAAGACCCGAAATAATGAAAGATATCGTGTAATATCCTTTTTTGATTGTAAAGCATCTACAACGAGTCATCATCGTAGATAACTTTGTAGTAAGTATCTCGCTCATGTTCTGTGTCTGATAATAGCTAACTCCAGGAAGAAACATGATACGCATTTGACAGAGGTTGGGTAAACGCTGGATTCTGGTTGGAGGAGAAATAAGTTGAGGGAAACCGACAGAGATCGAACATTCTGTAGCCAAACGTCTTAGTTATTCAGAATCCACCTTTTTTTTTAGGGCGAAATAAATGTAACATCAGGGATGGGAACCTTTTGTCTTTGGAAGGCCACGTGGTACGGAGCGAAGAATTCACCAGGCAGCAAATTGTGTTGCTTGCTTCACATACAACATTCCTATACAGAAACATTGTAGCTTTTTATGAAGAAATCAAATTTCATGACTCAATTAAAGAGTAATGAAATTTGTTCTCATATTTACTGACAAGTGAGTAGATATAAACTAGTAAGCATCAATTTTCTAATTAATGTATCTAGAATTATAACTTATGGGAAATCGTTTAGCGAAAAATAAGTTTCAAGACATGTTTTCAATGAACTTAACTCTGTCGTTAAGCGAGGTATGACCGTATCGTCATTTCAATCGATTCTACAAATAGTCTGTGCAAAAAGTTTTTCAATTTTTAGCTCCGATTAATACATTACAAGTCTTCAATTTATTTATAATGTAATCCTTTTCTGTTTTCTTTTTTGTTTGGTAAGTTTCCCATTAAAAAAAAAAACACTTAGGAAATTGAAAAAAAATCGCAGTTCTCACTCATGGGATATGCAAAAAAAAAAATACCAAAACAAAAAAGAAACAAAAGCATTTTCTTATTCAAGATCCAAGAAAATCCTATTACTATATTACATAGATTTTAATAAGAAGAATTTTAAACAAATCAGTTTCAGTTCTTGGATGCCTTAGATTTTTCTACTACAATCCTTGGCTTACGGAGAATTTCTCGAAAGTGCGAATGATTCACGCTTTGATGTTTATGGGTTTTTAAAAACATTTCACTGGAAAGTAGTAGGGGTACTTGTGCACTGACCATAAACCGACATTCTTTTCTGATTTGTATCGTGTGGGCGGAAATGTGGTAACCGGATACAAGTTGGACCCCTTCGCAAAACAGGGAATTTCCGATCAAAAACAAAAGCCATGAGTCATATTGGAGGGAATCGCCTCAATTACAATACAATCAGAAAACTGTAACTTCAGTCAGTTTTAGAAAATAGCGAAGGATAACTTTATCCACTAACGCCAGCGTCAAATAAAAAAATCATCTTAAAACACTCATCAGAAAATGAGTATTCCCAAAAATTCTTTAATTTTGGAATTCCAATGCCATCTTTTTAAACTGTATTACTCTAGTCCTTTGAGAAAAGTGTGGTTTATAAAATAACCCCACCTCTTCCCTTCTCCACTTTAACTTTATACCAGATTTTTTTTAAACCTGGCAAAGGCATTTCTATTGACAAGAGACAATATATCTTTTATATTTTCTCCGTGTAGAACCCGTGGAGAAATTTGCGCATGACGACCATAAAAATTCCAATAGAAGTGAAACAATGCATTAACTCTAAGTCAATTTCTTTCGTCTGACAATGTAGTAGCTTTAAATTTGAGGGCGATTAAAATTAAACGTATTCGCGGATTAAAATCAAATTTTAGCAAATGGAAAAACAAATGAAATAAATGCTTTGAAGTGGAAGATTGTTATTATTATTGAAAAACGTGAACTTCAGACCATCTATAGTCTTCACAACTTTGAAAAAAAAAAAAAACTAATGACGAAAAATAGAATATATAATATTTTAAGTAGGTTTTAAAATTCTTTTAGAAACTTATTGTTTTTCAAAGCTACATATAGAAATTTTAACAGCATTTCAACATTATTACAAAAGCTGATAATAATGTCACTGTTATATCAAAATGTCGTACGTCATAATTACCAAGCAATAATTGCAAAACATGGTATGTAAGTAAAATGCACTCCAAACCAAAATTTGTTAAAACCAGTACCTACATATTGAATGATGTGCCAACCAAAGTTTAAAATTATGGTATCAGGTATTTAGGGTTAAAATGAAAACCGAAGTTTTTCTTAGCTACTGAAAAGTGTAGATTTTGACATATGACATTTTGATATAACAGCGACGATAAAGATTTTTTTTTTATCCTTTCTTCCTTCTTAATGCTATACAATTATTGGGTTTTCGTGCAAAGCAAATGTTTCATTTGCTATTTCTGGATATCACTAATATTCCGTTGGTTTCAAGAAATATTATTTTTAATATTACTTGAGACTGTGACTTTATTCAAAAGAAAGCTGGAAAATACTTATTTTGGAGAACCAACAATGTATTACAGTAATTTTCTCGTAATTCTATTTTTTTTTCCCTTGTCAAGGCGGCAAAAGAAATAGAGGCAGTTGGTTCAATTACCGATTGCCAATGTTTGCAGATAATAGAGCGTTTCAAAAGAGACATCTGTTCACCCTTCATCGCCTCCATTGGAGACAAAGAACTACTTTTTAGATACGTCACAAAATCAACTTTTACAAAAAAAAAAAAAAAAAAAAAAAAAACACATCTAATGGACTGTTAATAATTACAATCAAGTAGCACATTATGGTAATTATGGCTATCAATAGTCTATTTCCTTTGATAAATATTTAGATTTGACCTTTTAGACTGTTTCTTAATTTATACCCGACTGTCTAAGTCAGCGAACTCGTACTCTATCTGAAATATTTCCGAAATATAGTTTCTGATCGGGGACGGATGTAAGACAAGTAGAATGGGGCGACTTCTTCCCTTGAACTGAGCCCTACAACTTTTTCTTTTCCTTATTTCTAGTTTTTCTCGAAAGGAGGGGCTCCGCGAAACTGTGTTGCTGTGGATCTCATAAAGCTCTGGCTTTATCTCTAATTATGATTTGATAAGCTTCTATTGTGACAAAACAACGAATAAACAGCATCTATTTTATTATTAACAAGAATATTGTACTGCTAAATATAATACGCGTCAAACTGAAGATCTCTGACTTTATGGTTCTGTTAGTGTCAAATTTAATAAAAAAAAAAATTCCAACATTAGTAACATCTCATTGGCAAAGAAATAAATAATATTCTGCAACAGATAACAATGTCTGCGATTTGTATATTTTCCTAAATATAACTATTAATTACATATTTTATCCGTAGAATATAAATACATTAATTCGTTGTCCATTTACCCATAATAAAATGATTTCTTTCTTCGTGCAAAATTCAACTTATAGTAATTTAGATTGATTCAGTTTTCTTGGAAAGTCTTCTTCCGTTATTGTTTGAATTTAATATTCCATTTGATACAGAGAATAAATGTCTAAGTTGGTTCAATCATTTGAACGCATCAGATCTTAACCCTCAGGAAAAGGAAATATGATCAAAATCACAATTTGCAAAGCTTAGCGATCTACGGAAATTAGAATCTGGAATACCTCAGTATTAAATGGAAATCAATTTTTACTTCGGTTAAAATCTTCTAACAGATACTAGACTGATATCAAGATTTTTGAAATGTGACAGTTGTTTTTTTTTTTTTTTTGTTTTTTTTTTTTAACCAAAAATTTCCTTTCATCTTTGAAATGCTATAAACTATTACTTACATTTCAGTTTCTAAATAATTTTCTTCCTTTATTTTGCTAATGTTGGAAGTTATTGTTCTAAATCCAACTAAAGCAATGAACTCTGTACAAGATACAATTGAGATATACTTGTTTTAAAACTCTATTCATTTACCACATTCTTGGCAATGATTGCAAAACTTCACCAACTTAAGTTTCACTTCAGCTGCAGACAAGTAACTTACGAAGCAATCGATTGACAAAATTTGCTCCAGACAAGTAATAATTACAGTTCTCTGCGTCTGAACGAAGCGAAAACCGTTATTGAGTGACGGCAGAGAAAGAAATATCCCAGGATAGCATTTCTTTCGATTAATCGTTTGCCAAATAAAGTTAATTCACAGAAGCTTTCTAAGTTCGTGATGAATCACAGAAATTAGTTAAAATAGAACACGAGGATCAACGCGGTCTTTTTGGATGAAATAGAGATTTTTTTTTTTTACAAATTTCCCAATTCGAATAAAACTCTGTTGATGTTCATTTACGTTTATTAACCGTTCGATCACAGATTATAATAAATTAACTTTAAAATCGATATGAAATCCAATCCTCACAAAAAAAAAATCAATCATATATTTACCACTGAATTACAATTAATATCTTCATTGCTTTTCATAAACAAGAATTTCATGAGTGAACTTTCCTTAAACTATTTTCCGAGGAACACTCCTGCATTTGTAAAATACAATATCTGCTGAATATGAACCCTTTCAGTTGAAAATGTCTTATATGTTGAAATGCAACTTAAGTTGAGTAAATCCAATGAACTATAAGCAAACCTCATACGAAATGATTCAACAGGCACTGGTAGACATTGATAGAAATTCATTGTTTATTATCTGATGCAATTTCTCTAATTTTCAAGCGCTAATTTCTCGCTACGAATCTACACAAAAACATTTTCAAATACAAAATTTAGATTCTCTTCCGACCAACTAAAGTTCCAGAAGAGCCGTTCACTGATTCAAAAGCTACTAATGGATATACAAGGATAAATACACATGACCAAGAACGTTGACTAATGAACCTACTTTTCTGGTGAAACTGAACGTAATAACGCTCGAGTATGATTTTTGAGTGGAAAGAAATACAAAGCTATTCTTGTTCTCATTATATTAACAACGGAAGTCTTTGAATTGGGAATAAATTTAAAGATTCTGCTTTACTTATTACTTCAGAAACAAGGAACTAAAAGGTTCTCGAATCCATTCTTCCACTCACTGACGTTATTTTTATTAGCAAAGAACGCTGGAAGAGTGAATGATAATGAAAATAAAATTCTCCTCAGCCCAACCAGGAACTACTTGTTCAAAATGTTACAATACACTTAAGCTTTACTTCCTTTGTAACATTTTTCAGTTTTTGTCTAAAAATTAAGCTATTCTCCTGAATCTAAAACTTGCTGCAATGCGATCTCATTTTCCAATAAAATGTCGAGGGAGGTATTTGAGTCTCTTCCTGTTCAGTATCGAGCAATTCACATTCCTCTACTTGTACAACTGACTCCAAGCAATGGCACCTCGGGCAGATCCAATTGCAGTCACCAAAGTATCAAGTTATTTCTGTCCTTGCACAGAATAATAAGGAAAAAAGCTCAGAATTAGAGTGAATTTTCTTCTTGAAATTACAGTGACTTGACTTTCAATAGACGAGGGTCTGAGCATGATTCACAACCTGCTCATTTTTTTCTTTTTTTTTTTGTTTCTTTTCTTTTTTCTTAAATAATAAATTCTGTAACAAAACAATAACAGTAAGTAAAACTAAAAAAGGAGCAATTTTTAATCGATTGCCTATAGTTTTTTTTTTTTTTTTTTTAAAATGGAGAATCTAAAATAAATTAAGAAATCTAAATATTAAGCAGCAAACCTGTTGCAATAGAACTCCTGTCGCAATAGATTTAGTATCTGATACTAAAGATTGTAAGAAACCTTTCTATAAATGAATATATTCTGTAAATTGAATATATGTAAGCCTGAAAATGACAGTAGGCCTTTCTGGAAAAAATACATTAGTAAAACAATCTTCATTCGAAATTTCATGAAAATTTTCAATTACCTAAATTCAAACATTGATCATTGGAATAGCGACTTGAAATATTAGACTGATTTTAATAAAACTTTAATTTTTCGTCAGCCTCCCTAGCGCTGGTAAAAGGAATAAATCTCAAGCCAAGTTCACAACGGTTTCCTTGACAACCACCAAATGATCACTCAGACAACGGCTTAAATTTTTATCCGACGTCCTCAAAACAGTATTAAATTCTGTTTTATTTTATTTTGTAATATTTGTAACTAAATCCCAAACAATTTAAAAACCTGAACATATCGCGTGATCTCAAAAATCTTTACACTTATTTTTAATAGTTTATTTTTGCATATTTGCTTAGTCAACACGTTTAAAAGTGACCAAAAAAATCTTAATTGCAACTAATTTTGCATAAAAAAAAACTGATGTTACATTAGGTAAAAAAAAACATAATCCAAACTTTTCGATACTTTAAGGGTCACGTGCATTGATGCATAACCTGCTCAGTTCTTCAAGAGGTACTTTACATAGTTAGAAATAATACAACAGATAACTGATTGAGATTAGCAGTCTTTGACAGAAATAAGTTTTCACTTTTAAACAACTGCGTCTAAAATGAAACTAATAACGATCCTAAAAATCACTACGGAATCTGTTACTTAAATTAGTAATTTACACATTTTAATAAATTTTTAACAGATCACAAATGCTTTGCGAAATGTCTTAACATTAAGTAATTCTTAAAATAACGCCAAATCTCAATTCATAAAAGTTAGAACAACGATAGGTCTTCATTTCTCTTCAACTGCAAAGATCTAAAGGTGAATTTACATCACTTTCTAACAAAAACAAACAAACATACAAGGAAATATTTTCCTATTTTGTCAAGTGCATAAGAGAGATTAAATAGGCACAGCTGATTTTTTGGTATTTCGTACAAAAATATTTTCTTTCTTTAAGAAATATGCTTTAATTTTTCGTTTTAAATATGCTTTAATTTATAATGCTTTGTTCGTTTAGAGTTTCCGATAATCTTCATCCAATCGTTTCAATTAATAACTATTTCAAAATGCTTTGTGAAGTATAGATGTCAGAACTGAATAAAATTGAAGGTGAGAATTATTTTCAAAAATATGTATGTTTATAAAACAAAGTCTTACCTACGTAAAATAATCTATTATTCTAAGATTGAAAAAGATAATATTTTATTAACAGAAGTTAATTTTTATAAACTGTCAGTGAAATTTTAATGAAAATACTTTTTTTGTAAGTTGATTCAATGTTTTTTTTTCCCCACAACATTTTCGAATTGAGTCAGGATTAAAGAATTTTTCACTTCTTCTAATAAACGTACAATCGATCGTTGGATTATCGATTGAAAATATTGATAAGAAGCGTAATTCCATATTAAATCTTTCATTTTCTCTAACACCTTTTCGAATTTCATTCCCGAATCAAGCGAGGGAGAAAAAAAAAAAAAAACCCAATCCGCCTGCGTTTTGTGGGAGTTTGTCTTCTTTTTTTTTTTTTTTATTCCTTCCTCCGAAGATGAAGAGAGAGACGCATTGGAGAGGAGACGTCTGCAACCGAACGTTCGTTCTGCCTTAAAGATTGTCGGCTTGGCCTTAGCCTTGAAAATGGCAGCCACAACTAGCGAGAGAAAATCGAACATGGGAGGTCGTTGGACTCCGTTAGGCACCTACCAAACATCACCGCTAGAGGGTGAAGGAGAGAAAGCAAAGCATCGCACACCAGTAACGTCAAATCGAAACTGCGTTTTAGATAACGTTCAATATTTCTCAAGCAAACAGAGAATATCAGAAAAATTCGGTGTTTACATCATAATGTTAATCAATTATTAATAATAATAATAATGAATAAACATAAAAAAACAACAACAGTGTATCAGAATTTGTCTCAAAAAGCAACTACATTATAATCTCTGTAAATTTGAATTCCTATTTTGAACTACTTATAAAAACCACCAATTAGTGAATCTATCATTGTAAATCTACACAAAGTAGAAAAAACAAACAAACAATAAACAACTGATTTACTGAGAAAGATCAACATTCTACTTGAAACAGAGAAATAAGCCCGGAAATTGAGGAGGATTTTAAAAAACTAGTTGAATCAATCAGTACGACAAAAAATAATAAAAAGGTTTATTAAAAATTATAAAGTTTTTTTTTTTCCTTTTCTCTTTCAACTATTTCTTTACAGAAATCGAAATTGAAATTTGAAAGATGAAATATGTGGAAAGGAAAAGAGAAGGGGACAGAAAAGATAAATCCTAAGAATTAGTTATTTTCAACTTGGGATTAAACAAGGAGTTAATTACAAAACACGGCTTTACAGCGAATCCAACGACCGAATTTGCTTAAAAACAGAAAAAACACGGATATTTTTGTCCCTTATTCGTCTCGTCCATTCATTATATTTTGACCTAATGGATAAAATAAATAACGGACATTAATTTTTTACATCTTCAATTCGAAAGCAAAGTAAAGAATAGAGATTTAAATGGAATATAAGGATTAAAATAAGATTTGTGTTAAAAGTTGTATTTAGCTACTGCCAAAAATGCATCATAGTAAAATTAGAAATTATTCCAGTAGACTTGTATATCTGCAAAGATCTTTCAAACACTATTTTAGTCGAATATATTTTTTTTTTTATCGCCACTTTATTCTATATATATATATATATATGTATATATATATATATATAAATAAACTTTAAGCCAATGATATATAATGAAAATTTAAACTGAAGTTAACAGTTCTTCATTTTGATAACTAATAAAACACTGACAATTTCACACAGTAAAAAAGAAAAATCTTTTAATGAGACCGATATATTAGAAGAACTAAGCTCATTTCTTTTCATTATTGAAGGAATGTCTTTCCTTTATCCTTGACAGCGCAGATAAAAAGACCCCTTTGACACAAAGCAGGCCGTGGCTGGGGGTTCTCAGCATTTGAGAAAAAGCAAAGAAACTGAAAATGTCAAGAAGACGACATTTCCATTCGATAAGGAAGCGTTCAACCGAGTCTATCGCAACAAACCATCGACTTAAGATTCAAATCTCACAAAAGGTCATCGACAAACTCTTACTAGACAGTCGTGGATGAGAACAGACAACGTACCATTAGTTCCTTTCTTTTAATCTTTGATTTGTGACTGGGATTTATTACAGGAAACGTTGTAATAACTCTGTATAGGAGGTAAAAAAGATGATCACTACGATATGCATCGTGGCTTATGTGTAACGATACACAACAACAGCGTAGTAAGGGTCTGACCGGAGCGAAGCAAGAAATGCCTTTAAAAAAAGCATAAAATACTGAATGGCATATTACTAAGATTCTTAAAATATCATAAAATAATAGTGAATACACTACTACGTAAGTTCTAATGGTTTTTATATTTTAATTCTCATTAAATCAATTAAAATGAATTCAAATGGAGTGTGATAATAATCATCTGAAATTTCTTCAATCCTTCTCTCTCGGTGATATTCTTATTTTTACTCTTGAAAAATAGTTAATCTTCAAAATCTTTTAATTGAGTTCGTTCACGCCTGTACACTTGACTGGAATAATTAACACATTTAAAAAAAATTTAATTCTAATTAAAAACATTTAAAATTTTAAAAAACTTGATTACAGATACATGACCTGGGTTTCGACCCCGAGAGGGGACCTTATCAAATGTGAGGATAATTTACAACAAGTGATTTAAATAGAGTCAATTGTCCAAATGGGAGGAGTTATGTCCTTGTGGCACCGTAAGGGATGATGGGAGATCATGGGTTGTCCTGATGGCATTATAAGTTCTTGTGAAGAAACAATTCGCCCTGGTGGTACTTTAGGGGAAGCACAGTATCTCAGCTTCAGTTTTTCAGCTGCAGATTTTAAAGCATTTGGAATAATGCAAAATTAGCAAACGCTACAAGCAGCAGCCAAATGTGATATTACAGAGGGTCTCCATTCGATGGAAGAAATTCTATCTATTCCACAAATTCGTCATCAACGGATAATCAAGAGATGCTACAATTTGGTCGGGGGAAAAAAAAAGATATTCCAAAAGGCTTTGCTTGTTTACTTTTGTAAAGTCTAACTTAAAACAATTAAAAATTCCATTCGGGCTTGTTTTTTTTGGAGATGAGCAAACAGTGTGTCATTGCCTGAGGACTGACATTCGTCAGGGTCAGAATCACTTGAGTTTATTAAGATTTAAAGTAAAGAATAGAAAAGAAAAATAAAAGCGTTTCGTCATACCTAAGTTTAATGCTTTATCTTAATAACGAATTAAAGATTACAAATTAAATTTAATTTTTAGATTTTAAATTAAGCATTAGATTGATTTTTCTCATTAGCTTTATTAAAAATAAAAGTGTAAATTTCTTTTTCATTCACAATCTAAGCTGTGTTAAGAAAACTAGGAGGTGAAGGATTGCAGTGAAGTGATTTGTTTACAGACGTTGTATATTGTAGCTAAAATACTTTTGAAAGCAAAACCTCAGCTAATGATGAATAATAACCCACAAACGGACATACCGGTATCTAAAATATCAAGATTTTGAATCGAGCAGTTTAATATCATCACTTGACGAGTGAGTGAGTGAATCAAACGACTGCTGTACCATTCTTTTGCTTCTTTTTTTTATTTTTAATCATTATGCTTTAATTTTTTTTAATTTGAATGAATATTTTATTATAAATTTTTAATATCAATTTGAAGCAAAGGGAAGCCAATGTCTTGTTGAATTTGTGTTGATGATTTTGGATAATCACTTGGATAATCTCGGCTGAATAAAGACCAGAAACAATCGTTCTTAAGATTAGAGAAAGTAATCTACTATCGAAGTAACAAAATAAAAATACAAAAAAAAAAAGAAAAAAAAAAAAGAAGTAACAACAACAATAATAATAATAATAATAATAATAATAACAACAATAATTTAAAATCATTTAAATGAAAACAAAATTGTAGCAAATATTTTGCCTAACATGATCTTTTTTTTTTTTTTTTCTCCAGAAACGACCGATATAAAAAGACAAAACCAATTCCATTCGTTTCTCATTCTCGGTGCCCACGCCTCGCATTTCTTGTAACGAACTTAGGAAAAACTTAATCGAAAAGAAGGAAAAAGAAAATTGGAAAAAGCGTTTCGGTGTCTCGTAAGACAAAAGAAACTTCCGAAGAGAAAAATCACAATTAGAAAGTCTGAAAATGGAACCAATTAGAAGTGGCTCCAGCGAACAAATGAAGTTTGGGAGAAATCAAAGCAGAAGAAAAGCCCGAGAACACAATCGATCGAGACAATGGAATTAACGCCTTCCCGCCGGCGATTTCTTACGATATATTTTGGGAGGGCACTGGGAAGTTAATGTGGGCGGGGGAGGGGAAGAAAAAAAAAAAAGAGCGATTCCGAATCGATGGTCGACACCCATAACGCGGTCCGATGGAGGGACTCATTTAATGGGACGGAAAAGCCACTCTGAGCTCTTATGTACATTACCCTCCCTCCCAACCCATTACAAAATAAACATTCCCACACTACGAGGTGACCGCTAACTTTTTCTCCTTCTTCTCACTAAGGCATCTATTGGTGAAAGCGAATGATCAACTTATTAGTCACCAGATCCTAAACAAGACGATTCACATCCGAATCAAACGGCGCTTTTATCAATTGGACGGAAATATTAGAATAAGAATGTTTACGAACAATAAACAATCCGAATGCAGTCACCAACTGAACTCATTTCATCGTAACTAATACAGAACTGTACGTTATTCTCAACGAACAGCAGAAACAAGATTATAATTTTAAGAATTTTGATGCAATCTAAAAAAAAAAAAAAAGAAATCAAATCATCATTAAATTAAGAAGAATAAAATCTTAATTAAAAGTATAAATTAATACCGAATTTAATTGCTTATCTTTGTTTTAAAGAATGATGTGGAAGTCACCGAATAATTTTAGTCACTTACAATTACATGGAGGTGTCATCTTCTATTCTATGTTGGATCCCAACAAATCAGTGATGAAGGTGAGTTACTATTCCTTACTTTATAACTTCACAAAAACTTGAAGCACTATTTAATCTTTTGCATTTTCGAAAGAGAATGAACCAAATTCATCAATGGGAAAAGAAAAAAAGAACCAAAAAAACAAAACAACGTAAATGATGTAAATCTACGTTCGCCGCAACACTGATCAAATGGTAAAAGAAAACGTCTGTGATCTCTTTTATTAAATATTAAAAATGCTTAAATTTAGAAGACGTTAATTTCATTGACTGGAATGCCGATGAAATTAGTTTAGAGAAAAATCTCAAGTTAAATTATAGCATATAATAAATACAATAGTATTCAATGCTACCGATACAATACCTTGACATTTATTGTTACGATTTAGTGGGTTAGATTTCTAACCTTTTGCCATCGTTACTAATATTGGCAATTTTGATGACAGAAGTCAGAGATTCTGGCTAAGTATTTCCAACCAGAAAAGAATTCGAGGAGAGAAAGAAAGAAGATAAAAATAATCCTTTTTTATAGTATTATTACTGATATAAGCTTCGTTTTATATGAAAAAAAAAAAGGTCACCCTCATGAAGTAACACCAATATCATGTTTGTTTAATAATTTTACTTTTCATTGTTTTTCTATTTTCTTCTGAAAGGACTGATGAAACGCTTATCTTATGGCTGTGAATATCAAATAGGGACTAAACAATGATTACATTAATTTCCTCTCGACCCAGTTTCCCTCAGAAAAAAGGAAACCGCAGATGTTGTTCTTACAAGAGAAGTTTCTTTGCATTTCGTAACAAATTTCAGTTGCAGTATTTATTAAAAGAAAGCCTCTATGCTTCAGTCCAGTAAACATTAAGAAAAGAAAGAAGTTATTATAGAGAATACAACCCCAATTAATATAAGAACGCAAACAAATATAACAAATATATACAAATGTTTACCACCAATCGCTAAGCGTTAGTTTGTAACCTCTGAAAATAATTCTTATATGTCTTACTGTTCTAGGTTTATACGCCTCAATCATTTTTGATAAACGATTTAGTCCATAGAATCACTTTTTTTTAAAGTATTCTACGCCAGGCAACTATAAGTTATTGTTATCTGATGGAATACTGATACATTCATCAAGAAGATAATAAATCACAAAAATAATCAAAACAAGTAATAATGGCGTTGAGTGAATCTCCTAAAAACATATTTTTTTCCTTTTTCTGATTTGTCTTATTTTACGGATCACTATCATATCTTTCTTTTTTTCATTGTTTCACATCTACTGAATGTAGTACGCACTTGAAACTGGCGCCGTCTTGGTAAAATTTAGAGTTTGGAAATCGACTTCCCTCCTACTGACCCTGCCAGGGGTCAGATGCAGTTCGCGGGAGTTGAGAAAATATCGTACACCAACATTCCATTTACCAATGGAATAAGTGCAACAATTCTTTTAAATTGAACTAAAAAAAAAACGCATTTACAGAAACCACAACCAAAAGCTGCAGAATATTTCTCAAGAGTTATTCCTGACAAGAAATATTATTTCTGGTCACTGACTACAGAATAAAATAAACAAACAAACGAATTAAAATGTCTGAATAAATGGATTCAAATAATTTAATGATCTTTTCGATCAGTTTTTACATTGAGGTTCTAAGATCTGTAGATTTCGTGATGAAATATTTCATTTGGCTTTTGGTGTTACATGGTATTAACGAACTAATAAATGGTACTTATTTTTAAATTGAAGGATTTGAAAGTAAAAGAGACGGTCTCTTCGAAGAACAAGCGTAAAGTAAATAGAGACCGAAATGCCAAAAGTAAAAAAAAAAGATACAAGTCAAATGACTTTGCGATTTATTGTGGTAGCTTTAATATATTTCCTCTCAATCATTCTATTAAAAAAAAAAAAGATGGTTCTTTTCGAGCGATGTATTCACATGTTGCCTCGGATGAATGGTCTTTTCCATTTCATCAAAATGTCTTCCGTAAAAGGCTGATCGAAGGAATAACAACAAAAATGAGGAAAGAAAAGAAAAGTGAACAAAGGCAGCTGTCTGCTTTTCTATCTTCTTTTTCTAAATGTCAATTTTCCGGTGAAGTTGCCCGAGCTTCGTTTTGCCAACGCCATTCTTCCGATGTATGTGTGTGAGAGTGATTTTTTTTTATTCCTTCTAGTTCTTTCCTTCATTTTTATCCCGATCAATTCATTAGGTTTCTTAAAAAGGAAGGCTTTTGCAACCCTGGAGAAGAAAATCCCAACGCCGGCATCCTGTTTACGGTCCCCCTACACCCCCATCCACGCCACGGGTCTCAATCGATCACTTCCTATAGGAGAGACGCCGTCGTCTTATTAGAAGCCCAGCAATGGCTGCTGCTGCTTGCCAAGAAAAAGAACCTTATTAGAGCGATTCTCACCTTTCGCTAACAATTAACCCACAATTAAATAAAACTCTCCCGCTTTCAATTCCACCAAAACAAAATGATAATTTTAATCCACGCCCCAGAATTAACTGCTCAGCTAACAACCCTTATGCCACATTAGAATGCTAAAACACTGAAGTAGGACAAAGAATTACCTTCCGAAAGACCTTCATCTAAGGAATGCCTCAATGTTAAAATCTAATTAAGGTAAATGAGAGACCGTTAGTGTCTTAGGTAGCCACCTTTGAAATGCATCGACATCAGTAAAGGCAGAATCAGAGGAAAATCGCTTTTCCTGATTAAATGGTTTACTTACATACTTTTTTTTACATAGAATTAATTAAAAAATATGAAATCAAATCAGTGGATATGTAAAAAAGAAAACTGCATTTTTTTTTGCAAGCTTTCAAATAAATCTATTTGTCTGTTTTTATTTGAAAAGAATAAGATGTATTTCTCCTCTTGAATTACGTAAAATATGAAGAAAAATTTCTTTGCTACTTTAGTATTAATAAAAACAATTAAAATGTTTTACGAGAATCAAAAGATAAAGTTTCCATTTGTTGGGGGTTTTTTGTTTTTTTTGTTTTTCAATCATTTATTTTACTTAAAATTTTATTTACGTAAAAAAGAAAAGAAAAATGAGATTTATTTATTTAAATAAATAACAAGATTGAAAGTCTTAATGATCACTGCAAGGAGACAAAGGCTAAACTTACATCTATTCAATTATACACTGATTCTAGTATGTAGTATTATTATATAATAATATTAAAATTGCTTAAAACGACTTATGATAGATGACAAATCCATGCTTCGTAACATCTTACTGAAATACTGTTAAGTTTAACAAAACATTCAGCTTTTGCAATGGCAAGACACGGAGAGAGTAGTTGGAGGACTGTCACTTTTAGTTGTCCTAGAACTTAGAAAATATTATCTCTTAGCTGTAGAATGTGAAATCATTTTCTACATGAAGATCTGCAGGCATTACTCGGTGACTTTGACGTTTCTGATATCGTATCCATTACAGAGAAATTAGAGAAAAGTCACGTATTTTAATACCTATTGCTATTTCATCGATTCCTTGGTTGGGGAGAGAGTAAAATTTGCTTTGAAAATCTATTACGGCTTTCCTTACTATACTTTTAAGAGAGAATGATAAGTTTAGGGTGGCTGTAGATCAAGTTAATAAATTTACATGAGCATGTAACACCAATTTAGAACATGAGAATTTAAGCATTTTTGCGAATATAACTCTTCCAAAATAATCGATTATTTGCTACCAAATATCGTAATGGATAAATGGAAATATAAAATGTGAATGTTAGAAATAACATTGCGCCATTCAAATAGAACAGAAGACGACCTCATGGAAGTGAGACTCAAGTGGTAACAAAGATGAACCATTTATAAGAATCACAATATTCTAACAGTGAATTTCTACAAAGACTACCTGCAGAGATGGAATCTAATTACTCAAATAATTATTACGCATAACTGTGCTTTGAAATTACAAATACATGAGAAATCTTTCAAACACGTATCCAGTGAATAAGTCAGACAGGTAATGGAAGAAATTCAAACCAAATTTTAAACCATAATGGAAATTTTAAACCAAAAGAGCAACTTCTTAACAAGAGCAAAGGTCTCAAAGGAATCAATGGTCTCTTAACTTTAAACACCACCAAAACCTTAATGAACTCAAAGGAAGAGAACTTGGCTGGGGGCTTGACTACACAACGAACAACGCTTTACATAAATGATATCACCAAGATTCAAATTGGGCTGATATCAGTAGAGCTTTGTTGGCCTGGAGCACAGTTCTGCTTCGTCTACATGAGATGGTCTATTTCTAAGCTTTTCCAGAATTTCTAGAAGGCAAGGAAATTGAAATGCACTGTTTTCAGTAATAAGCCGCAGTTTCTAAAAGCATTTAAATCAACTTCAATGGATTGTGGAGGCACTTGCAGTTGTCAGAAAATAATGGCGGGTCGACAATGAATTAAGCAATAAACCAGTACCCAGCGATGGACACTAAAGATGTAAGATTAAAACTGCGAAAGCATATTTTTAGGGGCATTCTCTTGTTTCTTAATCTCCCTTCCCTCAATTCTGATTCTCTAGATCTAGCAACTTGAGATCTGTGCTGTCTATTTCTAGGTTCAGAACTATCTTACGAACAGAATTCGAATTCTTAAGAAGAATTTCCTAAGAAGGCTCTACCAAGAAGTAGAGCCTTTATTGAGCTCTTATCACTTGACATAGAGATGAAGGTGGGAGAGAAATGAATGGCAGGGGAGTTACACATTTCCTAATGTGGCATCGAACGGACATTCAGTGAGAAAACAGTCATTTTGAGATATAGAGGGGCGGACAAAACTCTCTGGCCATACTACAAACAACAACAAGATGGGCTATCAGTTTCAGCGACAGAAACAATAGTTTGATTTTCTGTCCTGTTTTCACCTATTTTCTTGATTGAAGATTCAAACAGTCCAGAGATGATTCAAGAACAGGCTTTCAAAACTGGTCTTCAAAGATTCCTTTAAAGCACAAAGGTTTGTCGAGATTCGTTAGCATACATCTGAAACATTAACTTATGAGGGATCAAAATTTTTATTGAAATTGTTAGAAGTTGTCATTGAGAATCGAACAAATTAAAAAAAAAAAATATTCTTAAAAGAATACACCTGATACGAAACAATAAAAGAAGATATTCTCTTTAGTTTAATACTCGAACAGAAAAATAAAAGGATGTTACAAAAATCTATCCGAAAAACCATCAGTGATAGTTCACTTTTAATTTGAAAACTTCGAAACAAATTAAGCGGCTATTTTATTAAGGTAATGGGAAAATTTTGGATTTCTGAATTGAATGCATTAGTGCAGATCCAATATTTCTAATAAACAAAAGCTTTGTATCCGTTATTTTCAGTTGAGGAAATATATTGATTTTAATTCAGAGGTTGGTTGGGTTGATTCAACCATTCATAACAACATGAAACCTAAAAGATGAAAATCTGATCTGCTGTTCTAAAACTTTATAAAATGTCGTAAAGATTAACTGAATTTTTCGTAATGTCAGATATGAATAGATGAAACGTAAAAATAGCTATTTTGTTTTCCCTTTAATACATAGGTTAATAGCTTAACTTTGATGCTATTGAAGTAAGGGTTGTTATATGAAGTATTCGAATTTGTTTACTGGTCTTGGAGGTGTCTAACAACTATTTTTTTTTTCCATTTTCTTTAATGCTGATAAGGATTTTTTTTTCTTCCTTTCCTTTAATTTAATTCTTTTTAGTTTTGTCTTTGTTTGGAAGTTTGACGAATTAATTTTTATTCAAATATGAGAGATACTGTCTTAACGGTGGTATTATAATTAAATAATAATAATTAAAACGATAAATGAGATACCTGGTACCGGTATAAGATAAATTCAGTGACTGGAAACGCCCTGATACATTTCTCTATATAGCTTAAATCATGTAATTTTAATTTGAAACAAGTTTTTTTTTTTGTTATTGTGTTCGAATTCAGAAAAAAAAAAAACATAAAAGTTTGCAAGTTGCAATTACTTAATACGAATAAATTCTGAAGAATCTACTTTATTTAGTTTCTCCAATTACGAAAAGCGTCTCTCAAAAGTTCTCTGAACTAGTTTATGAACAGTTATACACCCTTACAAAATTTATCTACTATCTGTTACCAGCTGTAATGATGTTTACTAAAAAATTAAATTCTCCGACAAATGATCTTCTCTTGTCCATGTTTCTCAGTAGATTAAAATTTCAATGTACTTCTCAAAAGAAGCAACTGATTTCGTAAAGATCTGATAAAGAATTTTGAAATTAAGTGGGTTCCAATCCCCAGAGCACTTTACAACGGGATATTTTTATATCAAGTTTGTTCTTTAACTGAATAATTCAACTTATAAGTTTCTGGATGCTTGGAAAATTTCTCGGATATTTTTTTTTTTAAAATTATACCAATATATCAGAATAAATATTTCTTGTGAATTGTAACTTCGCAGTCTCGGTCAATAGTTCGAATAAAAGGAAAGACCTTTCGCTGTTCAAAATTCTTGCATTCTAATTAGAACACATTCATTGCTGAGCCAATAGCAATCGTTATCTGTCTTTACGGAAGCCGTTGCTGTTTCCGTTGGGGTGGGAGTCGATTCGAGCACAAAAGACGGACCGGCCTGTGTTGTCTTTTTCTCTGTATTTTTTAAAGGTCGACGCCGCTTTGAATTTTGTACAGACGGCGGCAATGCACTTGGCTCCACTGCACCTGGGCACAATGAAGTCAATAAAAAATACAACCCGCCTACGCAAGCAAAGTAAGCCACAGCATCAGACAGGTAGGAACAGGGAAGGGGAGGGATCTCAAAAGAGAGAGATAAGAACATAACAATCAATGTCACGCGAGGTTTAGTATGAATGAAGGTGAAATAGAGATACCACGATTTCTCTCAAGCTTTATTTTGAACCAATCAACACAAAATGAGTAACTGACTTTTACTCATGTTACGATTAGTAACATCGTCAAATGAAATTAGTAAAATTTTATATCTGAATATTTTAATCGGACTAAATAAGCGTATCAAGGCCGTAGCAACACCAAAATAATAATAAATAAAAAGATCAACGGCGAAGTTATAAAAAAACAACAGAGGAAATTGTAAAAGACGATTTTTAGGCATCGAATTTCAACGGTTATAGTTTTTCAGCGTAATTCTCTCTTTCTGTTAAAATTTTATAATTATATATATTTATTCCGTGATTTACTAATTGTGTCCTTACTGAAAAGTTATCTGAATGAAAATAGCTAAATTTAAAGATATGAAACTTCACCTACACAATTCGTCATGAACTAAAGTTTACAATCATTTATGGAACCACTAAATTGATAAGAAGCGTTCTCTAGCCAGATATCATTTAATGTAATAAAACAAATGGATGCAAAGCATCCTTAAGATTAATTATTTAATTTGCTAAATTAACGACTTCACCTATTGGTATAAACAGACCAAGCAGCAGCATTAGTTGGTTATTTTCTATCCCTTCTAGCATCAACCACTCATCATATCAACATTTCCACTCTTTCTTCTTTTTCCTTAAATGCCACTTTACTGTTCCATAAAGATTCGCTGATCTCACCTTCATCTTATCAATTTTTTCCTAACTGGTCTTTTTTTCTTTTTCCATTTAAACCTCTTTCACATGTTCCTGAAATTCCTTCCTACATTCATCCAAGATGAAGATGTTAAGTCACACTTTGAAAATGTATTTTTCCAAATTTAGTAAAAACCGATAGTGTCAATAATCTATGTTATGTTGTTCACAAATAAAAACAGTAACGGACAAAAACAACAAGTTAATAATAAAATCCCTTTTAAATTCAATTCATGAAAGGTACAGTTTAAAGTTTATAATATACAAAGTAGAGATGAAGGAAAGAAAATCAGCAGGAATTGTTTATTTTAAATAAAAATAACAGAAATATATTCTTCGTGCTGGAAATATCTGAAATTCAAGTTTTTTCCTTTTCCATTACAATCATTTGTAGTAGTCCGTTTGTTCAGCCAGGTGTTTACAAAACTCTTTCACACAAAAAACAGAGGGAAAAGAGAACGAATTTAAAAAAAATAAAAAAGGCCAGCGGTATCGATCATCTGAGCAGAGGACAGAGCGGATGAAAGGGGTCATTGCCTGATTGTTTACGCCAACAAGGTCCGATTGTGCGCCGGTGCAAGATACACGCAGGCGGCCTTCAACACTCGCCTTTCACAGCAAAGAAATATTAGAAAAATCAGGCGCCTTTTACACCTGACTTATTCTTTCTTTCTTTCATTTTTCACTAAACGTTCTGGCTACGGATACACTCTTCACTTTCAACATCGAATTAATTCTGTGCTAAGTCGATTGCGGCTACAAAAGTAGACCAATAATATTATGGAGTATAATAAAGTATTGTAATTTATGTATTAATTTAAGTTAAAAATTATAATAAGAAAAATAATTAAAAAAATGAGACAATAAATTACCAAAATAGGAATCGCTTAAACTGATATCCATTCAAATTTTAAGAATATGTTTCGAAGAGTTTTGAATATCTAAAATATACTGTAAATAAAGACTGTTTGAATGCTACACTGAAAGACAAGAGTAAAAATCTTAGAAAAAGTCACTTAATGCGTACGAGAGTGGCTTTAAAGTGATCTTAGGTTCTTATTAGATGATTGGGGAAAAGCTAACAAACATCAAAATTCCGAAGTTTTTAAATTATAAGTTATTTAAAATTATAAAATTTTCTAATAAAGATAAACAATTAGGGGAAAAAAGAAAATAACATTTTTTTTATATTTCCTTCTTGACTGAAGGAAGAAAAAAAACTATTAATTTTTGGCTAAAAAGTATTTCCGAAATGTCTGACATGACCTTTAACCCCATACCTATCGGTTCCGATTCGACTTCCTTTTAATCCACGAAGCGACAGAGCGCATATCGTCTTAAGTAGTAGTAGACCAACGATCTAGATCTTTCAACTTCAGTTGAGTAACAAACTGCTTCTTTTTGAAATTTTCTTTCTTTCTAGAAGACCTGAATGGTTATAAAATGTACTGGAATCCATCCACCCTCAACTCCCCTATTATGGAACATCCTCGCATCACTGACTTTAATTACGACGAAAATTCGGTGTGTTATGAATAAACGTAAATAACGACTCTATTTCCATAGTTATTCACTTTTAGTTGGCATCAGCGCCGATATTAAAAAATGATTAAGAAACTTCTTAAAAAATAAGTAACCTTATATCCTAAAATTTGATTCACGGTCTTAGAAATTTATTTCAATTCGTAGTGTTAAAAAGATCTGCATCACCCTGTTTCTTACAGAGAGACTCAGACAGATTGAATTTATTATAACTCACTAATGAAACCTTAAGATCTCGATCTTCTAAAATCTCTAATGAAACTAAAGGTATGTGAATGGCAGGTAGAAGACGATTAAACGTGAGGTTAAAAGTGGAAACCGACTAACCTTTAGTTTTGGCGGAGCCGAGGCCGGCTACTAGCGGTTCCGTTCAGAGGCGGCGGCGGCGGCGACGGCACTCACTGGCGGTCGGCGCACTGCACCACCACCGGCGAACACATCGACGCACAAAATATACCGAAGCACACTAGAGTAATCCGATACGCTATCAACAGACGCACTCAGTCTCCCTTAAGTAAGGACAGGGCAATCGAGAGGGCAAACGACAAAACTAGACCCTCGTCGAGCGTCGTCGCTGACAGAAAATACGTTTTAGGGCAAATCCGGAGCGATATTCCAGAGAGGATGTCGTCGTCCGCATCGGCACTGCGAGCCACGGGCAACCACTGCTGCTGCCACAGCACAGTTGAGTGTCTCTCAGGGCAGCCTCCAATGCCAGCCACCTACGTCACCACTTACGTAGCGTTTCCATTCACCTTCTCACGGAGGACAATTCATAGCACTCGTTTAATACAGACAAACTTTTTACGACTTTCTCTTTAATTATAATTAATTTTAGTTTTTGCTTATTATTAACTAAAAAAGGAAATAGAATTTGTCTCTTTGGAACTGTTATTACACACTCAGATAATTTACGTAGATAATAAATCTAGGTAATAATATTACAAGCTTTAAATTAGACCCTTACCTCATTAATTAAAAGCGAACCTGCTTTTACCGTTAAGATTTATAATATTTTCAAATTATTTCACCGATTAAATAACAATACGAAAAGAAATGGAAGATCCAGACGACAGAACAGCAAAAATACAGAATCGTTAAAAAGCTTCTACTAACTCAAGAAAGGACATTCACTATTGTTTTTCAAAAAAGTTATAAGAAAGGAGTTATTCCACAAATACTTATGCTGGATTTAGACTACTTTTTTTTTATTTTATATCTCTTTGATGTCTTGCTAAGACAAATAAGTCACCGTTGTACTAATGACTGCGTAATATTACAGATGCAGAGGCATTAAATGTATAGTCTTAATCTCATTATATTCCAATGTAACTTACTTAAAAAAGAAAAAAATATTGAAGAAAATTTTACAAATAATGCAATTATATAGATAATTTCTAATTAGCAATATATTTTAAGCTTTCTCCCACAGTAACCCTCCTCTTTCATCAAATTCTCGTTTCGCCACTGAGTAGAGATGGAAAGATTTTTTTTTCCTTTCTTTTTTTGGAGACGCATTTTTGAACCATTCTCTGCAAATAGAAGATATGTGTCTCTTATTCTACGAATGTTATGGAGTGTTTTTAATATTACTTAAAATTAATTTTCGTACTTAAGCGGATTTAGTAAGTCTTTTTTTTTTATTATTATTTAGGTTTAATTTTTTTTTCGTTTGTTTTTCCTTACGTTCGGAATCTGCTTTAGAATTATGAATGTGGTACAATTATTTAGTATCGAAGAGTGGTTCGGTGTATTTTATCGACTAACATATCAAAGTGAATGCTTTCAAAGAACGCATGCGCAGAGGATGTTCTCGTGAAAAGAAAGGGTTGGTTGATGTTCTGCCATAGGTTAATAATCTTGCGACCGAACGCTATCGCTTAGTATTTTAGTGGCTCATAAAAGGAACATGTTCCCAAAACATTCTCATTAAGTGAAATTGTCAGCAGCCTGTTTCTACATCGCTACAAATTGATTTTTATGGGACTATTGAGGAATGCTATCGGCAAAAGAAAAACCCAATCGATATTCTTTTTTATAATCTGCTATTGTACATCTGCTGAACTTTAAATAAAGCAACGCATTTTTAGAACTTCTCTATTGAAAATCTAATTTCTAAAATCATTGACTGAACTAAAAATATTAAACAGAAAGCATTTTTGGTAATTTAAGTTTTTTTTAACCCTTCAACACAGATTAGAATGTTGCTAACTATTAACCTAACAAATCAAAAGTTTTAACTTTTAAGTTTTCATTTTATTATTATTATTATTTGCTTATCATTCATTAATTAGCTAGCAATATTTCACCTCTATTTTTTCTACAATGTTTTTATAATTGGAATTTCCACTTCTTTATCATGCCAGAATCCATTTGCTGTTTGTCTGAATATGGTAATGTGGTTTGGATTTTATTTAGATCGTTCAGTCAAATCGGGGCTGTTAACCATAGGATAACAGAAGAGATAATCATCTGTGAAAGCCATTGTCTTGGTTGAAATAACCATAAAATAAAGATGAGCTCATTTCTTCTTGGAGCACAATTGCCCAACGATAGACTTCTGATCATCTACTAGTAGCCTGGCTAGTCTTTTGTTTTTAATTTTTCAGTGTTAGACATAAGTACAAAAGACACTCAATTCAAAGAACAGAATTGTCATCCCCTAGATTTGTTATATCCTAAATGTTTTGTAAATTATCCTTTAGGTATAATGGCAACAAGATTAATATACTTATAAGTATATTTCAGTGAATTTGTCAGCACGTTAACCCTTCCTTATACTTATAAGTATTTCCTTCATTAAAAATTTTCCATCTTTTTATTCAAAATTGAAAGAATATTATCTGTAGTTTGTTTTTTTTCTCTTTATTTTACTTCACCGAACTTACCTTCACCAACCCTTCTGTTCTTTCATTCTATCCTTCAATTCTTGTAAGTTGAGAGTTTTGCTTGGCTTTTAATACCTACTTCACTGTCACCATTTTAAAGTTTTCACTGATTCCCTATTTGTAGGTTTCCAACAATTAAGTCAAATGAAATATCGTAGATTTACACAGCAGATAATCCTGCAAACGACATCATTACAACTTTTCTTTTAGCCTTCTAATTTTTAACTTTCTAATATTCAATTATTTTCTATTAACTTCCTTATTTACATTTGAGTGATGACGAAAATTACTTGAACGAATAATGCAGGTAATTTAGAACTATTATTTAATCAATATTATAAATGAGTTTTCATAGTAGATACTTTCGAGGCCGGTGATGGACTCAAATGGTTCATTTCAGATGACGGAAGCTTTTATTCTACTTTTTTTTTTTTCCTTTCTACAAACCTGTCCTTTCAGCTATCGTTTTTTTTTTGTTGTTGTTTAATGTGGCAAAGACATGAAGCTTAACTTCTTCGTCAATCACTCCTGATTTCTCGGTCATCTTAAAAATATATTTTAAGATTAAACAAAACAATTTCGTTTCGCGAAGGAATTGAAGGAAACAAAATAATTCCAATCCAATGTTTATTTGTGGATTTCTAGAATCCTAAAAGTTTTGTTTGCATTTTTTTTTTCCATCATTCAATGCATAACATTTTCTTTGTTTCTTAATTACACTAAACCAATTCTGAATTTGTTTTCCGCTAATCAAAGGACAGGAATTTTTGGAACACTTCAACGTTATGTGAAGTCATGTAAGTTTGCTAACAGAAAGTGAAATAAACTATACATTGGAAGTGATGCAAAATATGAAGTAGTAAAATATTTTCAATAGCAAGATATTATTTCATGAACTTTCGAACATAAGATCTAAAAGTAAGTGTTAAAAAACAAAAAAACAATGATTAGTCTAATTTGCCACTGAAGATGGATATTTAAACTATAATTCATGTTTACATATAACTGAGCTTTAGGAGCTTCCTGCATTGGCGTGTTTTTTTTTTTGGTCCTGCAATTCTTATCAACGATCCCATTATTAATCAAACCCATTCATCAGTTTTTTTCCCAATGATGTTAACGAAAAATATCAGTTTTTAAGACCATACGGTTTTAAGGCAGTGTTAGCCTAACTTCATCAAATCAGTCCCGTGCGTGTGACTGAATCACTCGATGGATCTTCTTGAAACTTGGCATGACTAGTAAAGAACTAGAGGCGATCTCTCTTTTCTATTTGAAATCTTTTCCAAATGGGTTCTTGTGGAGAAATGAGTCAGTTCTCATTGAAAAGCATCAGAAACTAAACAGTAGATTTGTATCAAGTTTTAAACAAAGGGATCCATTAATTTGTACACAGGATTAATCGGCTTTAGACAACTTAAAGTAAATAATAATGATTTAATTAATTATTACAGAATTAGTTGATGTTCAGCAGATATTTGAAAATAAATGTAATCTTTTCGTTAGTGTTCGTTTTTCATGTCTTTTAAAAAAAAGATAAAAAATATTAAGAAATTTTAAGAATAACATTTAAAGAAAGTAGATCTTTCAGGAATTTCCTACGATTCTTGGGCTCTTTCGATGGCTCTTTGTCTCGAGGGGTCTGGTATGTACCAAAATCAACAGGATTCTTCCCTAATGAACTGAAAAGTTTCAACCTCATAAGATAAATAATTTATTGAGATATCACGTTTACAGAAGCACAAATTTGCATGCGTAGTTTGACTTGAAATTAGATTAAAAATTTCTTAATTTAAGAAAATATATATTTTTTTCTTTGAATATCTAGAGGTATTAAAAACTTAGTAGTACTCGTTTGTGAGCTATGTTACTGTGCGGGTTTTGAAAAAAATGTAAAAGATCAGAAAAATTCAAGATTTAGAAAAAAGTACAATTACGGGTAACATCATAAGTAAAAGTCTTCAATTTCTTTCATTTCATGTAAACTAACTTTGTTCATAGTTTCTGGGAAACAAAACCGACCTACATAGGCTAAATGAAATTCATTTTTGCTTAATGGCAAAAACTATGGCCATTAAGCGCTGTTTTTTTTTTCATCGTTGCCTTGATATCTCTCAGATTATTTCCGTTGTGTGAACTGGGCCGCAAAATTCAAATGCCGTAACTGAATTGTAATTAATTAGGAATCAACGGAAATATGGATTGGAATTAATTTCCGAAAAATATCGGCCTCTGTCATACTGGTGCGGCTGCTGTGATGTATGGTTTACAAACCCATAATTATAATTATTAATAGTTCTAACTATACGTGGTTATTACACTTAAGCACGCGAACTGCGAAATTCGTTCCAATTGAAATTCTGTAATAAATACAAGTTTATCTGAATGAACTGCAATGACTTTTTACTGATACTCATCAGTGTATTTTACTATGTCCCCGTAATAATTTTTGAAAATGGACTCCCTTGAAACTTGACATGCAGGTTTTCGGACAAGATATAATCTATCTTTTTGTACTATGAAAATTTCTTAGTGTGGATTCTAAGTAAAAAAAGTTGCGCCTGAAAATGGGGAAAAAATTGCCAAGAAAAGCATTTGAAATAAAGTATAAAGTATTCCAATCCAATTATAATACATTTAAAATTTGTATTTGCTTTGTTTCACTGTAAATGTAAGCATTTAATCACTTCTTTTCAGCAAATGGAAAAATTTAGACAACTACATGTTCTACGATTTTATTGGGAAAGCGCTCCTCCAAATACTTTTGTACAATTTAAGAAACGAAATAAAAAGAAAGAAAAAGCAAAATTTTAAGGAAAATAAACTTTTAGTTCTTTATTTTTAAAAATTACTTTTCATAAAAATTAATTAGTGATAAAAAGAATAAAATAAAAATAAATCCTCTTACATAATTAACCATTTCAAATTATAACACCAAACATAAGAAAATTCACTAATTACTTCTTATGTTTGATAATATAACTTGTTATGTTTAATAAGGGAATTTGTTTTTATTTCATTCATTTATCAATTGTAGTTGACACATTTGATAAATAATAAAAAAAAAAAATCATATTAACAACAAGGTTTTGAAAGAAAACAAAAACAAACAAAAAAGTATTCTGGAAAAATCAAATATTATCGAAATTCTATATGAAATAAACTTGCCCTAGAATATAAAATAATCCACCAAGATTCAAAGTCAAAAGTTGGTGATTCATTTCTAATTTCAATTGTATTTTATATATCATACTATTTAAATAAAGAAAAGAACCAATTCATTACTTCAATAAATAACAAAACAAAAAACTAGTTGATGGAAAACATCACCTGAGAAATAAAAAATAACTAAAGAAAAGAAATTATAACATAATATGTACTTCGTATAATAACGGAAAAATTATATAAAAACCCAAAAGAAACAGGCCTTAGGAATACCCTAAAAAGCGGCTAAACCGGATATGTTTAAAAAAATTACTATTTGCTTTATCCCCTCTTAGGTTTTTTTCCCCCTGTAATAAATTCGAGTTACAAAGCGAAAAATTATGTGATTTTTTTTTTAAAAAAAATCAATGAGAATAAAATGCGAAGTGTGTAGGTTAATGGAGGGTTTCCTGATTTTCCCAGTGCTGCTGTTTTATCCTTTCCACAAGAAAGGCTTCTTAACGAGCAGAGAATATTCTTTTGCTTGGGGTTATACAATTTAGCAGTTCCAATCATTTCAAAGAAGAAGAAAAAAACTAAAAGGGAAAGAGGAGAAGTATGCCATTCGCTGGTTTAAAACCTATTTCTCTACTGTTGTCTGGTTCAATGACAGGAAAGGTCATCCCCAATCCATTATTTGAATCGTCGCAGCACAAGCAACCCTTTTGTTTCCTTATTCTAGTTTCGTTTTCGAATTCTGAGCTAAAGAAAAAGAAAACATTTCAATCATCAAATAATTCGTTGTTCTCTTTTATCCATCGTGGAGAACAAAGAAGATATTTTTTATTTTATTTATAAATTTCAAAGTAAAACATCAATAAAGAGAAGTATTCAATTCTGGGGATATGTAATACTAATACATTCGAAAGTAAAATTATTGTTTTAAAATTTAAAAAAAAAAGATTAAACGAAATTAAATCTTGGCATCTACATTTCGGAAGGTTTTCTTTTGAAAAATATACCGTAGTGGTTCTCAAACATTTCATTATTAATATAATAATAATAATAATAAAAAAAACTGCAATGATTTTATACAACCATGAACATCAGTAAAGATGTACACTGCTATGTTAGAATATGTTTGCATTACTCTAATGTAATTCAAAAGAAATTCTGTTATTTTGAAGAAAAAAATACGTATATTTATAAAATATATAAAATGTAATAAAGCAATAACTGAACATAAAAAAATAAAAATAAATTACATTCCTTGTAACCGTAGACATCGGGAACGAATTATTCTTAAAAAATGGATGTTCAAATTATTGCTGCATTAGAATAATAATAATTTTATTAGTTTTTTTTTTAAAAGAAACTTGCTAAGGTATCCATCGCGTACTAAGACAAGCTGCGATTGGGGGAGGTTGACACCAACATAATTTTAAGTTGGATTGTAATGAGCATCACTGCAAATTTTAAGGAAATCGGTCTAGCCGTTGTGGCGTATTCGCATACAAACAAAGAAAACAAATGTTGAAGTTGAATAGTAAGGTTTCCCATACTAAGTTAAATAATTCCTTCTCTTTGAAAATTCCCTACACTTTTGAGAACTATTTTAGGAATGATTTAAAACGTCCCCATTTTTGTTGTCATCTGCATTTGTTGAAAAAGGGATCTCACTATTTATTCATTTTTGTTTTTATTAATTGCAATAATATATAGCAAAATATATTCATCTTAGAGCAGTCTAGATAAAAAAAGAAAATGTCTAAATGCGTACCGGCGCTCGAAGTGTTCACAGAACTTACTCTTAACCACAGATTGTTGATAGATCTTTTCAAATGAATATAAAAAGCTTTAGGCTAATAACACCTTTGTTCTCTATGATTATCCTAGCGGATATCAACAGTAATTTCATATGATAATGTAACCTCTCTCTCACTCCAGGAAAATGAAAAGCAATAAACGTCCTTAGTTCTCCAGGAGGTCGTTTAAGAGATTTAGCCTTTGTGCAACTTAATGTGATCTTATAACTATATGCTGATATTCGATATAATTATAATTATTATTAAGGCAAACGTCTCTGGTAAGAAAGAAATGAAAGAAATGTAGCAACTAAAATCAGAAGATAAATTGCAAAACAATGATGTAATCTTTCAATTTCAGTGAAGTTATTAATATAATTAAACAACATTAATCTGACTTCTTCTTAGATAAAATTACAGTGTGTTTAATTGAGCAGCAAACGCTATCTCCGTTTAATCTTTCATTCTTAAATTGTTGACTAATTTAGTTTTGCTAATCGTACGTTAATTTCCCAAATATTACATGCTCTGAATCTCAACAGCAAAATATTTTTACCAGAAAATGATACATTATTATTCTAAATATTATTCTAAAGAACTTGGCAGGAATTCGTTAACTTATACGATATTGCGAAGATAAATTAGTACCAGTTCAAAGCTTAATGTTAACAAAGCTGTGGAATCCTAAACGTTTCTTTCACATTTTTATCGAAAAAAAAACTCCTGTTTATCTTTAATTTTTATTCAGATAATAAAATTTTTCTTTTCAGTGCAGCAAACTTTATAATAGTGGAATTTAGGATGGGGAAATGATACACGACATTCATTCAACAAAAAAGGGAAACAAACTCTAGATAATTTTTGTTCGTGTAATTTATGAGAACAATTTCCATTTTCCATCGGTATCTTCGATCATTTCCTTTGCGTTCCGAGGACTTTAGTAATAGACGGAAATTAGTTCAGAAATAGGCTACTGTGAAACGCTCCATTATTTCAATTAGTTACAAAAGAAAAAGCAACAAAACTTCTTCACTTTATTTACTATCTTGAAAAAACGGCAGTCGTTAAGAAATTAAAAAAAAAAAAACTTCTGAGTTTTCAGAAAGAAGTTTCAGAAAGCTTTGTATTCGAACAATTAAAGTAAAAAGTACATTTGAGAACGTAAAGTTAATAAATGTATTTACACAAATCGCTGTTTATGTTAATAATCTTCATTTAATTGGTATTCCTGTTTTGTACGAAGTCCTAGATCTCTATCAAAAAATGTTACAAATATTTGTCAGATAATATTTGTACAATAGACACACAATCCAATCAAAAATACTTAAAAAAACAAAAAGAACAAAAGGAAAAAAATAATAATAAGCAAACACGTAAAGAGAACGTGTTCTAAAGGATCTATATTTCAACGACAAGTGAAATCCTGTTCCCCCACTGTTTTTCCAGCAAATTACAGCTCGTAAAGCAGACGAATTGTGGGAAGGATTGAGAAGTAGTTCTTGGTCATTAGAATAGTGAATTCACAGAAGTGTTCGGTTTTTTTTTTTTTTTTAATGATGAAACAATTTTAAACTAAACGCTACTTCTTTTCTTGCCCTTCCAGACAGAATTTCTCCTGGAGGAAGAAAGAAATAAGCAACCCTTCTTTTTCTATGTTTGAGGCCAAAGGCAGTGAAGCAGTGAAAGCAATCTTTTTATTATACCCTTCAAACAAACACTTTAGATGCAACGCTAGCTCTTCTTTACAAATTCTTTTGAAAATAATGCGGAATAGATTAAGTCTACTCACCCCCCCCCCCCCCCTTTGTCCCCAGTTTTTCTATTCCTAAGCGTTTTTACAGAAAAGAAAAGACTATACAACCAATCGCTGTATCAGAATAACAAAAGTAATAACAACAATAATATTTTTAAAGCGAATGTAGAGCATGAAATGGACAATTTTCGATGCTGCCAATTAGATTCACGTGAAGGAACATTGAGAGGTGTCAATCTCTACGCCATTCTGACGCCAGGAAAAGCCAGTACGGTATAGTGCTGTGTGTCTTCCAAATCTCACTGACTTGCAGAGAATACAGAAACCTAAAACTGGTCGTTCCTATTCTGAATGTAAATCAAATAGCTTTGGAAAGGTTAAAAAAATCCCAATGTTCTCCTCATCTGAGATTATGAAACTGCTTCAAAGTCTAAGACAAATTACGAAAAATTAGTTTATTACAAAATTGATGAAGATTTACCTTGAATGGAATCTAAAAACAACAAACAAACAAATAAAAAACTAGTAATTTAACCAGATAAAATTGGATCTGATAAAACAAAGAGAGTTGAAGGAAGTGACTGATGAAAAGAAATATTTCCAAGTGGCAAATGAAGTATTTCTTTCTCTTTCTCTCTTCTATTCAGGAAAACTCTCATAAATTGCTGATTAGCTGATCTTATGGTAATAATAAAAACTGAAGCAAAATAAATACTTCGATATTATAAGCTTGAAAGGAAAAAAAACTAAAATATTCTTTGCAACAAACTATAAGACACATAAGAAGAATAAGTTTCAATTCAATATGTCATAAGATATGTGCAATAATATTAATAATAATAATAAATGCAAAAACAATCTTTACATAACAGATATTTTAATGGGACAATTGTTTATTAAAATAACTGTTATGTATGAATTCTATGATGGGATTTTTTCAGTATTTACGCAAATACAATCAAGTAGAATTTTTTTATATCAAAGAATAAGCCAACATACAAATAAAAAGAAAACAAAAACCCAAACATTTAACACATTAAAACGACATGTTTCGATCAGACTAGCTGATCATTTACAAGTAAAAATTCTCAGAGATACAGACGGTTTAAATACATGAATGAACCGACTAAAAGAAGACAGAAATTTGTTAATAGTCTAATATTTTCGAAGAAAAAGTTTTTTCTTCTTACTGTTCAATCAAAATAGCAAATAACAATCTTCTATTATATTTCTTAACAATGCAATTCTTTAACTTTTGTACTTATTTTTGTTGTGATTTTGTTTTTTGTTTTTATAAAAGAGTCACAAAGTTAAAACATATATTATTTACTAACTAGTTAATTTATGCGATGTGCGAAGGCATATTTATTGTCCGGTTGGCGAATTTCTCTCTCCATTTATGAATAATTACGGACGTTAAACTTGCTTTCAATTGAACTTATGATGTTGCCTTTTTGTAATTAATTTCCTTAGTGCCTTTCAGTGAAAGGACAAGGGGTTAACACATTGGATCTTTCAGGATCATTTTTTATTTTATTGTTTTTTTATCTCGGCGGCCCATTCCCGGGATCGAGAATGCTTTTAGGTAAAGCTTTCGCGCAAATGAGCCAAACATCAAGGGTATATTCTGCTGATGACTCCTAATAAGGATGAAACAGCTGTTCAGAATTCCCGTTGATGTTGGCTCAATGTGCGAAGGCATATTTATTGTCCGATTGGCGAATTTCTCTCTCCATTTATAGTTAATTTATACAAAAGAAAAAAAAAAACAAAACACTGTCACGTCATAAAGGAATAAGAAAAAGATGAAGATTTCTTTTTTTTTTTAAATATTCGAAGATCACTTTGTTATTTGCTTATGAGCTGTTGAACAATTAGATGATATCTAATGATCTTGGATAAACTGTAACGATAGGCTCATATGGCCAGAGTGTAGCTTTTTTTTTTATTTAATTCCTTTATTATTGTTGAAAATAATGTTTAATAAGAATAATTTTAAATAATTTAGACAATGTTATTTAATTTAAAACAGAACTCTGACGTCTCTGATCAGAATATGAGAAGAGCTAAATCTCTTATGCAACGACAACAGGCAGTTGGGAAAGACAGAATTGTTTAATAAAAATGTTGACGCAACGCTTCCACAACGATATGCTTTTGTTTTTCATGGAAAGGGACGACAGTTTAGCGAATGCACCTGAAAAACATTCGACTATGAGATGAAAGGAAATCAACATGCTCTGACAGAAGAAAATTTGTTTTAACTGTTATTATAATTCTATCTACGGTAAAGTGGAGAAGCTGACTGAAAACATAAAAATTCTTATAATTCAAATTGTTCTTTTATTTATTTTAATGTTATGTCATTCAAGTATCTTCGGCTATTTCCTATATCATTTTTATGTCGAAGGAATAAATGAAGAAATTGGGGAAATTTAACTCCTTTCTAGTATTAGGATTTGAGTTAATCTATTCTGATAGTATTGCATCATTTAAAATTTAAAGCACAGATAAAATGATGTTACATCTCATCACATGTTCTCTTCCACATATCATTAAGAAGAACATTATCGAAACTTCAGTGGAACAATTTTATTTTTCCAAAATAGAAGAAAAAAATATGAGCTAATATCCTAATATCGGATAGGAACTTCATTGCACTGTCATCTATTGATGAAATGTGAAATTATTATTATAAGTATTAAAATTATTATTGTATTATATTCTATAATTATTAAAGTCCTTGACTTAAATTGTGTTGTGTGTGGGCGTGCGAGGTTTGCAAAATGTTGGTGTTATGTAAATTTATTCACTTTTTTTTAAATTCAAGACATGTCTTAAATAATGAAGACGATTATTATTATTATTATTGGTAAGGTAATAAATATTGAGGAATGTATAAATCGTAATTTATATCTACTTAAATTTGTTCTTTTTGATATTGTCAAATATCGGACTCAATTGGTTGGTTGACGCAAAGCACTCATATTTGTAATTATGATGTCATGTTGGATATTTCATATTTGCTTAAATGATTATGTAATATTTTTGTTCCTATGTCTTTATTTTCACTTCATATGCATAAAATGTATGCAATGATGTCATGAGCAAAATGTAAAAATAAAAGAAATTAAAAGCCGATATCCTATTTTTTTTTTTTTTTTGACTCACCAAATCTCATTTTATTTAAAATCTATTACAATGTTTTGTTCTCTCTAATTTTATCTGTAGAAAAAAACTTGAAATAAATTTCATAAAAAAAAGTTAATATAATACCTTATTTTATATATTAGTCTATGTTATAGATTAAAAAAAAAAATTCCGTATTTGACTATTGATGATTCATATGTAGAGAATCCAGTATCTAGAACTTTATGTTAGTTTAATGAAATAAAAAAAAAAAAGCAAACAATCAACTTAGACCTTTAGGCTTAAATTACTTTCCAATCATTGGACTGTGAAGGCCTAACAAATTTTTTTTTTATAAAGGGTATGTAAATTTTCATTCAGCGAATTATGAACTATGGCTAAAAACTGAAATAACTGTTTCAATAAAGTAATAAGTTTAGAAGAGAGTTAACGAGTTTTGTTTCGGAAGATATACATATTTCTTCAGCAGAGCCGAAGCAGAACCAAGGCAAATACCTTTTATACTAGGGACGAACTTGTTTTCTAAGATCAATGCAACTTTCCATCAGAACAGAAGATTTTTGACCGGAAGACATATTACGACCTTACATAGTGTTTAGTGACCTTTCGTAGTGTTTACTGTTCTGTGATTTACTCAAACACAATCTACTCAATTTCAGAAATAGTGTCACTGCAGGACATGATTCACCAAAGGAGGAATTTCAAATATCGAGGCGGAAATTAACGATTACAACAATAAGCTAAGTCCTAAACTGATAGGACTAGAATCCGGTAATTAGGACGCAGTCTTTCATCCATTACTGAAAAGCGAGCATGACTGAAAAGTGACTTGAAAGAACCAAAAAATATTAACTTTATTCCCCCCCTCATGAGGCAATCCAAAATCCCAAACTTTTTGGATAACGACAGATTCTGAAAAAAATAAAAATAAAAGCAAAGGAATATTTGAGGAATGGAGTGATATTTTTTTAACCTTCTTCAAAACTAATCAACTGAAATTGAAATCGAAGAGGAAGAAAAATTATGGTAATATAAAAACAAGGTAGTATGACACGTGTTACGTAAACAATGTAACAGCTGTTTGTTAACTGTATATTGTACGGTACCGTTTTAAAGTGGGTGATATAAATATATGCTTTATTTCTATTAAATAATAGTTATAGTGAATCATAAGATTTAAAATTCATTTTTACTGAGACTTAATAAAAAAAAAATTTTAAAAATAAAAAATCACACATCAATGTGGTTATTAGTCATTCAACAATAAATCCAACTCGTATATTAATATATGTAATTCTGTATTGTTTTAATTCAAAAAATTCTTCGGTTTAATTCTAATTGTATTTAAATGTTTTATCGTGTTTTTCCATTTCTGGTTTACTTAAGAGAACAGAGAAAGAAATCTCAAAACTCTCTTATATTATCCTTATTTCCATTTTCTTAAGATGTACAGAAGTAGACAATTCAGAAAAGAATTTATATTTAATCGTGCTTTCAACAATTTCCTAAGATTATTTTCAATAGTATTTCCGACAATTTTTTATCCTACATAATTATAATTACAACAAAATGTTAATTTGTATCAATTTTAAAAGAAATCTGGGAAAAGAAATGTATCTGGAAGATTCTAAAATCTGAATATTACAAGGGGAAAAAAAATACAGCTTTAGTGTGAGTGAATAAGAGAGCCGTCATTGTACCTATTACTGTCACTTAGGCAATGTGATGAACGTCATAAAATTGTCTTGACGATCAATCTACGGTGACAAGTGACATCTTTAACTTCTTCACGAGTTATAAATAAAGAGGAGAAAAAAGAAAGACAGAATTATCTGTCGACGAGGATGTCAATGTTCGTAGAGAAACTGTTAGTGCAAAGTAATAACATCCAAGCACTTAACCAATTTCTCAAGTGTTTCAGGAAGCAATCAAAGAAATTAGTGGCATGTTTTCGGTAGCGGAGTAATACAATAAATATTAGAACAGTAAAAGTGAAAAGTTAAAGATAAACAAGCAGCAATTAGTTAATTTTTATTGGTTCTACAAAGATTTTGTAAACACTATTTATTGGTAAGTTTTTTTTTGTTTTTTTTTCCTTTCTTTTTTTCCCAGTAATGAAAATAGTAGAAATAATTCTAAAAAAAATTAAAACACACAGGAAAAAAAAAAGTTCAAAGAAGATAAGATACTCCTCAGAAAGTAACACATGAAAAAAAAACAACAACTTTCTGACGAGTCATGTCTATCTTCTTTGAACCATTAAAATATTTCCACGTCAGGTTCTCAGTCGGTGAGAGGTGAATCTGGCTGATGAGTTTTGAAGGAAGTCGATAAACAGGACCACTATTTCTGACACAAAGGCTAATCATTTTATCATAATGCAAATTGGTTGTAAATTTTGTAAAATTTCAAATAAAAAAAAACACTGAAACAAAAAGTACATGTTAATTCACTGCAACTACATGGGAGACATTCTACAAAAGACGGGAGTTCCTCAAAGAAATTTGACACGTGGAACTATATGAATTAAAAAAAAAATGAAACTAAGTCTTTCTTATAAATTATAACTTTTTTAATATGACGAACAAAAAATTCATTCCTTTGTTGTGTATTTATAACGCTTTGTTGTGTATTTATAATGCTTACAGGCAATCCTCGGGTTACGAACGAGATCCATTCCTGAGAACGTTCGTAAGTCGGATTTGTATGCAACTCGGATCCCCGATGAACAGTTAATGTACGGTAATAATAACCATATGATAATGGCTCATACGTGATAATAATAATACAGTGTAATGCAGTAATTATAATAATAAATACTTGGCAACATGTGCTTTGATCCTTGACCCGCCATGTTGTCTTAGCTGGGCAAACCCAAGAATAGAAACATGTATGTAATAATAATAATAATAATACCCCAGTACTGTAATAATAAGTTACAGAAACTATTGCAAGGTCATAAGAGTAAACAGAGACTCATAAAATCGAATAAAAAAGTTAAAATGAAAGTGATGATGTGCTTAAGTGACCATATAAACAATAAGACTAGCCGCTAGCATAAAGATGCTGCGCCAACAAACCGTTTACGCCATGCGAGTTTGTTTGCATGCGCAGAAGAAACTAGTTCCCGAATTATTAATGCAATTATAAATTATCCTTATGGGAATCCTTGAAAACCAGTTCGTAAGTCGGGTCGTTCGTAACCGGGGACAGCCTGTATTTGTTAAATGCTACAACTCACGAAATACAGATGGGAAAATACTATTGTTTCTACTAATACAGAAGACCTGTTCAACTACTACTAATTTTTTTTTGTGTGTGAAACGAAGTAAGAGACCATTTAAAATTAGCAAATAATAATAAGACCTCGGAATCGAAGAAAATAATGAACAAAAAAAATCTGCGTCTTCATAACAGTAATTTAGATTCAATTGCCTTGGAAACGCAGTCAGATGAGAAAAAATATAATTAGCACAACATATTTATGATTCAGACATCCTAAGTTTTTTTTCCTCTAATTTCGCTTGTTTTTCAGAATTTAATGAATAACACTAGCAATAGAAAACTCATTACAATTTATTAAATATAATAAATTATATTTTAAGACGGTTAAAGAGAAACCGTTTAAAACGTAAACCGCTTTAAAAGGAAATACACAGTAATGGAAGGATTCATTACCGGTTTTAAATTAAAATCAAGATGAAAGATTAAGAAGAAATAGATTCTTTAAAAAAGTAGCCAAATAAAATAGCTCTTTTTAAACAGGTTTTTACCTACTACTGTAATACGCCTAATAGCAAAGATATTATTTAAATAACAATAGATTTAAAAGCAATAAGAATTCTGCGAGATTCCGTGAAAATAATTACCATTAGCTATTCTTGGATCTCTTTCTGTGAATGGTCGATTTAAAGATTAAATTCAATTACAGATAACTAGTAGTTACGGAGAATTCATCTCCTTGATTATACCATTAACAAAGACTGTCCAAATTACAAATGGCCTTTCAACAAATTATAAGAATAAAATTTCCTGATGTTAAAGTGAATGAATCACCATTTTAATTTTTTTTTTTGGTTAACTTTTAAAGTTTAAAATTATAGTAGTATTCTCAATTCTTATGGAATATAAAAACTAAAACTCGTCTGTTGTGCGCACTTCAAGCATTCCCAACTTTTGCCAAATTACCCCTGCAATGGAAGAGCTTGTTTTAATGGTGACCAATAAGATTCCGATTCTGGATGTGTTCCAACAGAATATCTAATTCATAATATTAAGAAGCGGAAACACCATCGTTTTATGTTTCCCCAACAGATTCTCTCCTTTATCAAGAAAATAGTTCACTTTTAATAAGAGAACAAACAAAAAAGTATTCTGCGTATTTATCGTGAAGTTAAATCCTTTAAATATAACTTATTCGTTAAGTGTTCTTAATAAGTTCCCTCAATGATATGCAAAATATAGTAATTGTTTTATTTATTATTCTTATATCATATTTGGCAAATCCCAATAGTTTTTCAGGATAACATTTTATAGTTACCATTTATCTGAGATTCCCAACAGAAAAAATATCACAAACCATTCACATTTAAGAAGAAAAAAAATGTCATGTATACAGTTTATATATACATACAGAGAAAGAGAAATATGTATGTATATATGTATTTACATTTTTTGTACAGGCTTTTACAAAACTGTAATGATAAAAGAAAACCAATATGATTATTAATATAAATCGGTAGTGAATTTGCTGGTTTTGAAATCTGGTATTTGATTATTACGAATAGTCAAGCAGATTATAAATTGCAACTTGAATATTTATTATTGCTCTTTTACCATAAAAAACCCACTACCAAGAACACATATTATCATCTCAACTCAGAGTTAGTTCAATGTCAAAACAAAAATGAGTAGCCTAATGATTTGCCCTTTTCTTGTGGGCTGGAAATTATTACTATTTTCTGCATGACTCTCACGTCCTCTTTCTTTCTTTACGAATCGTTTAATTTTCCATTCCATTATTTTTTTTTATACTTTGAAATTAAGAAAGGATTTGCTTCAGACCAAACAAAAACTCTATTTTCTTTATCCTTTTTAAAATGCTTGATGATGCATTGTTTCTTTAATCTTTCTCCTAGGGATTAACTGAAATTTTGTTTTTGCTATTTTTCTAACTAGTATCTTACGCCGAAAGCTAACTGCATTTCCCCTAATGGTAGAGATGATATCACATTGGATTTAGTCAATCATTACTCTGACAATCGAATGACTAATTTTTCAATAACAATATCCGATGATGACATGTAAAGACTTTGATTGTTAAGGAGCGTAATTTCACCACACTTAACAAACGATGCATAAAAACATAACCATATTTCGATGGAATGTGATCAAGTGCCTATCTTTATGAGCAATAAAGCTTCGAATCACTTGCATTATGTATAATTGTGAGAGAAGTGATGTTCTTCTCCCTATTTACCCAATAAAAAGTGAATTTTGAATTATCGAAATTGAATGGACTACTTTAGCTGACTTGTGAGAACAGCTAATTTGACACAAAGATTTAGAATCTACAGTATTTCGAAATAAAACAACAAGGTCCAGAATATTTTCTCAATATTCTGATCCTTTGTCTTATGCATTTGCATCACTATATTTTTTTTCCTCATTTCGATGAAGATAACTCATGGAATTGTGGAAAAAAAAAAAGAATTAAACGAAAAAAAATTAAATGAAAGTCATAATATTCAGATCCTTTTCCTGCGATAAGATGAGCTCAAAAAAACTTTGTTGAAAGTTGAATGGAAGGTTTAATAACAAGCTATTAATTTATTAAATCTTATCTTCACTTCTCTAAATAGGAAGGTAAGAGTATAAAATAATCAGTAAGTCGGAAACTATGAGTTTCGATGGAATGAATGATCTCTCATCTCCTTACTAATTCTGATACAAAATGCCTGACTGATGACTACTAGTCTACAAGACTTCTTAATTTCACTTTATCCGACTTTATATAGAGAAGTATCAGTTTATTGTTAAGTTTATAGTATCTACTGTCTTTTCAAAACAAATGTTTGGAAATTACGATGCAGGTAAAGTTGCTATTTAAGCCTTGTAATTCTTTTAAAAGATTTTTTTTTTTCTCATTAGATAAATGCTTTTCCAATTTTAAAACGGAACAGGAATTTTTTCAAAATTGAACGGATACTCATTCAGACATCAATGACGATTCAAAATAATTCAGGAGGCGAAAGGAAGGAAGATAATCATAATATTGAGACTAATTTGTTTTTGACTGAAAAAAAAAAAAGAAGTTCAGTGATTAAAAAAAAATACCTTAAGATATTGTACATCTGTACTAAGCTCTGAAGTATTAACAAAAAAAAATAGAAAACGAGGAGTCTTCCTTGTACAAGAAGGGTGGATTTTCTAATAACCGTGTTCCATGAGTCCTTTGCACCAACAAGACGTTCAATCGATCACTCGGGAGACGAAATAGATACCGGGAATCCAATTACAAGGCGGGGGTGCCAAGAAAAAAGAAAAGTTTTAATCCGACGCGTGCTAGTTCCGCTCCATTAAAATTCGTCCGTCTTTCATATGAATGCCAATTGTTTCTTGGAAGCGACAATGTGAGGAAGGTACCAGAAAGAAGAAGGGTTAGCAACGGAAATCGAACCAAGCAATCTTCCACTATCCAGTCAGAAAAGCAGAATTACTTTATATTGGAGCTGTTAAAATGTTTCGCAGATCTGGGAATTAACTGTGTTACATATGTTGAAATTATCTTTTTAAAATAAAAGACATCGAAAAAAGACATTAATGTGATATATTACAAAACTTCCTGATGTCTTATTGTTTTGCAATGCCATTCAATGATGATCAAGACACCAGGATATAAAAACAATATTAGTATATGTATTCAGTAAAACACAACAGGTTTGAATAAACCTTGATATTTACAAACTAATTTCTTCTATAAATTAACTGATACATTTTGAGGCTTTGCTTGGATCGTCAAACCTTCAATCCACAAAGTTTTATAACGTGGAATTTCTTTACGCAATGTAAAGACTTACTTAATACAACTGGTTCTTTTTGTTAGAAATGCTTCCTAATTCTTATTATAAAAAGCAAAACTATTCACTTTCGGATAGCGAATACAGTAGTTAAAATCATAACAATAAAGCAATATTATTGGCCGCTATTTTCGTTTCGACGGACAATGCAAATAGCAATTTTATCAACAGTCCATTTATGTACAAAGGCTTTCCACTATTTTTCGACTGCATTTTCATTGTTAACTTTTCAAATTTCTACATTCCACGAGAGCTCGGCAAATTTAACGAAGATTAATTGTTAGCAAAACACCAAAGTTTTAATTGATTAATTCTTTCCTTTGATCTTTCAGCAAAGATGAAGAGACGGCGGCGAAGGAGTTTTTGTTTACATTAATGGGGTGGGTGGAACCTCATGAAGTTGTATTTTGCCTGAAAGAAATATTAAACAGAGATCTGCTCCGATAATTCTCTTAAATTTTAAAATGAAAAGTAAACATGCACGGACTGATTTATCTTTCGGTTCGTTATTCATTTTATTTTTAAGCGAAAAAGCTTTAAAAAAAAAAAAGACGAAAGAATTTTAACTGGATATTTGACTAATTAACAAGAAATTTTTTTATTTCAAAAACAAATTATTATGTAAGAGGAAAAACTTGGAAGTTACTCCATTACCTCGTGAGAAGAAGAGGAAGGTCTTTTGAGAGCGATTAGCATCACTTTGTTGACCTTTTCTCGTCTTTTAGTGGCACTCCTACAGCTTTCATTACTCAAATTTACCCCTTTTATCAAGAGAAATGAGAGGCATTTACCAACCCCTCGTATCGACGTCTTCATTTGCGGGTGGAATGGAATCTGTCACCCCCGAGGTAAAATGGCGAGGTGAACGGAGTGCGTGAGGCGGGGGTCGCCGACCAAACGGGGGTAGCGAATTACCGCAATCAAATTTGCAGTTAATTTCGCCAATAACACGGAATATCGCTACCGACGAACTCACACACACACATATCGCTACACGTCTCCCACGCAAATTCACAAGAGCCCTCTGTATCACAAATATTTATAAAATCTTCACCGCGCAAGCTAGAAGGATCCAATTAATGAAAAAGATTTTCATTGGACTGAATTACAACTACAGCAGCAGAGAAGATATTTCAATATTGAATTTAAAACAATTATGGAAACGTAAATTATTAGAAATTACAGATTATCCACATTAATATTTTCTATCACAAAGAAAAAAAAAAGGCATTTAGTACAAAATATACCATTGACAAAAGATAGAATATATATCATTTCCCTTTCATGGTTCGCGAGAAAATGGTTGCACTGGTATATATTTTTTTTTAATCGCTTATGTAATAATTATAATAAATTACAAACCCAATGTAAAATTTTGGATTTTTTTTTTTTTTTTGTATAGTCTCAAAACTTTAAAGCTTAGTTCAATTTCTGAGCCAAACAGTAAAACTAAATATCAATTCGTTTATGTACCAAAGAAAACAATTAAAACCTTTAAAAAACAATAAATGAAAATAAGTTAAAGCAGTTAAAAAATCCTGTAAAATAAATTGATAAAAATGCTAAAATAAATCCCAATTTAAAATTTGCATTTTATTGATTTTAGATGGTAAGAAACAGAACTTTTAATATAAAATTTAAAAAAAAAAGTAAATTAACAAATAAATAAATTCGGTAAGACGGCAATCCCAGGATTAGGTTTTATTTTCCTTATCTTTAAGTATATTGCGAAAGTATTTTTAATCTTATGTTGAGATTAAGCCGATTTGAAGAATAGAAAGAGTGGAAAAAATTACGAGTTTCACAATGAGTTGTTATTAATGACTTTTTCTGTTTTTAGGATTCAAATCGCACGACTGGTCAAAAGGTTTTGAATCTACAATAAATATGATTGCTGAGTATGAGTGTGATATTTTCTTTTTGGTTCCAATGCTGGAAGTGAGAGTAAAGATCAACATTCTTTCTAGGTCTCCTCAACGGGGTAAACAGGATAGATGAGTCCTAAAAAGGACAAAACAGCCGTCCCAGATTTTCACTCGTAACAACAATAATGTTGTGAAAATAATCATTTTCTCCCCCGTTGTTATTGAAGTCTGATTTTAAGTTACAAAAATTAAAGTAAAAGATACCTAAACTTAAGTTGAAAAAAAAAATGTTTCTATTCTGTCAGGGTCAAAAATAGTTATATTGACAAAGGAAGCTTATAAAAACAAGAATTCGGTTTATATCCTGCACTGTATTCCTTACTGAATTTGAAATTACAAACCTTCAGATCTGAAGGGAAAATATTCAGATAAAGGCTAATGCTTCGAGTTAATAAAGCCAAACGGGATTCAATATTCCTTTTGACTGAGGGCTGCTGTTGATGGGTGGACTCGAGGAGGGTGGTCGCCTTCCCCCTCGTTCCTTTTTTTTTTCCGTCCCCTCCAATCTCTGGGAGGAATAGCAATCTATCGTCTATTAGTGGCCTATTCCGATAGTTCTTAAGGGGCTTTTATTGGGTAATTTCATTAGTATTCATTGTCTTTTTCTTTATAAGAAATTTTGAATCAATAATTAGACAAAGTTGAGCTGAGCAATTCCAGTCAAGTTCATTCGATTCAATGCAAATCAATACGTCCCTCAACATTTACTCTTGAAATTCACTCCCTCGTGTTTTTAATTCCCTCCTAATCCAATTGAAATGTCAGAAGTGGAAGTAGAACTAGAAGCTACAGTTCCTAATGAAAAGCAGTGCATAGAAATAGAATGCAGTTTATTCTTCTATTTCTGCAATAATTCAGATCAACTGATTTAAATTTCTGTTCAACATCAAGTTACGCTCGAAACTCATTGCTGTCTCTAAGTTATCTCTTTTGAGGGAAGATAACTTTGCAAGTAACCAGTTGAAACATTTGCCATTCCGATAAACCACAATACTATTGGAAATGTTATTTCATTCTTATAGAGTCTACTTTTTATCTTTTTTGTGTTGCTGTGATTTTTTTTCTTAACTGAATTACGTTTCAAAAAAAAAAATAGGAAGGAATTTAAAAAAAAAAAAATACTTATATTAAATCAACAATATAATTATGTGAAATTGGGTTTTTAAGTTCTTATTAATAAATGATTAATTAAATAAAGATTAACTGACAACATTTCGTAAAAAAAATTTTTTTTTTTTTCTTTAAATGTTGGCGATCAAAATCAGAAAGACAGAAATGCGTGTTAGAAACATGAAAACTTCTGGTTTGTGAAGTTACAAGTCAATGACTATACGTAATCTGTTATAATATACTAATAATAATCGCACACATAGATACGGGGTTATCTTTTAAATTCGGCTTTCCTTCGGAAAATAAGACAATGTAAAGCCGAGCCACGCCTGCACTTTACCGATATTTTTCCATTGGACCATTTTCCATGATTTTTACTAACAGATGATAGAAGACGCAAAGGTACTTTAATATCATAAATATTAACAGAAGCTCGTTCTATTTTGGTTTTAAGAAGAGAGTGTTTTTTGTCTTACGGCGATCGGCCAATTGAAAGAAGGTTCAATAAACGTAGGGCATCTTTAGTGGGTCAATGGAGAGAAAAAGGCGGTCAATTGAATATTTACCAGAAACAATTAGTGAAGGCTTTTAAGGGTATTTAAAACACCTGCAAACAAAACACTTCTATTCAAAAATCTAAATATAAATAGAGAAAGTAATTCGCCCATTAGTTTATTAATCCATCATCTGTTGTAATTTCAATAGTATCTCCCGCACTGCTACCACCAATCTCGTACAAGTGCTTCTAAATCCGGCAACTAAATACAAAAATTTACAGTTCATTTTCTTGATATTTAAAACTATTACAAAGTAATTTAAAGTAGAATTACGGCATTAAATAAACCTATCTCCAAGTATTACCTTATAAAATATTTTTTTTTTTTTAAATATAGAAGCTGTCTCCGATAGAAACTCAATATCAGTTATTCTTCTTCTTACATATTTACAAAAGCTAGAGCTTTTAGAGAGAATAATAACTTAGTAATAGTTTTGTTTGTTTTTTAATAAATAAACCTAATGAGAATGCTAAATACTTTCTCATTTTTTTATCAACACTACAATGAAAATAATACATATTAAAAATATTATATAATGTTTTTATAACAAATATTAATGTTTATTACAGTAATGCGATTATGGAAACTATAAATAGGAGCAATTTACCTGTAAAACGCGTCGTCTTAAAGGAAGGAAGGAAGTAAGATAAATAAATAAAAGATTTTAGCATCAGAAGGAACTAGCTTCAAAATGGACACGATATCCGTTCGTATCAAGAGAAATTTCTGGAAACAGCAGCAATTTCCAACTAACTGATATAAACCGTTATTTTTATATAAAAGTTGACTATTTATTCTAATAATTTACTTAGTTTTTATATTAAGCTACCAATTTCTTGTTTTTAATGACTATATTGTGTCTTTATAATCCTCCCAGAGAATAACTTTATTAAAAAATATATTCATACGTAGGTTTAATAAATCAGATTCCAGACGAATCGGAGATTAGTATTTCTCTCCTCTTTCAGTTTCAAAAAAGGAAAAATAGTTTTATCTTCTTCTGACGCAGTAACATCCGTCATTAGCAGTAGTAGAGATGATTTTCCGATGTTCTTAAAGACATGACCTATCTTCTAACGCTTAAAGAAAAACCTATGATATCAGAAACCCCGTTTACTACTATAACAATTCAGTGATTTCAATGCTTTCTTTCTGTTAGATTAATGGTAGCAATATTTTGTGAGGCGAAATCAATCCTACACCAAAGCTGTCCATCAGTTTTCACAGAAAATGAGAAACAGTGGAATGATTTTCTTTGAGAATTTTATCTTCAGTTTCTACCCCTCGGGAGATTGTATTCCTCATTTCTGGCACCAATTCCAATAACCTCCCAAACATCTAGGTTTTAGAAAAGCGTGACTTAATCTATTACGTACAAAAATAAAAAAAATAGATTTAAATAAAATAAGGAAAGAAAGAAAAAGGGTTTGGACTTCTCCTTTAACAGTATTTTTAGCGCTGATGAACAGTAGTCGTTTTCCTATCTCTAAGTGCGTAGGAGCACTGATGGAGGTTTGGGTTAAGCACTGGTTAGGTTTCTCTTTTACCGCAAAGGTATTTCTCCTCCATTCGTCTTATCGCGATCTCATTATCATTACCATTTCTCTTCTTTTCCTTCTTTGTTTATCCTTGAGATTGTGATAGAAAGGAACTAATAACACACAACATTCTTATACACTCGAGATAGTTGTCTGATAGCTGGTGCGGAAACCGGTAAGTATTTTTTTTTTCCTTCTGCTTCGAAGATAACAAATGTTTACAAATGGTGCAGTTCAATGGGTCTAAAGCTCATGGATTTGTTGTCAAGCCTCTTCACGTTTTCAAGCACTTTGGTAAAAAAATAGACTCACATAAAAATCCAATTGTAGATTACCCACTTCATAAAAAGTATTAGAAAACAATTAAAACAAAAATCATGGCTCAAATACAGAAATCAACAAGTTTCAAAACTGAAGTAAAATCCATTAGCATTATTACATTTATTCAATCATCTCCCAAATTTATCTACACAAAACAGTATTTTTATTAGATAAAACAAAGGATTTCCTTAATTTATTCAATCTTTTTAATGGTGGTATTCTGAAGATACTTGGCTTTCAAAAACTGGAAATTGGTTAAAGAACGAATGCTTTTTTAGATATGGAGGGAATTATGGAGAGAAATCTTGGAAATTACATAATTATGTTGTAGAATGTTGTTGTATAATTTTGCCCTCTACTGCATAATTACATCACTCAAGCATCACCTCCTCCACTAATTAGGCAATGATGCGGCTGCTGCTACTGTTTTGTTTACCCCTTCCATCTCCCACAAACTATTCATTTATAACTGTCCTTCCCCCTCCTCCCACTAACCTACAAAGTGTCCACTATCATTTGTGTCAGATCCAATTACTTAATTTATATTTGTTACTTCTATTGCATATCTATGATGTTATCAAATATACAGAAAAAAAGATTTTCATTATTTATATATCGTCGTAAAGCTAACAGTTGAAAGATTATAGAATAAAATAAAATAAATATTTTGCCACTGACAAGAAGATATCGCATAATTACTACAAAACATTCCAGTATATTAGAGGAGATCTTAAAGACCCTTACTACTAAAAAGAATAGACAATGTTAAGACCTACACCTTCCCCTTACACCAAGATAAAAAGCTACCAGCTCACACCAAATAATATATGCTCCATTTATAATAATAATAATAAAAATCAGGAACTTAAAAAGAGATAAATTCGTTGCTTAATCGAAACAGACTTTAAAGACTGTTCTTTGACTTCAGAAACCTTAATTTCCTAATTGAATTAAATCACTGTTAAATTTAGTAGACTAATGTTTGGATCTAGAACTCGTGTATTTATTACTGGATAATTCTGACTATAAAAGAGAGCATCGCATAAGAGATGGATAATTAAATGGGAATGTTTTAAACCATCAAAGAACGGAATGACTGACCAAACAAAGTTAATGGGTTCTCGTAACCGACAAGGCTTCAATTAAACTCGTCCAAAAGCCATCGAGTCCCCACCGCAGTCTGCCCATTTGTTTCCCCGTCGCTTCTGGTCCCAAGCTCGGTGGGCGAAACACCTGTCCTCGGCGGTGGTAGGGAAAACAAATTAAAAGTCGGTGGCTGTGTTTGTGAAGCACTACTGCGCGCAGCCCCATCCGACTGATATTGTGCGTTCATGGAATATTACGTTCTCAAGCCATCAGCACAATGGCACCAGTCGAATTGCAATTTCAAGACGATCACCAGCGACTTTTCTATTCACGACTTCCGAAGGAAACGCCTAAAAAAAACTATACCATCGGTAACATCGTAGATAGCCTATTATTAGAGCAGTCAAAAATACCTTTCAACAAAATTACAATTGATAAAAAGGATTTAAAATATCCCATGTCAATATCAAAACAGAAACAAAATTATAACCTTTCAAAAGTGAATGTTAATCATTCAGTATCATTATTTACATGAGTCCAACTACAATTCAATGATTAACATTAATACAAAGGATCAAACACACAAAAACAATAGAGATATAAAGACTAAATAATTTCATGACATGTTGCGAAGGTACTATTCCTTCTTCGTCAGATGATACTAAATAAAAAAATTTGTATTAATGTTTATACACACAGAATGGATAATATAAATGACTAACATTTTATCAATCTACGTAAATGCTGTTGTAGTATTAATATATGGTAGGGAAGCAAAGCTACGAACGGAAAAAACAAACTAACGTTAACCAGAGGTGTCTATCAAAATGATAGATTATTAGATATTACGAATATTAGATTAGATTATATTGTGGAGAATGCGGGTGGTACGAAAGCCAAGCACTGCGATCTTAAATCTACCAACAGAAAGGAGGACAGACGGAGAGAATGATGTAGAAAGAATGGTGGAAGTAGGAAAACGAGAGAACCCCGAGAAACCTAGCCCCACACCAGTAGCCAGAGGTGAGAGATTGATGTCATAACTACACGACCACAAACGCCGCTATTGCAAATCTTAGTCAACATTAATTTGTCGCATCTAAATTTGCATCGGATTTGCTGATGCTTACAATCGATCTTATAGTTAATATAACCTGAAGCTAACTAGGCAACCTCGTATTACTTTATAAATTGTCGTAAGGTGACAATTTATAAACCCAGTTCTTATATAATTTGCTAATTTCGTCTGTTTCATGTTTCAATTCCATGTTGTTTCCATGAAATTTTATCCTTGGAAACTGACCTAGACAACTGAAAACATACGTTCAAAACCAAATAATTTCGCATACTTACTCAGTTTTCTACGCTGATTTTGAAACTCAAAACCATTTTTGCCGTAGAAGTTTCGTTCACAAGTTAGCGCAGTATTTAGATTATACAAAAGTGAGTTTTAAATGCCTTTCGGCGTTATGAGTCAAAAATAATAATTAGTCTTTAGATAAATTAAACTTTAGATATGGTTGGTATTTCGTTTTTCTTTTTGGGTGGAAAATGATCCTTTAGATTAAACTCTCAGAACCTATATTACAGGTGTAGAGGTAAGAAGTACACCGAAATAGGTCTGATAAACATTAAAAAAAAAAAAAAGTTTCAAATCAAATCATCAATCGAATCAAATATATATATATATATATATATATATATATATATATATATATAAATTGCTAAGTTCGTCTGTCTGTCTGTATAATTAAGCTATTAAGATAGAACCACGATTCTCAATGGTACCATTGAATCAAAAGTACTCAAATTGAATGAAAATATTAGTTCATTGTGTCATTCCATGTTGTTTACATGAAATTTTATTCTTGGGAACTGACCTCGACAACTGAAATTCTAACAAAACATACATTCAAAAACAAATAATTTTGTTACCACTGCGTCCATTTTAATGAAATTTGGCATACTTACTCAGTTGTTTACGCTGATTTCGAAACTTAAAACCAATTTTGCCATAGAAGCTTCGTTCACAAGTTAGCACAGTATTCAGATTACATTTACTTTATATTTGATAGTTGATAATAAAATGATTTTTCAGATTTTTTTATGTCTGTCGTCCGACAGGCTTTGCTGCTATTAATAATAATAATAAAAAGATAGATTTAAGATGAAAAGATAATATCGAATATCTTGGGGTGTTTTTTTTTCTACTTTAATTTGTAGAATGTGGAAAAGTGGTTAAGATGCTTTGCAATAGATGTCGCTTTGAATTCCTGGAAGTCGTAATCGATCGCCAATTAGCCCCTAGTTCATCTTTTCTTGTGGCAATTGTAGCTTTCATTTTAAATTAAAATCCGCGCTCACAAATTAAAATATATGAGAACTAGTAGAAACAGGAAAAAAAAAATACTCAAAAAATAAAATAAAATTTGTTTTCGTCATCAAAGAGGTTTTAAGAATAAACTAACTATAACTCTAAATTACTTCATATATTTATTTGAAAAGCAGAAAAAGAAACTGACTTTCAAATGTTGTTGGTTTGTTGTGTTTTTTTCCTTATCAACAACATCAGAGTAATGCTTCCTCTATAATGGAAGTGATATAAACTGATGTGGGGTTAAAATGACTTACGATCTGATCCTAATTACCTGAAACCAACAACGATAATTAATATTAATTTGTTTGCAAATGAATCCTTCATTAAATTTTCATTTGGTGCTTGGAAAGGAGAAAATGAGAACAAAGTCAAGAGAGAAAAAAAAAAAAAAGGTAAACAAAACAAAACAGGAATACTTAAGATTCTAGATCAACACAACAAGAGAGAACACAATGTTAACACGAAACTTATCAATGAATTACAGTAGATAAGAAAGTAGTTACGTATGTTGAGAATGCGGCCAAAGAACTGGAAGCCTACTTTCCTCGCAATATTAAAGTACTGCAAACATCAACATTCTCTTCAAAAAAAAAAAAAAAAAAAAAAAGAAATTGCTTTTCTTTAAATAATGATTTTATAAGCTTATTAGTCACGTTTTGCGCAATTGGTTCATCTTATTAAATTCGCTAAATTCCTCTCGTTTCACTGTGTTGTTTTTTGTTTGTTTGTTTTTTTATAAATGTGAAATTATTTTGTCAAGAAAACTTCGAGAGACGATTATTTTTTTTTTTTATTTTAATTTTTTAAGATATTAATCGCAAACGTTAAGCAGAACATAAGATTCCTATCTAAAGTTTTATAAACTCACAACACGCACAAATAAACTGTGGTGAAATCACGATTTCATCAGGTCGCCATTCAGATAAACAATTAAATAATTAAAAAAAAAATACTAATTATTAAGAAGATCCCATCACTCTGATAACAATGTATCGTTTCTTTCTAAGTACTTAATTTATTTGACTTATATGGCTGATGTATTTCTTTTTTTTAATCTGTATGATCAGTTTATATTAGCGTTGAAGTTAACTACAAGAACAATAACTCCTGAAAGATGAAATAGATCTCCATTTGTCTATGAAAAAAAAAAAAATCTCAGGAAACTGAATTATTGATGGAACCAATTTATTAGGAACTTTTCCAAATAGGTATGAGATGATAAGCCAACTACACATTTTCAAGCTTTTCCTCATAATTCTATGTTAGAAGAAAGACGTCTGCCGCAAATCTTTAAGGTCCATTTACGGATAGGAACAAACTTAAAATTCACAGCACTTGTATCATGTTTTCGTAATTCAAATCTCGAAGCTCAAGGATCCCAACCTCGAATTGGAACAAAACGCGAGATAATCTACAATCAAATATGAGAAGAAAAAAGAACCATTTAAAAAAAAACAAACAAAGAAACAAACAAAACACGTTCACACATATATTTAAAATAAGTCATTCTGGAACACGGACGATAAAATCACGGCATTCCTTTGTGGGTAGATTGCGATTCGTAGTAAAGGGAAACGGAGGGAACGTCATAAGAACCCTTTTTCATTTTCCACAAGGAATTCTCTATGAAACACTTGAGATCAAACAAGATTAAGGCAGGCGAAAATGAAATCTCGAGATATAAACACTAGAAAGAGAGGAGGAGGAGGAAGGCCATGGCACCACGACCCACAATCCAGCTTCAACTGCAAATATCAGGGGTTCACACTTCATAGACAATATCTGGAAATAGTTATATAGGTTAGAAATAGCAATTGAATTGCAGCTCGTATTCGATTTCTATGGATCACTGTTGGGGTGGTTAATAATAAATTTCAAATACCATTAATCATTGTTATGCCAACCTACTAGAAGAAAGCAAACGTCAATGTTTAGTTTTAATAACCTAACAATGGTTAACAGAATTCTGAGACATAAATAGAAGAAAGAAGCAAAAGTAAAGGAAATCAAAAAAGCCTTTAGATTTCTAAACAAAAATGTTTAATGTAAATGAGTAATTTCTGAAAATCAGAACTTGATGTAAATTTAATAAAATCTTTCCCTTTTTTTTTTCCCTTAACGAAAGCTCCCGCAAAATAGGCCTAATATAAATTATGATTGTTAAGAAGAAAGATAAAAAGTAAATTCCTCTAAAGTCTCATTTTAATTCTGTGCTATGTATCTTTTTCTATTTTGTTGATGTTCGACAAAGAAATCTTTGAAGAAAAAAAGTCTTTTTCACTATTAAATGGTTGTTTTACTTAAAAGATTTCATTGTGGTTGGTTTTTGTTTATTTGCTTGAAATTATCAATATGATATGTTTGGTTTACAAATTCTTGACTTTATTGCATTTTCTATTTAATTCTTCTAAGTCATAATTTAAAAGAAAAGAAAGAAAGAAAACAGGAAACCGGTAGCAGTGCGGCTGTTACCAGTATGAACACGGTAAATAAGCATGAAATGGTTCAAGAGTAAGGTTTTCTATTTCAGTTATTTTGTGTAAATAATGGCTAGAACGAATGGAGGTGTTTTCCCTATAAGTAGCTCCTCCGTTCAACGGAATGAAAGCTGCTGCATTGATTTTTCTCAATTCGCTCATAAATCGTGGGCGGGCCATTTAACCTACCATTAACAAAACGATGCAAAGACAAGTGAGAGGCTCGAAGCCTATTTACGTGTCATTTATTTGCCAAATTTCCTATTACTTATTTACTTTGAGATTTTTTTTTTTATTCGTTTGCTATTTTGATGGCGTCGGATCACGCTATGAACTGGCTTTAAAAACCAGGGCAAGCGAAGTCATCATTTGTTATTTACAAACAGCGTCGAAGGTTCAGAGAGATTAGGGACTGTCTATAGATTACAGAGGCGATTTTGAAGTTTTCTATCCCTTTCTCTAACGTTAACATTTTATAATTTTTGATCTCCTTTTTTTATTTTTTATTATTTTAATCAATATATATTTTCTTTCATTTTGTTTTTTAAAAAATAAATGTATTTATGAGCAATTTAATTAGTTACTAACTACTTAATTAAATGTAGATGATGAACTAAATAAACATAGATGAATTAAAAAAAAAAAAACTAACTAATAGTTAGTTAAAAGTAGACGAATATTACTAAAAACGATCAAACACATTGATTTATTTACTGGGCCTTCTGTCGCAAACCGCCAACACCCTATAAAATTACATAGATAATAAGTAAACATTAGTTATATTAGGAAAGGTTCAGCTTTGCTGGAAAGTTTAGGTTATCCCTATATTTTTCAACACAGATTTTTTCATTGTAAGTATTCGATTGTCAACTATTTTGTTATTTTAAGCCCTGAATAATTTATATTTACCGGAACTCAATGTAATTTTAGAACCTCTTATTTTGTTTTTGTTTTTTATGTTCTTTTCAATTAATCCTAAGAATTCTACTACGATATTAAATAATCAAACACAGGCTATATTAAATTCGTTGGAAATCCAGTGTTCGCTTGAGGCGCCTTCGACCTGAGCACCCTCAGTGACCCACTCAAGCAACAGCTAATTCCATTTTGAATTCAACCAACGAAGGCTTCTTATTCATCAATTCAATCGAACCAAATCTACGAAACGACCAATAACCTGGCTTTTTCTGGATGATAAGGACCACGAAACCAACTGTTTAACAGGAAAAAGCAACGCATCCAGGTTTCCTATTTTAATTAAAAAAAAACAAAATAATACCTGAACTCTTCTTTCTATTAAGTCCTTTTCTTCGCATCTTTTCGTTTTTTTTGTTTGTTTTTTGCTTTTTTTCCTGCATCTCCCAATAATTTAGGAATGGCATTACATATGTATCAATAAACTAATACGAAAATCCCTAGTAAATACTGAAACAGGCAAATGATCTTACAAAGGAAATGAACTGGGCTTTGATGAAAGATTGGCAGGAATCGATCGTGGCAATATTTCTAATTTTCTAGCCTCCTTATTTAAATAAAATTAGGCCTTTATTAATTTTTAAACCAATGAACAGATCGTCTCATATGAATTTGAAATTCATTACAGCATTTGATCTTAGAATCATTTAAAATTTTTGCCTGAAATATATATTTTTTTTTTTTAGTTATTAAAATTAAATGAATGTCAGCCTAAAATTTTATAGTAGCTCTAATATTTTGTTTTCATTTTTGTAAACAATTTCGTAACCTTTTTTAATAATTAGGAGTGTGTTTAGTAGTTAAAATAGATTTACTATATAATGTAAGTCTCAAGGAATTCATATTGATCTCATAGTAACAAATTCAGCTATAAAATCCTTACAAAGATTTTAAGAAATGCAATTTCATTTTAATTTATTATTTAGAGGAAAGTAAATTTCATTCTTTTCTAAGAAAAGAAAGAAAGAAAAATATTTCATATTGATTCAATTACTCTAGTACAGCCTCCCACTTGTAAACAAAATAATCAGACTAAAAATCTTTGACATTTTCAATAATAAAGTAGCAACTTAATTTTTCTGAGAATTGCTTTCTTATATTATTCTTATTTCTTATATTATCATCCACTGTTTAAAATGGCAACTGTTTGAAAGCTGTCTATTTTTGTATTGTTAGTCTTCGGGAGGACATCGGCTGAAGTCAGACACAAAAGCACCTACTCCACATTCAAACTCTTCATGAATTTGTGGTCATAATTTAAGAAATGAGGCGAACGACCAGATCAGTTCTCTGTCTGTCTCTTTTGTTGGGCCATCGGACGAAAAACGTGCTCGACAAACACAGTCGCTGCAGTGCAATTAGACCTAAATCACATGCAACAATACAATGGCAGTACTAGGAAATAATTATTATCAGCGCACTCTATCAATACAAAACGATAAAAAAAAAAAAAAGAAGCAAGTTCGAATTGTCCTACGCCGTAGGAATATTAAATGATCGCAAGCCCTTTTCTGCCTCTGGCAATCACAGCCTCGAGAACATGGAGTAAGTGGAGGGAGGGTCACCGAAATAGACGAATGACTCAAGATTGTTGATATAATTTTTTTTTTTTTGCCTTCTTCTTCCGTCGTAACTAATCGTACAAACAGGTTCTAAGTAATCAAGATTCGGCGAATTTCCTTTAAGCTAATCTCCAAGGGAAGTTACGTTGCTTAAAATGCATCCGACAACACACGACACAAACTTAGGACACTTTTTTTTTTAAAGCCCAAACAACAAGAGGAAGTCGAAATGAAATCATCTTTTGGAAGATTTCCTTATTAGGTTGTAACAACTAATAGTTATTTAACAAGTCTCAGCTGTAAATCATTCGTAACGACTGATAACAACCTCTGAAACCATGACTGCAAGCGAAATTTCATCTCTCATTTTTTTTTTAATATTTTTCTTATTTCGTTTGTATTTTTTTCCTAATCACTGCTTCGCAGGAAAGCACTTCCTTATATAATAAAAGAAACAGTAATTGTATCAATCCAAAACAAAACTTTTTACTGTGAATGTTTTACAGTTTTCTTCAATATAAAAGGGGAGTTGATTAAAGTTACATAATAAGATTCTCATTTAATCTCCCACTAGTCACAGACAAGAATTTCTAGCTTCGTTCTCCGACTTAAGGGAATTAAATCCGCTAACTGCATTCAATCGCAGTTAGAATTACAAACTAGTTTGTATTTTTTTACTTGATTTATTTTGTTCCATGTTTTAATCAGTTCCCAATGTATACTTTTTGTGACTCCATCTTTCAATAAAATTAATCGAAACAGACAGTGGAAAATTGCTATCTTAATTTAGAACCTAAGGGTATTTATTTATTATTTTTTTTCTCTTTAATTCTAAATCATGACATTGATATTTCAATTGCAATTCTTACCTTTGCTACTGAGCCTTTTAAGTATCTTGGAAATATCTTTTTAATTGCTTCACTTTGGCATATCCGAAAATTCCTCTTGTTTTTTTTTTTTTTCCGATCCAAATTTTGTATCGATTTAAGCTATATATTGCTTCGAGATCTCAACACTTTTACATTTTTCTTTCCTTTTTCGTGAATATCTTGATTCCTATGGTTAGTAAGTTGTTATTTATAATATGGTATATGATTCTCCATTTCATATTTCTTCCTATCTCGACAATGTCTTCTCAGTGTCATAATTCTTCTTTCTTAGATTTGTGTCTTCTCTAGACATCATATTTTCGAATAGCTTTGAAGTTCCGAATTCTGTGAAAAGTGAAGTTTTTTTTTTTTTACCAGTTTTAATATTCTGGTTAAGATTTTCTTTTTGTTCCGTTTATATTTAAGTTCCTTCGTATCTGTGATTTAGCAGCCAATCGTCTTTGCAATGTTTATTGTCGTTTTTATTATTAAGTTTCCTGTTCCTTCTTCCTTCTGTTCATCTAACGTTGACTGCTTCTTTATCCTAACAGTTCTCCTGTGACACAGATATTACACACAAAGGCTTAAAAACATCAAGGAAATTTTTAAGAAATTAATAATTTATTTTCACTTTTCAGTCCTCCCTAAGAAAACATGAAATTAAAGGTTATTTATAATTGTGTCTTGTAGTAAATATATACTATGTGTGACTGATAAAGTAAATTTTTACACTCATGGACAAAAAAATTAGCGCACCAAGAAGTAGTCGTCAAAATGAAACGAAAATTTACATACGTAACGACTACTTTGATATAAGTAAATGATTAGAAAATCAAAGAAAAGGGATAATTTATTTCAGAGAAAAAGGCAAAAGAACGGAGGAGTTAATACTCCGTTGGACCCCCTCTAGCGCGAATGCACGATGCGATACGATCGGGCATTGAGTCATACAAGTTCTGTATGATGTCTTGAGACATTTCGTTCCATATTTGCTGTAACCTTGCCTGTAGTTCGTTCAAACTCATGCGATGCCCAACTCGTCGTCCCAAATGATCCCAGATATGCTCGATTGGAGACAAATCTGGGGATCGGGCAGGCCAAGGAAGGGTAGTAACAGTGCGGAGACAGTCTTGTGACACCCTTGCCGTATGAGGCCGAGCATTGTCTTGTTGAAAAATGGCTCCTGGGAGCCGTTGCATGAGTGGCAACACATGTGGTTGCAGGATTTCATGAACATCCGCTGGGCTGTCATGGTGCCACGGAACAATACTAGGGGTGACCGTGTATTGTAGGCAATGGCACCCAATACCATCACACCAGCTGTGGGAGCGGTGTATCGCTGTACAGCAAAGGCAGGATTGAAGCGTTCACCACGGGCTCTCCACACACGAACACGATTGTCATCACTGCCGAGATTGAATCTGGATTCGTCGCTAAAGACGACCTGGTTCAATTCCGCTGCAGTCCAGTTTCCTCGTGCGCGGCAAAACTCCAAACGGAGGCGTCGATGGGTGGGCGTCAAGGGCAGCACACGTAATGGGCGCCGCGATACCAACTGTCCTTTAGCCAGGCGCCTTCGTATGGTTCGAGAAGACACAGCGGCCCCTAGTGAAGGTGCTACCTGTGCCTGGATGGCGGCCGATGAAGCAGTTGGCTGTACGCGTGCATTTCTGACTATGTGGCGGTCTTCTCGACGACTGGTCTGTCGAGGGCGTCCTGAGCCTGGTCTTCGTGTACATGACATCTCTCGGGTGCACTGGTCCCAACACCTCCTCACAACACAATCAGAGCGGCCTAATTGACGAGCTACTCGCCTAGCTGACCACCCAGCTTCCATCATCCCGACGATTCTCCCTCTCTCAAACTGCGACAACTGCGTATACTGTCTTCGAACACGGCGTAATGGCATGTCTACCTCAGCTCTTCCTTTGTAAATGATTCAGCACACTCAAACAAGCTTTGGTTACCTGTTTTATACTCCACAGAGTACGATGTTCAGCGCCCTCTACCGGCTATACGTAATGCGCAATCACGCTGCATTTCTAATCATTTGCATATCTCCCCGACATGTACCTTCACTGCAAGTTTCGTTACGATCCCGCAATTATTTCTTGGTGCGCTAATTTTTTTGTCCATGAGTATACGTTCCCTTAATTAATGTATACAGTTGATAAGACGTCAGAGAACAGCTTCCATAGAAAAAAGTGATCAAATGTTTTACTTTGAAACACACGAGATTTAAGAAATTTGAGCAATTTCCACTTCTCTGAAGACCGAGGTTTCAAACAATCTGAAGGGAAAGCAAAGATGTAACATTGTTAGACAGAAGAAAAATTATCAGAAAAAAAAAAAAAATTAAATTTTAATTATCAAGAGTGTTGAGTTTTTTTTTATTATTATTATTTATTTATTTGAATTTCTAAATGTTGTACAAAAAAAAAATCTTGAAAATTCCATAATTATGAAATAGTTAATCTATAAATTAATTAAAATTTTATCAATTCTTTAAGAATTCCTCATGTGTAGTATTTCTGTTCAGTTATTTGAAAAATACTATAGTTAATTTTTTTTTTGTCTACGAAAGAAAATTCCGAAACATTAAAATCTTACAATAAAATAAAGTAAATAAATTGAAATTCATACTAAGAATCATTACAATTTATGAATTCTGTTAATTGTAAAAATTCTCAGCCTTTATATTTCGAAATTTTACAACAGTTAAATCAAATTTGCTATTAATTATTTTTTTCCTTTTTTGGAATTTGGAAATGGAACCTAAGGATGAAAACTGTTTTGACCAAAGAAAAAGCCACGAAGTAATTCGAATGAAAGCCCCCTACAAACATTGAGCGGCAGATTCGCAAGATAATTCGAGCGTAATGTGAGTGTTTTCACGTGAAAGATTTACAGTCGTTTATCGATGCCATAAATAAACCATTTGGGAAAGCATTATCTGCATCCACCATCTATAACACAAAAGGAGGAGGTGCTCAACACCATTTCTATGTCTCTTGTTTATTTATTTATTTATTTATTTATTTATTTATTTATTTATTTATTTATTTATTTATAGTAAAATTCATTTCCAAAGTTTTTATTTATTAGTGTTAATCCTTTAAATCTTTTACTAATCTGTTGTAAGAAGCATATTATTAAAATTGATTGCACTGATAGCTTTTCATGTTATACAACTTACATCAGGGAATGTTATTGTTCTGAATTATTTACCTTTTTCATTTCTTAAAGTTATGTCTAGGAATTACACAGAAGAAGCCTTCCTATGTTAGAATTATTCTTTTGTCTTATAGACAATGCACCTACAATAAAAACCACGCAGTTCGTCATCGTTCGTAACTAACAGCATTTAAGTCAAACTCTCACATGACTTAAAGTTGGGGTTCAAAGTTTCACCAGATGAATTACAAACTAACTGTGCTAATGAGTCCTTACTATTATTCCAAAAATGTTCCTTTCCATAAGATGACTTCAATCTGATACTTGTTTCGGGTCAGTATCACTTGAGGTAATTTTAATCAAACTGAATACACTGATCAATTGCAGAAGGAGTTAAGGAATACAGACACTTGGTTTCGTAACGTAAAGTCCATCTTGCTACTGAGATTCCGATTGCTCAAACAAACTCCAAGGGCAGTTGATGATTTACGAAGCGTTTGTTGTCCTTGCAGTTAGGGCTAAATACCCATCGTCTTCAGATTTTCGTGTAGTGCATGTTCCTAAATTGTTGCCGTAGCTTCGATATGAAGTTTCTTCATAAGGCTGGCAACCTCTGCGCGTGACTTTTCCAATATTATTCAAATGGCATCGTCAAGACAACCAAAACACCGACATTTGCGGTAGCGCTAAACAAAGGAAGGCACTAAGAACTAAGCTTCTTTCTTAGGACATCTTCATAAAGTTCATTTTGATTTGTTTATCGTTTGTACATCATGTTAATGAAAATATTCTGTTTTATTAAAAAAAAAAAAAAAAACCAAACAAAAAATCCTAAAACTTGAATTTCCTTAATTGATGAATCCCAGTATAAATTACAACTGATATGTATCAAAGCACTTTTTATCAAAATTTTACATGTATAAAAAATTTCAATAGTCCTTTAAACTAATATTCATAAACAGTTTTTTTTAATAAAATGCTAATTAAATTACTGTTTCATTAAAATATCGATTTATAAAATCTTAAGTATTAATTTCTGCATCAAATCCCAACAACAATCTCATGTCAATGTCTGACAGAGGTTTGTTGGAGGAATCACGCCTCATTAGCAATAACCTAACTAAACAAAATCCAATCCTCTTCCTCTCTTTATTTTTAACGCCCTCCTATCAATTGCATTCCAAGGGAAGGGGGAGTCAAACTTCAAGAAGAAGGAAAAGGAGGAAAAAATGAATTTCACAATATCGATTGGAGAAACTAAAAAAAGCCACTGCTTTTACCATTTCCAGTAGTATCAAGGTCATTCGAAATAATACTAATTTTAATAACACAGTTAAATGATCTTAGGGTCCACATTTTACTCATTCACTGGGTTCTGGTAAGATGCCTGCACTGAATATTCAGAATGTTAACAATGAAATCGAAGGTAAACAAAAAAACATGAAGATTTAGTTTGCGTGATAACTTACGAATAAATGCTTATTTAATTGCTAATTTATTTTCTAACAAATTATTTTTAAAGAATTTAAGGCTAACTACAGACGAGTAAATAACTTATCGAAATAATTTAGATAACTCGAAAAATAGATGCATATTTTTTTCCCAATTTTGATTTCGAATAGAAGCAATAAAATAATCCTTGCGTTCATTGTTTAACAGAATTTATTTCCTTATCTAATTAATTTTCAACATCATAACTTCTTTAGTTAACAAATTAGTTAAATAGCACGAGACTAGCATGGGTATTTTCAGAAATATCTTCCTGGGAAATAATAATTTGTAAGTTAATGGCAAACGACCTTCGGCTTGCAAGTTTGACTTTCAAATGAAATCTGGAAACATATAATCCTCACAGTTAAGGAAGTGTCGTTGCAGTGTGCGCAGCCAGAGAGTACTCATACAATAAAACAACTTTTATGAGTTACACAATTCTTCTTTTCAGTTTAAGGAATCCCAAATATTCCTATTTGCAAAAACGCCTGGAAATAAGACAGAGGAACTCCGACTATCTCCACCCTAGGAATTCGTTGGAGGGAGAAGGGGGTAGCAACGCAGCTGACGACTCCTCGAAACGAAAAGAGGGGGAACAGGCAGTCGATTGTAAGGGCGAAACGCCTACAACAATGAAAGCCCTGTTAGAATCTACCAAACCCCTTTGGACCCACGCCAGATCGATAGAGGAACCCAGTGACGTCTTAATCACAGGCCAGAAGAGAAACGGTTCATCGCAACGCCATGGCAACACACGGAAACAGGTTCTTTATTAGAAAGATTAACCCTTTATTAAAAAAGATAAAAGTTTCCTACGAGTCAAACCAAACCGAATCTATTATAACGTACTTATTTTTTAAGAGGTTTTGTAGGTTTTAAACTACCTTTCATTCTTCTTGCGTTTCTGAAAAGATTCCTCACTATTCAAAAATCAAATGAGCTATTGCCAACAGACAGACAGACATACAGAAGATAAACGATACTTTTATAATACTTCTTGTGAAAGGCTATCAAATTCTTGTTTGGATCAATGAAGTTTTTTCGCTTCCAAAAGTGACTTCCATTTATTTTTTCCCCACGCTTTTCTGAGTTTATCATCGTCGAGGAGAGTGGATCAGGCTGATGAGTCCTTAAAAAGGACGAAACTGCCGTTCCCGATTACCTCTGATGATAAACTCAAAGATGTGAATGCTTATTTATGTACAGTATTTGATTTCTATTTCTTATTGCTTTTCTGCACGTTAAATTACTTTCCCATAAATAAAACTTATTCTTATATTATTCTTATGTATTTAAATAGGTTACATGCTTTGTAGGTAATCCATCACTCATAATTATGGGTTTACATAATAGCAGTCATCGAAGATTAAAAATAACAGGAGTGAAGTAATGCTCAAATTAAAAATAATCCGGATATTTTACAAATCTATCGTCATTCAAAACAATTAAAATTTATATAAGATTCGTATTTGTATTCTATGTATTCCTATATGTATTTCTATTTCTAGGATTTTGTTAAAAACTACAAAAATTGAAAAAAATAAATAAAATTTATTTTACAAAAAAGCAGAATACCTGGTTCTAAACTTATTTAATCATATCCTAAACAAATATATAATGGCCAACCTTATCAAAGGCTTTGAAATAATTGGCAGCCTCTCGTAAAATTTCAATCAAAAGAGAGTTCATTAAAAAAAAAGAAGAAAATTCACTTCTAAAAAAAAATATCGAAAGGAAGACAAGAGAAGAGAATAAGTTGTTGGCATTGGAGAAGCAAAAATCAATAGCACAAATAAATAGAAATCACGGAATACAGGGAAGGAAACGAACGGATGGTCGTGGGCGGTGAATGCAACGATTTATTCTTCCGCTAAATATTCAAAGGAAAAATTAGGGCGACGAAACAGAAAGGAGAGAAAAACAAAATAGAAAGAAAAGAAAATAATTAACTTAATTTTAATCTAATGGGATCGTTCGCCATTACTAAAATGAAGTACAACGCGGCTATTTTCGTTGGGGAGGAAGAAAAAAATAAAAAGAATGGGGGAAGAGGCACTTTTTACAGGGATTTCGATTTATAAGAAATGACGACTGTTGGTGCAATGGCTGTTGAAAGAAGGATCAGTGTCTGTGTGTGAAATGGGATTTGGTGAAAGGCACAGAACGACGATTGGAAGCGATCTCCACAACTGTACATCGCTCCATCTTTCTCTTTCGCAGCTACAACATTTGCCAACCAACCATCACTTCTGAAATCAATGCCTTTGTAGTAGTTTCCTTTCCATTAGCCCATTCGGAAAGCAACGGCAGATTTAAATACAGACTGTCTTTTTTTTTCCAATTTAATTCGAAACGAAGTAGATGAAATCAGTAGTATTAACCGTACATGAAATCTAACACTGACAAATCTTTTTTTTTTTTTTCTTTTTATCAGCATTTAAAAGGCTTAAAAACATATTTTTTCCTTTGCTTTCACAAAATACAACGTAAAAACCTAAAAAATTAAAAAGGTTTTCAATCAAAGATGTAACATCTGTAGCACAAGGAAACCCGAAATTAAGGAATAAAAACAAAACGAAAACAACAATAAAGAAACATGTAAGATAGAGGTAGTAGAAGAGGGATTATTTTACCCCTATATTATTTTAATAATTCAAGATCTACTTTACTTAAAAAGTAATAATATAATAAAAAGCAAAACCGCTATTCACTGCAGTACATTTCTGTAACCATATAATATTTCGATGATGAATTTTGTTTGTGTTGATCGAAGCAGAATAAACTACTAAAAGATATCAGCACTTGTTCAAAGTAATGGAAGGGAAAAAAAGGTAAATAAATAAATAAAAGCAGCAGTTGCGAATAAAAATTAATAAATCAGCGGGCGTGGGTTCCACCTGGAAGCTCGTTTTTCCCCCAGGACTCCTCCGCTTCTTCGTGTTTATGGAGCAGCAAATCAATGCATCGACCGGTCGATTCCAAAAAAAAAAAATAATAATATATAAGGAAGATATTACGTTATGGACAGTGAGAGCTCTTATTCCCTACCCCACCTACCTTTACAGGGGAGATATAAAAGCCTTCGAGTAGAGCACGGAAGTAAAACTACTGACATTTTTAAGTTGTTGTTTTTTTTTTTTTTCTTATTTAATTTTAAAGTTTATTCTTCGAAAAAAAAACCGCTTTTACAGAAATGAACTGAAGGGAAGTAGCAATTATTCGTGTACAAATCCAATGCTCTACAGTTTCCTATTTTGAAAGTATGTGCTCTGATGACCATTGGCCCTGCTATGGAACAGAGCAAACTTCTCAACGTAGTCATGAATTAGAAGTACTTTTGATTAAGTGTTTTCTTTTTGTCAGATATATATAGAAAAGCTAACAATGCTTTAGATTAGAACTAGTATGTACATATGTACTAGTGTCTATCTATGTATGGATTTGCATACATATATATACACACTTAAGAAAAATGACATTGCAGAAGAAGAGGAAAACAAGGCAGCAAATGAAAATTTTAGATCTATGTTTGCAAGCAGTAATTTTTTTTGGTTAAGTTAAACAAAAATACTGATCTCAGGACAGCATTTTGTTTATATTATGCCGGATGCAAAAAAAAAAAAAAAAAAAGGTAATTACCTAACAAAGCGACTGTAATATTGTTAATTGGATGTATCTCCCATTCAAGCTGCAGTAGATTTGAAGTACATATAGGAATTACAGAAATTTTAGATTTTTTTTATCTCATTATGTAAATAAATGTAAAAACAACTAATCAATGTGCTGTTACTGTATTATGTGATACATAATATTAACATGTTGCTTTTTGGGAAAATGATTCGATCAGAGCACATGACTTTCAAAATATGAGCGTATGAATAATTGTGGCTTTTATTCATAGACAGGTTTCCTATTATTGACTTGGGGTTGCTTCAGGAACTGCGGTGAAAATGGGGACACCGAAATAAGTTATTCTGAGGTAGCAGAATTATTCGGTCGTATCTGAAATTTAAACCTGCATTCTTTACCGTAAATCATACCATAAGAATGTTTTAGATGACTGCAAGAAGAAGTAACGGAAAATCCGACCAACGGTTTCCATCTTGTGAGGTTTTAATATTCTGAGATGATGTTGCAGGTGGTTTAATTCTATCTGATCTCATTTCAAAGTGTTTTCTCTAATCTTTGCGCACCCGAATACTGTTACGAGTGAATGATGGTGGAATGCTCCTCCTACGCTAACCCCACGGCCAAACAGTCCCTTCTTTTGAACGAATAATAGACGCTCTTGTGTCGAAACAGGGATGTACTGGAATAGAATATCTCTCATTCCAGACAGTTCGTTGTTACGGACTAAATAGAAGAATAAACAGATCATCTTGTTTCGTCCGATGCAAGAATGCCTCAGGATGGACGATCCCTCGAAATAGAAAATACCACCGATCAACAAAATGAAGCCTGAATTAAAGCTTTAATCCTTCCGCGGTTAGGTAATCATCACTGTAAGCCAGTCATCAAACTTTAATCAACAACTACGATTTCTAAGTGGATTTTCATGTTATCTCTCCAACCATCCCATACATCACATTAAAAAAAAACCCAAAGTGCAACATATAAGTAGAAGCAAATAGTATAATAAGAAATACTCACAAGGAGTTTTTACAGCGTGGCAAAATAACATAGAAAATATTTAAATGTATTCTTTTGGTGTAATGCAATTTGATAAAAGAAAGTTAGCGCTAAAAATCTGATAATGTAAGAAAAAATGCAAAGCTCGTTTATTTCATCACAGTTGCAGGAGGGGAAGGAGATGGAAATTACAGTTGAAGTGAAGTGGAAATTGTAACAGTAGGTTCTCCCAACTGTAGACTCCACTCGAAATCTGCAAATAATATATATGAGAAGATCTATAAGTTACAAAAGAGCTACTTCACAAGTCAAATAATAATTAAAAACATGCTTAATGACAAGCCACGGCAATGAATAGGATCAACCTCAACTTCAGTGCGATCTAATAAGGTAAGATTCAAACAGAAATAACAAAATAATAACTAAATAAATAAATAAAATCTATTACAAATAATAAGTAGGAAATAAGACAACCAAGACTAAAGTTTAGCTTCATTAAAGACAAATCACGTTTTGCAAATAAAAAGGAAGGTTGGATATAATAAAAACAAGAAATCAGACCGAAAACAAAACATAATTTAAAGAAAATATTTAATTACTAATCTTATTTAATTATTCTTACTAAATCACATTAAATGCTAGTAAAATTATATGTATATGTATCATTTTTATGGATAAGAATATTAAAAAAAAAGTTATTTATATTTTCTAGTCTTTATCCATGGATCTTAAATCTTTAAAAAAAAAATATTCTGTCCATTTAGATGTTGCTCAAACACGATTGAAAATTCGGCGAATATCAAGATTAAAATCCCCGGTTTAAGTTTTTCTCTCCACCCGAAGGTCAGAAGTCTCTCACGAATTGTATCTTCCCTTTCCGGCAATAGGAAGGAAATCGCTAACAAGAGGAGCACCTGAATAAGAATAGGCAGAAAACAGCATTTATTAGGGAAATGGTTCCACTACAATCAAGCAGTGGTTGTATGGATAAAGTCTAGAAAATGAACCGAAGGAAGTTGGAAGATGGCTTTTACTTTAATTATATTTTTAATGTTACTTATTTTAGTTCACTTAATTCAATAATTTTGATTTATAATAATAAAATAAGCATCGCTGTTAAGTTGAGACAAATGTTACATTACTTGCTACCATTAGTATTATTAGTTACTGTAAATTAGGATGAAACACACGATATTTAATCACAAAGATAAAATCTTTGATAGAACAGAGTCGAGAGTAACGCTAACACTTTCCATCATATATCTGTCATTTTGATTAAGCCAATCTCTTAAATAACTGTAATAATATAAACAAAGCCAGAGAAAAAAAAAATCCACAAAGCGAGAAGCAATGGCTCTGAAAGAGTTTGATGGTGGTCGTTTCGTGTGTTCATCTCTAGGGGGAGAAGCGGTGCGTAAATTAAACGGCAAGAAAAGTAGCGGCGCTCTCTTTATTAATTCTCCATAGCAATTGTTTGTTTAGATGATAAACCAAGCGTCCTTTTGTGTTGATGAAAGGCGCTTCAGGGAGTGAATATCTGCCATCGCACGAGAAATACGGCCAACACCAACAGCCTCGAGATCACAGGAAGCCAATATTTAAATTCCGGCCATTGGGGAGTTTTATAACGGCATAACGGTGAAACCGGAAGTCCACAAAGAACTAAATTTCGTTTCTTGGATGCATGGTGCCTTTATCCATGCCCAGATAGAACGAACGAAGAAACAATGAAAACATTAATATCAAAGAGTCTTTGATATTAATGACCAATTGGCATCAATCGGTCCCTTTTTTTTTTTAAATCCTATTTTTTTTAGTTCACAGTAACGAAAGCAAAATGCAATTTTCTTTTTACTACTGAATGACATGGTGGGAAATAGCATTTAAAACATAAAATTATTTCAATCGTAAATTTCAATTGAATTCTACACACACAATTCCAAAAAACAGTTCTCTTGTCAAAAACAAAATTACAGCTCAATGAAATGTTTAAATCATATTGCTGTCAATTAAAAGCATGCACCCAAATTCCATAGTTAAATCATTTATTACTTTTTATTATTAACAGCGTCATGAAAAGAAACCTTCAAATGGAAAATGTGCAAGTATTAGATGTTTGAAAATATCAAAACATCGCTTTTAAAAAACTCGGAAGTAATTATATTCAATCTTGAACAAAAAAAATCCAAAAGAAATCGTTATTTTACTGAAATTAATAATATTCTCTTAAGCCAATAAGTGATGTTTCATACTTACTGGAATTCATCAGTTGGGAATTCTATAGCCAGTTCGTAAAATCCGAAGGTTTCGATGAGAAGGGCATCTGCAGGGTGATGCAGTTGAAAATAATCACTTTCAAATAAAATTAATTTGCAGAATTAGACGTTTTTTTCCTTCTCTAAGGATCCTGTTCAGCTCCAAACCTGTATGAAAAAGGTGGGATCGGACGACCTTTCTTTCAAATCTATCGACGTAACTTCTTTGGTTCACTGTAATTAGGCGGCTTGTACTTCTATCTTTCTGTTCGGCAGCTTAGGGAAAAAAAAAAAGGCCCCTGCATTACCAGAAGCCTCGATGGGGGCTGTGACTCCTTTTAGCTGGAGATGTCATTAGTTGTAACGGCTTTTCTTACAGTCTGCTCAGGCAGAGGAAGCTTCAATGCGGGAAAACTCGTTTAACACGCCTTACTGACGATTTCCTCCCTCAAATACAACAACAATAAACGACTCGTTATTTCATTTTGCAACCTATTACGAGTGCATTAAGGCCCGGTTCCTCAATTAAGGGATGCTCCCTGGTTATACGCGTTGAAAATGTACGGGGAGTGTTAATTAATTCGTTGTCAAGAGAACCAATAAAGCACAATTGCTCTTGTGCTTCCTGGTCTTTTTTTTCTTCCTGGTTTTCTTGTAAGGATTATATAAAATATCCATGAACTGGTCTCTCCCAAAATGAAAATGAGAAAAAAGTAAATGTTGTGGCGTTTACCTCCATGCTGGTTACCGTTGTAAGGTATTTAGGGGGTGCAATTTCATAATCCCCTTGACTAATAATGGAAGCAACCAGGGATATTAACGGTCGTCTTATTAAACGACTGAGCAAAACCTAAATGAATAAACAAAATAACAACAATAAAGAAGGCCTAGCGACGAAAGGAATTTTCAAAATAAGAAAACCTTTCTTGAGGGGGAGGAAAATAATGATTATTTTTAATAGAAGAAATGGGAACCTTATTTTCCAAATGTTACAACTGATATACTTTCGTCTAACTTACATTAAAAACAGCAGACGATACCTTCAGTACAGTAACCAAACATTAAAATTTTCTAAAAGTATCTCTAGTTCTCAATAAGGAAAAATAAAGGGAATAGAGAAAGAATGAGACAGATTTATTCAAAAAATTAATTAATTTAAAAAGCACCAATCATAAATAGACTGAAGTTAGGAGTCACAAAACTAAAAAAATAAATGTATAACTTGCTTTTAACATTGAGGCTTACTTTATTATGTTAGCTTTTTTTTGTTGTTGTTGTTGTTGAATCTAAGCCGTAGATCTATTCAATTTAATTGTAGAGGAAGGGATTTTTTTTTAATGCTATTCTTCGTCTGAATTTCTTTGAATAAAATTTATTTAACCTAACCATGCTAATAACTTTAATAGCAGCTATACTAATATTTAGCTGTTTGTCTAGATTTTTTGTAGATTTTATGCAAGAAAATTATTGGAATTCGCGTTACCTAACTTCTGAGGAATGTCTATATTTTCCTCTTATGGGCGAAAGAGGTTTTCCCGCGACACAGTCCGTGTTGAAAGGGTCATCACCCGAACATTCAAAGGGTCAAACTGATGTCGATGCGTCGCATTACAAGCGACATTTTAATTCATCAGATACGGTTACACGTTCAGATCCACATGGATCAAACACGAAGGATCAAATCGGGCCCCAAGCCGTAGCGGGCCTTCTATTAGAATCTATTACAATATTGAAAATTAAGACAGCTTTCCAAAATCAATTAATCAGTTTCAGAGTCAGAATAAATTTTAATAACAGTTAATGATTCAATAACCGTTTTCCGTTTTATGGCTTAGTTATTCTAACACTAAGGAGTAGACTTCAAAGGAATAAGACACCGTAACAATGAATAGACTAATTAATATTCTTTGTTACGGTGATTTAATAATAAAGCATGCTTCAAATGTCACTGTTATCTACCTGACAAATGGTGCAAAGAAATCTGAGACAGACTCTTAATTTACTAATACCGGGATTCAGAACTAACACGTGTATTAAGGTCGTAAATTTCTTCAAGTACAGTAATAGGATTTTAAATCTGGTAATCTCTTCTCTTTACTGCAATAACATGTGTGTGAAGTTTCCGCTGCCAAAGGAAGCTTATGTTTTGAATTACCCTCTATTTTGTGTCTATGTTTTATTCATAAAATGGGAATTGCAAAATAAATGGTAGATGGCGAGAAATATCTTTCCAAATAAAGTAACGCTATTTTTAAGCATATACGTTCGTGGACGACTAAAAAGCTCAATAATTTGTCGAAGGACAATTATTTATTATTTATTTTTATTTTCTACACAATAAAAACTGAATCACTATTTCCATAACAGAATTAGGAATCTGCTATTTAGAATTAAGGTGTAAAGGATTCAGGAGGTCTCCGTTTATTAAGGATCTGTGCATTGCAATGGTCAGAATCCGCGCGAAATGGAGGCAGGTCCGATGTGATATTAATATGCACGCGGGGTTGGACCATTACGCAGAACCGAGCACGTGAAATGGGAAGGAGGGGGAAACGAGAGGAGTAGGGGAAGGGAGACTTGGTTTCAGTAATTACGATGTTCGTGCGTCGTATTCATAAACAGGAAACTACGACCGACCTTTTAATTTGGTCATTGGAATGCACAAGAGGCTCAAAGGACAGCAGTTAAACCAGCTGTTTTACAAGAAATATTACCAAAGGCATTCGAGGAATCTGTGTTAACTGAGTTTCGGCTGGAGACGATGCAAGAATTAACCACCAGAGGTCGCAGAGATTTATGACTACTTATTCAATACTCCGAGGCCTTCAAATTAAGTACTTCTGATTACTGAACTTGTTAACACGATATAAATATGGCAAGTCGAAATGTTTCTTGAAAAGCAACTGAGCAACTCAAAGAGATGCAGACTGAGCTGCCTCCATGTTTACAAGATGGCGGCTTTCCTTCAATTATGATATAAACTTTCTATTTCAACTAGGAAATAAAAATCATTAATAATATATGCATTTGCAGAACATGGGAAATTTAAGGTAAACATTACTAAGGTTTTTTTGGATTAATTATTTTTTTTATTGAACTTCCTTAGCAAATGATCAAAAAATAGGTTTCCTGGCATGAAACAATTTAGTTTTTATCAGATATTTTTAAGGAGTTTAAGAGATTCCAAGGAGAAGTTTAGGTGAATCCGCCATTTTGATGTGAAATCTTTAAGTTATTGAGTAAACTTTGAACAGTTTATTTTTTTAATCAAAAGAATTTGAATTAATATAAGTGAATCTGTAAAAGGTTTGGTGCATAGATCAGTGCTTCCCAAATGGTACATCAGTGGGAGGATTTTAATAAAGCGTCGGTAACATTATGTTGTTACTCAAGATTACCCAGTACTTAAATCGATTTTTAAATTTTAAAAACTTTTTTTTTTTTCTTTAGGTCGCTAAATTGCCTATACCTGAAATCTGTTGGAATTTTTATCCAAACAACCGAAAAAATAATAATAATAAAACGATGATGAAAATATGACTCCAGTGAAAAAAAGTTTTCGGTTTATAAGTTGTTCTGTGAATCGTTCCGCAACCCTATGAGTAAGTCAAATTGTTACCTATTTCGCAGCCGTACTTCATTATATACTTTACACACTATCATAATAACTTTAATAATAATAATAAAACACCAAAGTATGAGGTCAGTTTCCCTCCGCGTACGCTCGAGGTGAGAAGTGCACAGTTCAAATCACTATACAATGAAGTGGATCATCTTTCAACACAGCAGAGTGAGTCAGTGGAAGCTTCTCAATACTGGAATCACTGTCGTATTCAACAGACGAAATAAAAAAGTTATCATTTGCGAAGCGGTGGTTAATGAGTCTAGACGGGTAGTTTTATTAATTGCCATGCGCCGCAATTTAACCAGTTTTCTCGCAAAAGAAGGCATTGTTCTACACTTAGATTATTCTGTAGATTTCTGCGTAAGTCCTGACCAATGTATGTTGAAGCTACGTAAGTCTGTATTAAGAAAATTGCAGCACACATTTTGAACATTTTGAATAAACTTCAGTTACAACTATTACTCTTTCGAATGTTTAACTCAGTAAGAAACAAATATTTAACATCACCATAATTCTTAATGCTTCAACTCATGCATTTCATTTTTTTTCCATTCTGAAATAATTTGAAAGAAGTTTTGTAATCTATAGAACTAATTTAAAGTTAAATTATCCCGGATTTTAAATTTCAGATAGCTGTCCGGCTATTTGTTTAGTAATATAAGTTAATTTTATTCTTATATTCTTTACGTTCTAAATTCTCTAAATTGCAAATGATTGATTGAAATCTTTGCATTGCTAAACTCGAATTTGTGGCATTTGAGTTTGGCCATCAGATATATATATATATATATTCTACACAAACCAAGGCACGAATAAATAACGCTTAATGGAGAACAGAAAAACTGTAAAAAAATAAAAATAATAAGCTAAAGGAGATTAAGAAAATCATTCTAAAAGAAAGACATTCTATCTTTGTGCGAAGTCATTCCATTTTAATGAAAGCATTACATCAAATTTACACCATTCCTTTCAAACACTCCACTTAATTTGGAATTACTGTTAGGAAATATCATACATGATTTTCATTAATAATTGAAAGAGGAAATTATAATATAAAAAGAGGTGGCTATGAAGTGATAATAACATATTCAAATTTTTTTGCATTATTCAAATTCTGCAGAAGGATGAAACTCAAAACGAAATCCTAAGGAATAACATTTTCGGAAAGGCCAATTCTTGCGGCAAACCACAAAATTTTATAAAAACTATAATTTGTTATTCGAAAACTCAGTCCTCGTTCTTTGACAGATCCTTAGTTCAAAAGTTACAATTCATTTCACCGACGGTGTACTCTGTCCTCGCATCACAGAAGTAAAACTTTTTCACCTACGGAAAATAAACTTTCTCTAAATCTTGATGAAACGTGACGTTGACGCAGTGGACTCAGCTCTATTTTGTGTGCTCTCTATTCAAAACTCGGTTTCATGAAAGGACGTAAGCCTAATTGTACTCTCTATTAACTTAAGGAGTTTTCTTGTCTAATAATAATAATAGTAATAATAATAATAGTAATAATAAAATTGTTTTTCTTTTCTTCCTTCTGTTCTTTCTTTGTAATACTAACCTTTGTTTCTTTGTTTTATCAGTTTTCTTCTAGACTAGCCGTCAGACAACAAACGATGGAGTAGAAGAGGATGGAAGGAAAAAAAAAAAAAAAAAAACCTAATCTACAATCTACTTCCTCAATAGTACTTTCGCAGTCCTCGTTCGCTGACCAAGAAAGAAGGATGGAAATAATGACGATGATGCGACAGGAAAAGAAATTACTGCTTCAATCATCGAAAATCTAAGAATTTCAAAATATTTAATAAATTACTTCTTCAATTTGTTATTGGACATAGTAACACTAAAAGCAATTCTGGCGGGTTTTTTTTTATCTTTTTTTTTCTTTTCTTTATATGAGGTATTTTGTCGAATCAAAAGATTTGAGAATTCTGTTAACAGATCTAAAAGATTCACTGAAAGTAAGAGAGCTCTGGGAATGCAGCTGCATAATCTTGCAATTTCTTAAAAACACGGATGGATAGAGAATATCTATTTTCAATAGGTTTACTCGAAAACCAGAATGCGATGATGGACATAGTCTTATGATATCAATGCAGACAGGAAATCATCTCATAAACACGTACATTAAGTGGTTTAATACGAGGGACAATACGATCACCCATCTCTTGAACATCTGTTCCTTTAGTGCCTACAGATATTTCCATCCTTCAATCTAAGAATGTGTTTCTAATTTGCAAATAAAAAAAAAGAATTTCTTGAAAGAAAAAAAATTCCAAAAAATACTGCCTTTTCTGTTATTTTTTAAAATCGTGAATATAAGAAAGAGCCTAATTCTTAAATAAGATTACAAAAAGTAAAAAAAAAAATCAATTTTCTGAAAATTAGTAAAACCCACAAGTAATATAAAGTTAATCCTATCAAAGCAGACGCACGAGGATTCTTATGCACTTTATGATAGAAATTCATTGTTTAAATTCAAATGCTTTTCTACTGGTTTTTGTCATTTTCAAAAGTAAAATTTCTTGACAAAGACCCACAGAAGACATTTTCAAATACAGAAGTTAGAGTTTTTTGTATGAATGTTGAAAAAGTTACGAATTTTCAAATCGATAACCAAAAATTTGCATGCCAAGTTTCAAGAATATTGATTCATGCTTTCAGAAGTTAAGAGAAGAGGACAGCACATCCACAAACACTGATTTGATGTACCTCTTTTTTATACAAAAGCAAGCTAACAAGAGCATTATCAGTTTTTGTTTTAAATTAGGAATTAGAATAAATACAAAGAAAAAACTAAAAGCATCCATCATTATAACTATCTTTAATTCCATTTCCGATTGCAACAAAACAGAGTTAATAAACGACTTCTATTTTTTTTTTTTTTTTTTCTTTTTCAATGAACAACAAAAGGAAAAATGTTCTATTTCCGGTCACTTCCTGCCGTCCGTATCAAACGCTATCGCTTGCGGCTAATTCTATTTATCAGTAGAGAGAAAAAAAAGAAAGAGGAAGAAAAGGAACAATGTGTGTTATATTCGGCAAAACAAATAAACACGCCCCCTAGGCGAAATCATTTCAGATGGGTGAAGTTCACTGACCATAGAGGGTGGGAGGGAAGAGGAAGGAACCGCGTAATTAGTTAACGTGGAGATCAAGCGTGATGCACGAGACGAGAGGATCCAGAGGGGTCAAGTAGAAATCAATGGATGCCCTCCTACAATCGATATTAATACACCCCTCCAATAAGCCATTCATGTGGGGGATCGATGCAGGGAAGCTGCTGGTAATGGACAATTAACTGCTCCCGCGCGATTTGCCTTCAACATTGGCTTCCATTTATTTTAAACAGAGGAATTTAACAAAAGCAACACTGCTTGTGTGAAAGACTCCCCTTTCTGAGGCAAAGCCCAAACCTCAAAGACCAAAATATTTATTAGAATCAAACAGTTTAGGATTATTATGGTACTTTTCCGAAATGTATTTTTTTTATCCGAAAAACCTGAATGGGAAAGAAAAAAAAATGAAATGAAACTGAATTGAAAAAATAAATAAATTTGTTAATAAGTTAAATGTGGGCAACGGTCTGATATTAAAGAGACAGGAAGCAGTAGTTCCATGCTTACTATACGTCGAACATTGGAGATGCTTATTAACTCTCAAATACTGGGGGGGGGGAGCTAATCTATAAATTAGTTAAATTTCTTGTACAGTGATTTATTCTGTATTTATATTCCATTTAGGAGTTTTCATATCTCTTTAACTAGGAAAGAAAACACACAAAGCGAAATAACAAAATCGGATTAGGCCTTCTCCATCTTGTTTTCTGGTGTATCATACATAAATATACAATTTGTTTGACCTTGAAGCATTTTATTTTATTTTATTTTTACAGTTTAGAAGATTTAGGAAATCACCGTTTTTGACTCCTAAATTACTATCAAGTAACAGATGGATCATCATTAGGTTTACTGCAAGTTAGCATTTCTTTGCAAATAAATGAAACCTTTGCTGATTCAACTTCATTCCTGTGAGAAACACTCAACATACTTTTTGGCGTCTGGTTTTCTGCGAAAGAAGTTCAGAGAGCGTGGTTTTATGAGCAACTGATGCTAAGGATCTTTCAGTCAGATTGCTTCTTTTTTTGGGGGGTGTTTTTGCATCTAAGCATTAAGGTCACTCTGCTGTCGCTTCCAATCTGCTTTTGCGCATTCTGTAATTGCACAGCTTCCAAGATGATCTTTCCCCTTAGACACCATGGCTTCATCCAAGTTCTCGTACTTCCTCTCCACTTCCTTAGATGGTTGATTTTCATCTTCCCATTTCACTTTCTTCACTTACATATAATTAAAGATGGAATGTCCTGAGATCGGAATGATGTAACACTGACTGATTTATTGAGATGGTTATAAAAATGGCTATTCTGTTTTCCCGTCATGCATCAGATATATTTGATGGTCCGTATAATTCGAGTGGAGGAATATATATACGTATATATTTAGGAAGGAAGAAAAAAAGTAAAGGAAGAAATTTATTATGCTGAAAACTGTCTTAATGTAGAAGCAAATAGAGCAAAAGAAAATGTTCGCGCTTGATAGATCTTCCCTTACGAGGCTAGAAGCACAAATCATTTCTTGGCAGAAATATTTTTTTTTTCCCAATTTGAACTAATTGATTTCAGACTTTAACGTCTCAAATAAACTGTTTCCTTTTACTGACGATAAAGAAGGGGAAAACAATCTTTGCAATTAAGTCAATGTTGTAAACAGAAGTATTTTTCATTTGGAGAAGAGATGTTTTTAATTAACGTATGGAAATCCAAAGAGAAGCAACCAACGGGGGCTGTTGATTCGTATCGTGCAATATATCAATGTCCAATTCGGTCATATTTTCGGCCACAAAATGCCATTTTCGCCAAAATTAAATCCATTCCAAGTGGGCGTTAATATCAGAGCTCGGCAATTTTATGCAAACGGGGGAAGATGAATGGAAGGTCTTTATTGAATTTCCGCCAACTGACCCTTTCGCCCCCAACCTCGTCTCTCCAACGCCGTGGGGATAATTATGAAAATAGGATAAAAGAAATGAGAAATATATGGAATATAAACTTATTTTTTATTTTTCGATGATAGCAACGTCGTATTGGACATTCCAGCGTTCATTTTACTTTCAAATTAAATTTTAAAAGGAAAACCCATTTAAGGAATTAAAATCAACCGAGAAGTTTATACGACCACCAGTTATTCACTTAATTTTCCATTTCAGAATATTTACTTTTTATCATTCTCTTTATTATTAATAATAATTGAAAGAAATCAAACATTAATATATTATTATTCAGATATCATAATAAAACTAATGTTATTGTTTCAGATCTGAAAATTATCAGATTCACGATGAAATTTAGGTGGAAAGAGCGCGGAATTTTATGACATTTTATTTTGCATATTTTTTTTTTTTTTAATTTGATAAAATTCGTTTCTTGTTTTGCTGATTCAAACAATACGGTTTTTATTGCGAATACAAATGCATATGTTCACTTTTCTGACTTCTAATTTCGGTCAGTCGTTCCGGTTTAGCTTTGGGGTCAAGGCGACGGCCTTTAACGAGACAGATGTGTCAGAGCTTGGGTTCGAATCCCAGCGTCGGCATGGATGTTCATTTCCTTTCCTGTGTTTGTCTGCTTCTTAATCTTTCCCTTCTGATCTGGGAAAGATAATTCAAAAATGGCTTCTTGTGGTAAACAATTGGGAAACCACCTCAGTATCTCAGAAGAAAACGAAGAATTTCGGTTAAATTGTAGCATATTTGGTCATAAATTTCTCGTATTAGAGCTTTATGAAATCTGCTTGGAGTCTTGTCTTGAACATCTTAGGTATAGACAATGATTGTCTGTTCCTAGCTCTGAAGATGATTTTGGTCTTTCCATCTTATTTTTGGTCGTCCTCTGTCTCTTGTTCCTTTGGGTTTATATTTCAAAATTAAATTTGGAATCTTATCGTTAGACATCCTTTCAACATGGTTAAGCCAATTTTTTTTTTTAAAACTCCATCTGCTTGGAGTTTTGTGAATAATGGTGATTTTTGTGGTGATTTTTTTTTTGGTTGGATAAGTTATGTTTGCAGTTACATTATATTGCGAATATTGGTCGCATATTTTTTTAATCATAAGTGCCTGCATATATATATATATATATATATATATATATATATATATTTGGTAAATAATGCAGGTCCCACTAATAAGAACAGCCATATGTTAAGAAAATAATTTGGAAAGTAACATTTTACACTTTGAAAAATTGGAAATAATAATAATAATATAATAACTCTTGAACTGAAACAAGGTTTCTCCAACAGCAAATAATAATTCCAATAATTTTATGAATTATTATTTAAATTTACATTTATTTAAAAATGTTCGTTTTTCTGCAGTACTATTTCACATAAAAACATCACTTTACAATCTTTGTAATTAGCTTCAAATTAATCGATTTTATTCATCAAAAGTAAAAAATTTAATTTATTTGCTTCTAGACAGACAAGAACAATCCCGGCAAGGACAGGAAACGGAGGAAACTTTCTTACTAATTACCTGTGCTTAGTGAAATCGAGTCTAATGAAAATTCGAATGAGATTAATTCAATTACTGTAACTGAATTCTCATAATCTAATAATGGTAATCTTCATTTAATTTCATTTAAGCTACCTCAACGATTTCCAGATAAAAGGCCCATATATCCTTCCATGTGGATGGGAAAACTGTCTAAGCTGATGTTGATGGAAACTGATTATATTACTGATTATATACAATATTCTCTCTAATTATTGTTATTATCCCAGTTGGAATTTGAATGGTTGATATAAATAGTTGTAGCTTAACAAATTGTAAAATAACTTCTTTCTCTTCTTTGAGTGTCCACTAAATTCCATTGGCTATACTATAATCTACGATATAAATGTAGACAAATATTTCCTGAATTGTACTGATGGTTAATGATATGTTATCGCTCATCACGAAGCAAAGTTTGACTAAGGAGATTAAAAAAAAAAAAAAAAGTGTCATTTTAGTTGAGACTGGGAGGGGAGAAAAAAAAAGAAAAGTCAAATGATTAATTCCAGAGCAAAGCAAAAAAAAATGATAACTTTTGAAAAAATCCAATTGGTTTCATAATAAAAGTTGGTAATAGTATGAAGGCATTTAAGAATAAATTAAAATTACCAAAAAAGGTGCCAGCAAAAAACTGGGGTTTTTAGAATGTCATTCCCTGATAAAATTATTTGGACAATTCCTCATATTATATTGTTCAGATATATTAGAAATGTAACTTCTCCCTTATCATACCAGTTACAAAAATAATATAAAAAAAAAGGAACTAATAGCCATCTTGTTTTATCCAACTAATATTTTTAATATACAGAGTGACGCACATAAAATAGGCCCCAAAATAATAATACTAATACAAAAAGAAATGCGTATTGGGGCCAGTATATACTTAAAAATAAAAATATATTAAAATGCCTAGAGAATATACAGGGTGTTTGATTCACTATCGAACCCTGATTTCCCTAATAATTTTCAAACTAATGGAAGGAATGCAGAGAAATTTGGCACGGGCATACCTTGGTTTAGGAGAAGCGTGATTACGGAAGGACACAAATGGTAGCAGTACTGTCTAGGTTGATTGTTAAGCTTGAAGCGACAACCGATTGCATTTTTGCTGTCCTCGGCATTTGTTGTTGAAATATTCCATGAGCTTGTGAATCAGTTGGGTGATGAGGAACTCCATACTGGCTATTTTCAGCAGAATGGTACCACCTGTCACACCTCCAATGTCAGCATGGGTGAAATTGTTTCTTTCTTTGAAGATCGTGTCATTTTTAAGGGACTTAGACCATCAAGGTCGCCTGATCTTACCCCACCGATTTCTTTTTGTGGGGCATGCTAAAAGGGACAATGTATCACAACAAACCGCGGACTCTTATGGAACTGCAAGAAAACATTCGGTGGAAATTGAGGCTGTGACTCCCAATGTGTTGGTTAATATCTTCCGTAAAATGGAGAAGTTTGTGCAGGCATGCCTTGATGCTAATGGCAACCAGTTTTAATACTTGCTATGAAATCATCATGTTTCTCCTAAACCAAGGTATGTCCATGTCAAATTTCTCTGCATTACTTTTGTTAGTTTGAAAATCAGGGTTCGTAGCGAGTGAAACATCCTGTATTTAGCTAATTAAGGCTTACTTAAGGAAATTTATTCATTCCTCATTTTAATATTTCTACAGTGCAACTGCTTTGGATATCAATTAATTCACATCTTTTATAGTCAATACTAATCTTAAATAAAGGAAAAAAAAACAGTTGCAATTATTTTTCATATACAATTTTTAGTTCCTTGAAAACTTTCTATTCCCTTTATGATTTTATTTAGAAATTTTTTGTAATGTTTTAAATATCTCTTTCAAATCCATTTTTTTTTTTGTTCTTAACATTTTAGTAACTATTCGAATCCAGACATTTTACCAATGTCATGCATTTCAATAGTTCTAAAATTGGATGTTAATGATTGCATCATGTGCATCTTTGTCTTAAAGTAGATTATTTACCAAATTCCAATCTCAGAGGATTCTACCACAGAAATTAAACTTTGCTTAGGTTAGACATAAATGTAAACGAAATATCATCATGTTGAATTGAAAATTATAATTTGAACTGAGGGTTAATTCTATTTATTTGTGTTAATATTTTCCAGTTGACATTTTATAACTTTTTTATCTTCCTAGCAGGCTTTATTTTTAAGTTAACTATATAAAGGTTTCATATGGATGCATACTTTCAAAATAGAATTTAGAATCTCAATGTTAAAAAAATACTAACACATTCATGGTGAAACAGACTAAACAAATAAAACTCTTCTAGTAGAATTAACAATGAACTTGTTCTCATTTTTCATTGAAAAAATCTTTATTTCTACTTACCTTAATAATTAATTGAATTCATGCTTTAAATAAAATAAATAAACTTTAAAATATTTTAATTTAAGAACTACATCTAAAGTAAAATTAACATTTTTGATTAAGAAAAAAAAAAAATAGATGTAATGAAAAAAAAAAGTATAAACGTCAGGATGACAGAAAATAGTGCTGAAAATAATACAATAACATTTCAATTCAAAAGCCTCAATTTTTCCAGTAACATCCTTCAATAGTGTACAGTCCTATTAAGCAACCACTGATTTAGAGTTTCATATCAATTATATTAGATTTGAAAGCAAAACAGCAAATGGGTTGTTCAACCTTTATCTCATCTTCTTTCCAAAGATGTATTTTTTGTTTTTAATTGCTTTCAATTCTTCTGTGAAAGATTTCAAAACAAAATACATCTTTAATTGTTTTATGTATAAACTTGATTGACTTGATTCATGTTTCTTCATCGATATTGTAGGTAGAATCTAATATTCAAAAAAGCTACTACTGATCAGGAGTTGCGACCAAATGCTTTGTCCTTCTCTGCTTATTATGTCCCACAGAAGAATCAAGCAGTAAAATTCTGATTCTGATAGTGAAGTCCCTTATTACAATTTTTACAATTATATTTAATGCAAAACGGATATATATTAATGTTCTTAACTTCAATTTTTTTATGCTTCTCTGTATAAAGCTCAATTTTAACTTTAAAGCCAACTATTATTCTACAATCTCTCCTTAATCTATATTTTATTACTAATTAATTCTATACACAATAGTTAATGCATGACATTCTATCCAAATTCCATAGAAGAATTTTAATAATTACAATATTACTCCTAATTCCTTGCTTGACATCAATTTCCTGTCTTTATTTGCAGCAAAAACTATAATTATTATTATTATACTAATAATAATCTTCTTTGTTCATACCATCTAAGACTCTGGTTTCATTCTTAAATTCATCGGTGGCTTCTTGGCTGATACAGAAAAAAATCTTAAATATCAAATATTCTAACAATCAACACAAAGTTAGCTTAATAGGTTATTTATTTATTTATTTGTATTTACAAATTTCTTCTTTCCTACTGTCTAAACAAGTGCAAGAACACTGAAGTTGATGAAAATTCTTAAGATGGAAAGTGTTCAAGGCAGAAATATCCCTTTCTCTCTTGTCTCCTATCTAATCTGTTTTTAAAATACACTTTGTGATGCATGAATTTCAATTATTATTATTTCAGACACAAAATCTGACTAGAATCTGCTAACTTTACAAACAGAGGTTTTGTTCTAGAGGTTTAAGTTTCAATCTCTGCAATGAACAGAGATTTTTCCAAGGATATTCTTAATTTGGCATCTCTAATTCTGTTTCATTCTCTTATTAACTTAGCTTTAATGACCAACACTGTTTAAATGTACCTCACACCTTATAATCTTATAAAATTTGATCTTCCCCACTGTACAATAATCTTCACACGGAAATGATCCATAAAGCAAAACACGCTTTTTCACTTTATGCTTACTAGTCATTAAACAATGCAATAGTGACAAGATGATCTGAATATATCCCATTAATCCTAAGCTGAAATGATTCATCATTTGTTTTGAATCCCATAATCATCCAAACTGTAAAAAACAAAATGATATTCTTACCTGAGCGACATTTTCAAAGTGTTCATGGGATTTTTGGAGTGTCCTCGCCCTTTGAAGATTCTTTCCAATGCCTGTGTTCTTGCGAATGAAGACTTCTCCATGGTTGAGAAGCCAATCCAACACCTTTAGAATAATAATAATAAAAAAAAAGAATCACAGAATTAAATGGAGTTCTTTTTTTATATAAAAATTCATATCATTTCAATTTTTAAAATAACTGAATAACAAAACATTTAAAATAAAATGAAACAATTTTTTAAAAAAAAATCAGCATTTTTTATTAAGTATTTGAGATGAAAAAAAAAAAGCTAATTAACAAACAACTGATACACAAGATACCCAAAGACACTTTTTAATAATTTGGAAGCATTGCATTCAATATTTTTTTTTGCATTAATTTGCTCTCAATTACGATCAACTGAGTTTAAGATAATATGAAGTATATTGTTTTCTAATAAGATTCATATCTGAATTTGCATGCACAATGGAACTAACACTGCACAATAGAGATTCATAATAATGTCAGCTAAAGCATGAAAATATATATTTCAAAACAAAAAAAGCTAAAGAAATCTTTCAGAAAACTAATATTATATATATATATAACAAATTTTACTCTCTTAAAAAATAGTTACACAGTTTAAACGTTCACCCAAACAAACACAAAAAATCACGTTTAATCACTGGCATTTTCTTAGGCAAGACGGGCCTCAACCAGGGGCCTAAGTGTTGCTAAGGTATTGACGTAAAATGTTCGCAGTGCCAATGATGGCTGTCTTTTGTAATTCAGCTGTTGTTATTGCTGGTGCTCCAAGTCTGGTGTAATAGTCCATAAATTTAAGTGATAGTGTTCCTAGTGCACCAATGATGATTGGCAACACTGTAGTTGTTTTATTCCATATTCGTGTAATTTCAAGTGCCAGAGCCCTGTATTTGTTGATTTTTTCCGGTTCTTTTTCCTGGACTGTAGAGGAATGGCAATTAGGGATGGCAATGTCAATTAGGGTCACATTTTGTTGTTCAATTAATGTAATATCGGGCGTATTAGCTGTTACATGCTGGTCTGTTTGAATACGAAAATCCCAGAGGATTTTAACTTGCCCGTTGTCCAAAACCTTTTCTATACTGTGATGCCAGGGTTTTTCTGATGTATGGAATCCAAATTTACGACATAGTGCCCAATGTATTTTCTTGGCTACATCGTCATGTCGCTTTTTATATTCTGTGTTAGCAATTGTAGAGCACTCACAGATTATATGATTTACAGTTTCTTCTCGGTTGTTACACATTCTGCAAAGGCTGTTGGTGCTTGTGCCTTGTATTTTGGCCTTCATAACATTGGTCTGAAGGGCCTGTTCCTGTGCAGCAAGGAGCAGACCCTCAGTCTCCTTTCTCAATGTACCATTTTTGAGCCAAGTCCAGATGATATTTTTGTCATGTTTATGTTCGATTTTTTTGAAGAAAGCCCCATGAAGCTTGTTTTTCCAAGCTTCTAGTCGAGTATTGTACTGGTCTTTTTTGTACTCTATTTTGGATTTGGTGGCTTTCAGGAAATTTTCAGTTTTAACTGCTTTTAGCAGTTTTTCATTACTGTTGTTGATGTAGTCACAGAGGCCACATTTTTCCTCTTCAACAGTTTGTTGTATCTGTAATAAACCACGACCTCCAATGGTGCGTGGCAGATACAGTCTATCAATGTCACTCTTAGGGTGTAATGAGTGATGCATAGTTAGAAGTTTTCATGTTTTTTTATCGAGTGTCTCCAGTTCAGCAGTTGTCCAGTCAATAATTCCCGCTGGATATCGAATTAAGGGCACTGCCCATGTATTTATTATATATTATGTATTTATATATATATTTGTTTACTTAGTTGACAATACTAATTTGCAGAAATATACATTTAATTGCTAATTTTTTCAAAGGTCTTTAAAATGAAAAAAATTAATAAAATAAAATAAAAGTATTTGTAAGATATAAAATCACTGATGTGAACCCTGATTAAAAATACTGAATCTGTATTTCATTTTTTTTATTCACAACAGGAAGTTTAAAATATCAAAACATTAATACTACTAAATTCTTAGTATTAATTTAATAATAAAAATTCCCTTCATATGTATTTGGGTCATTTCGTTAGTAATTTTTGAGAGTGATGCATAGTTACAACTTCCAAAAATTTTGTATTCCTTAGCCATTTGTAATTTGCAACTGAACCAAATTTTCAATAATGTTTATTAATATATAGCATTCAATCATGAATACAGTATTTAAAATGTTCCATGAATAAGCTTTTTATTGCAATATTCTGTTAGTACAAAAATCAGGAATTAAAGCAGGATGATCTTGGAAAGGGAAAGTGCTTGTTAAATTAATAACCTTCATTATTTTTGATAAAATTTGAAATTAATATCTTCCTATGCAACTATATTCCCTCCACAATTTTAATTCCCCTTGTTTTTCATTACCTTTCATAATAACAGAACCCATTAAATAAAATTCCATGCCAACCTGCTTGACGTCTTCTTGGAAGAGCCGTAATGCCAGTCGTTGGTGGAGCTTCACTTTCTTAGAATGCCACTGCTGCTCTAATGAGCGATGGTGAGCTAAAATGGCATGGATCACAGCCAGAACGTGGCTCGCTCCCTCTGAATAATCAGCCACAGGGTTGCCACTTGGGTTTCCTGTATTTCGATTCATGGCATCAAACAATGCCTTGGCTTCTCCAGATACCTAAACAAAATAAATAAAAGATAAATAGGGAAATAGAAACATATAGGACAAGTAATATTCATCTTTAATGTACCAACATTTACTGAATTTGGCTGTATCAAGTAATATTTTACAGAAATTTCTTTTAGGTTGAATAGAAAAGGGCTTTATTACGTTAAAACAAAGTAGATAAGAAAATTAAAAGGAATTAATGAAATGTAGAAAGCCATATTTTCTTTAAATCGAAAGTTTATAAGCATATTTTCTTTTATGTACCAAAAGCAGAATATTAGTTTAAGATTAAAAACTAGATATTGATTCAGAGAGTTTAAAATTCCATTAGTGTTTAAATTAAGTTTTATTAATCTATTAATTTTTTTCCTAAGAACATTTTTCATTGTTTTTGTTGAATAACAAAATTTCTCATGTAAAATTTATAAAAAGAATAAAGGTATTCTATGTAAATTCATGGCAATTGTTTCAATTGTGGCATTTTCATAAAATTTACTCTAGTGTTTAACAATCCTGATTCCTCATTTATAACGTATGTAAAGAATTAAAATACACGTGAAATACTTGAAAAATAAAGTAACAAAATAACACTTAATATATAATCAACAATTAATTCAAATGTTGTAGTGATTCAAACAATATTTGTTTGATATTTCTGTTTTGTTGAGTATTTTTTTAATTTTATATTACAATTTTTAAGCATTTAATATTTTTAATATATTCAAATATAATTTTTTTTATTTTAACTTTTTGAAATGTTTTTAAATATTAAAATTTTAAAAACTATTTATCTATTAAAAATATTCAAAAATTACAAAAAAAAAAAATGATGGAAACATCACAAATGTGTTCCTGAGTTATGAAGTTCCTTGATTTTTTACTTAAAAAATATTTAATGAGTTTATTAAAGAGTTAATGTTTCTGGAAACTTTCATTAAAATTTAAATTAAAGACTGAAGTTTACGGCTGTGAAATATATTTGGGAAGTAAAATTTAAACTTTCTGTATCTGCTACTGTAAATTATTATAATTTCATGTTTATAAATTATTAATATCTTAATACACATTAATACTCCATCTTTTTTACTTAGCTAAGTTATTAAAGATGATTAATAGTTATTTTCCCAATTTAAATTATTAGCTTTAGTTCTGCAGTTGAACAGCTCTTGTTGAAAATCATGTCAGAATGTTGTTCATCAAACTGATAAACCACTAAATCACTAAATTTGAATTCAAAAAATTATATTCCCTCTGTCCCGTAATAATAGTAGCAAGTGAATATTTAAACAGGTATTATTGGCGAATGCAGCTGTAAGTAATGCACAAAATTGCGAAGCCTTCAATCAAAATCAATGTTTCTTAACATCTCTCATTTGTTTTGACACATCTTTCTTTTTTTCAGGTTAACCTAATTATCACGATTTATAACTATTTTTCTAATTTCATTCGCTGATCGAAATCAATTGTTTTTTTGTTTTTTTTTTTTTTCAGTTGAATATCAACCCATTGTAAAAGTAAGATGAAAAAAAAAAGAGAGTTTTCAAGCAAAGATCAGTTGCGATTGTCCAGTTCTTGATGCATCAAAAGAAAAACGAAAAGTTGCAGAAAGGTGCAATTACGTTAGCTGCAAAACAATAACGAAATTATTGAAAAATCCAGAAACTATCTGAACACACAAAAATAAAAATTAGGAGTAATATTCTTAAATTACTGTTTAATTTAATCTAGTTTTTTGATAATGAATGTTTATTCTATATTTATTTTCGTTTGCTACTATTATTTTGGGACAAATTAAATTCATCAACTGCTACTATTATTATGGGACAGAGGGAGTATAACTTTTTTCTGTTGATGTTTGAAATAATACTGATTAATCATAGGTAGTTTCAGTACTGAGTTTCTCCTCTCAAATTAAAAAGGCGGCAATGCCATCTCCATAATTGAAAGATGTATTAATAAAATTAATTTCCCTATAAAGATTATGATTTCTATATTATGAAATCTTAAATTTGCCTAATTTCAACTTTATGGATTTCCCTTCCCCAAATAAGAAAACTTTGATTAAAAACAAATATAAAACACATATGAAGATAAAACAAGGTAGTGACAGCGATAAGTAAACCAATCACAATGCTTCTGATACGTATAAGAAAATATAATAATGCTATCTTAAAGTTAAACCATTACAACTTCCAGAACTTGTTGAATTTATGTTGAATTATTGCTTTAATTTCCTTATTACTTTAAATGTGATTGCTGCAATGCAAAAGGCTTAATTCTTGCGACTATTGTGATTGTTGCTAATGATAATTTACTTGTCCACAGACGGACGGACAAAGTCAAGTTATAAGGCTTCTGATCCTTATCAGAAGCCTAAAAAACCTTGCATTTATTTGTAGAGAAATGACTTAGATGTTTTGTTAAGATCCTTTCTTTTGCTTCTCTAGCGATTAAAGTATGTCTAAGTTTTAAGTATTTTTTAATTCAATTCTATCACACTTTATACTTACCTACAGAAGATTATCTCTTTGGTTTTAATTTCAAATATATTTCCACACTTTTACAATAGGCTTTCATATAAAATTAATTATAACTACATAAGTTTTAGGTATAATTTTTTTCAACAGGAAATAGTTTACTCACTTGTTTTAAACGAAACTCAGCTTTGGACCTTGGCTTCTAGCGTATGGGAGAAAGTACCAAGAATTACAAAAGAAAAAGAAAAAAAAACAACAGAAATTATAAATTGAAAAGACTGAAACCTTCTTCTCTCAGCTAGATCATAGTTAAGAGGCATTTATTATTATTATTATTATTTTATGCGGTAAATAAGTAACAGTCTAAATGATACACTGTCTAAATCTATAAAAACATTTTATTCATAATAAAATTTAAAAGATCTCACGCAAGGCCACCGGGGGAAAGGAGGTAGAGGTTTCAGCTGGAAAAGCCCTAATGAGTAAGGTAGCCTTTGCTATATACCTAGAAAAGATTCTTGATCCCATGTGATAGAGGGCTGGCTTAATCTATTAACCCAGATCTATTTAGGAAAAAAAAAAATCCACTCTTTGAGTTAATTCAAAATTCCTACATAGAGGAGGTTAAACAAAGGATGAAAGTCTTGAGATGAGTGTATACTAACTGAGCTACACGAGCTACTGTGATAATCTTTAAGATAAACTAAATTCAACAGCATTGAATCATGTTCTTTGATTATTATTTAATAGAAGCTATTTAAAATATGAGAACTTTGATTTCATAACAATAGCAGTTATTCCTGTTCTAAGTATTTTTTGTCCAAAATTCTGGCTCTTTGGCAATTTTGTTTCAAGCTCAAGTAAATGAGCTCAAATGATGCTCTAAGCATACAAGAATATTCGTCGATGTCTCTTCCACTGTTGACAGAAATGTTTGTGAAGCTAGTACAAAAACAAATGGACATGATTGTGAACAAGGTGCTCAAAGTGGATACCAACAACAGCAATGCATGCAACAGCAATGTTGAAACACTAATTGCAGTACATGCTTAAAGATTCCTGGCATTTCACAAACAGTTGTTGTGACGACAAGTATTCTTGTGATGAGGTCTTCTTTGAAGTGAAATCTCAAAAACACATGATGTTTTTCATGTGTTCCCAGAAGAAGAAATGTTAAATAATAATGTATTTGATTTAAAGATGCCAACTTCCATATTCTTTTCCATTCGCAGCAGACTAAACACACTAGACCAATGTATTATGTGACCACATGAAGTGTCGTCGAGTGACATATTGGAATGTATTATTTACTTCTCGAATGTATTGTTGTCATTGCATCTTGAAACACTGTAACTTCAGTCCTTTCCACCTGTTCGCTGGGACACATAGCAAACACATGTCTCTGTCAATGCTCCCTGATGCCAACAGGAGACGTCAGTGGACATACATTCATTAACAAAAAAGTTTGTCTTTATCTTCCTGATCTCCCATAAAAATCTGTATAGAGTTTTTTCAGCATCCTCTATATTTGACCAAAAATCATCTTTCAATTATTTTACCTTAGAAAGTAAAGCTCTTAAATAAAAATGAAAAAAAAAAAAAAAAATGCTATTCTGTTGTTTTGGACCCTTTGTTCTGCTATTTATTGCTGAACTAGCATGGTTGATTCCCAAAAAGACTGAGAAGTTCACTCTTGCTTTGGATGGGCCAATCCTCTGTCAAATGGGGACCAGATTCTATCTTAGGGATAAAGCTTCTAACCACTGCTTGTCCAATCAGTCAAGAATCATTGAGAACCTGTACTTTCTCTTCCCCACTGGATCTTTGGCCTGTTGTTGGAACTGTTTTTATTTATTACATTTTGGAAATTATGCAATAATTTCAGAAAAAAAAGTAACTAGTATACTATTATAATCAAAATAGTCTTTTGATATTCTACATTGCAGTTATGAGATGTAGCTCTGAAACAACTTAAAGACTAGTTTACTGTAGTAGATACAGATTCTTAATGTCCTTTGCAAAATTTCTTAACTATTTTACCTAGATATATTCTGTTTGTATGATGAAAACAATATTTTTATTATTATTGTTGTTGCTACTCTATATCATTCTTTTCTTAAGTTGTTTAAGGAAACATATATAATTTTATTATCAGGAAATCAGTTTTAAAGATCATTGCAGTGAACTTAATTAAAATTTCAAAGAAATACAATCTTTTGAAACAGACTGTTAACTAAATCATATTAATAACATTCCATGAAATATTAAAATCAATTGCACCAATAAAAATAGTGTTATTTGTTATTTATTAATAAGATGAAGTTCATCTATAATGTTATGGAATTTTTTTATCTCCTATTTCATATCATTAAATACTTAGGAATCCATATCTTGAATTTAAGCATGTTTGCATAAGATTTCAATGTTAGGCTTAAGACAGCTCAGGCTAAAGTAGTGCAAAACACTTCAGGATTCTCTAACAGATACTTCTGAATAGGAATAGCATGGAGTTGTAGACAGGTGAATATAAAGTTATAACAGCAGATGGAAATGAAATGGCTGCATAAGCTCTAATTGAAATGATAGCGCAAGAGAAAGGAATCAAATTTCATTCTGTATATCTAAGAAATACCAGGCAAAAACTGAATATTTGGGGGGAAAAAAACCCTCCAGAATGCAAATTCTCATTAAAATACATACATACTTTGATTAAGTAATATTATATAGTGTTTCAATAATTCTTTAAATATAATACACGATCTTTCCCATAGTTCAGTCTGCAGGTGACACTACATTCCTTTCTGTTAATATCAGCTTCAGTTAATCTTTTCAGTTCATTAAATTACTTTCTATTACAATAAAAAACGAATTTCAGGGCCAATCACATTCACTAAATAAATTGCTTGATGAATTTGTTTCTATTTTTTCCATACATGTATTTTTCTGAATGAATTTTTATCTTTCGCTTTTAGTGTCTTTTTATGTCAATGTAAAATCACATTCTCTTTTCTAAGTTGAACCTACAGTTCTGAATCCAGTTAATAACTTTATGATTTATTCTCTAGTCAACTTTACTAATCAGGTCATGTTTTTCTATAAAACTATCCTTAGCTGCCAATGCTTGGCTATGCTGCTCAACATTCACCAGTATTTGAGCCCAAAGCTCTTGAATGTTTCTCAAGACTTGCTGTCGATTTAAAACAGACTTTATCAAGCTACTATTTAAACATATATTTAAAAACATATATTTTTATTTGACCTCTACAGTCTTTCCTTCCAATTTTCTGCTTATCTTCCTCAGGAAGTGTTTAAAAGAAGATATAAGCATTTTTCTTTCTGAATTTACTTAAACACCTTAGGAAATTATTACCATAAATGTTTTACGGAATCAATTATTCATTTTAAAAAAGAACCAAAAGTGAATAGCTCACTTAATCCTAAATTTACTTTGAAACATTATAGAAATCTTAAAAGAGCTTAAATGATTTCACTTTGCTTTTAGTTTCTCTAGAAAGCAACTATTTTAATAGTTTTATTTAAGGACTAATACTATTTAATGATAATATAAAATAATGAAACAACACAAAACAACATCCATGAGAAATATTGCACTAAATAAAATTTTCAGCTACAAATGTAAAAATAACTAAACAAATGGCATAAAGTGAAAACAAGAAGCAGAAAAATAATAATTAAAAAGTGTTAAAAAAATTAGTTTTTTAAAAGCAAAAAAATAGTGCTAATAGCAGGGAATTCAAATTCAAAAAGAACAAATTAAATAGACAGAATTTTGTTTTTAGTTAATTATTTTTTTTCTAATGGGAAGACTGATGTTAAAATTAATTATTAAGGAAACTACTTTTCAAAAAAGATTATTTTTTCTTCTTTCCCACGTTTCTTTTTGATAGAATTAGCAATATATGTTCTTACATCATTTTCCCTAAGGCTATGAATTGAGACTGAAGAATTCTGATTTTAACTCAAGATAGTAATGAATACGTTGAGTAAAATTCCCGATGGCTTTTGCTGATATCATATCTTGATTTTTTTTTAAACATTTAGATTGAGAAATGTATTTGTAATTGCAGTGTCACTTTTATCAGAAGAAAATCTGATTGGTAGTTTATTAATTCTCATCCCCCTCCCAAACTCATAGTAATTTTCAATTTCTTTTAGTGTTACTTATTTCCTAATATTTATGAGCTTTTTCTTTTGTTTTTTAATTTAAAAAAAAAATAATAACGTTTTGTTTTTCTCCTTATTTTCTTAATTTTCTATTTAATATCAAAACAGTTGGAATGAAGGTGTTTAAAATCCGTTTTAAATCCAAATATATCGTCATTTCTTTACTGTGATAGCACTATGTCAATTTTGTATTAAATAATCTGCTTTAGTTGGGGATTCATTTGATTTGTCCTCACCCAATTTCACTTTAATTTGTAAAGTAAAATTATTTTAACCATTTTTTTAAAAATCAAAGTATTATATGAACTGGACAGTCTGTCTGAAAAAGCTGATCTGAAGACAGAGTAGAAAGTTTAAATTGAAATAATCATATCACTATATTCAATTAAATGATGCCATAAAAATAGGCTTGCTTGGGATTTTTTTTTTAAATTGCACTTCACAATATTCATGACTAAACTCAATGGAAAACTGTTACTAAAATAATAATAATAATAAAAAGTAAACAGAAGAGGGAATCAGAAAATTTATACTGAAAGGCTGTTAGGCATGTAGTGTAATGTTGTTTAGTAGTTACGTGGCATGCAAGGGAAAACTTATTGAATATTTTTGATTCCTACATGTTTCCTCGGTGAAGACGACTCCATCTTGGACTGGTTACAGATCTGCACTAAGTGATCAAGTTGATAAAGTAACTTTTTGCTGGTACTGTGAACCTAAGAAAATACAACACCCACCACCTGATTTCTGAGGGAAAAGGACTTTTATTGCAATTGAAAGTGTGCAAAAAAAAAAATATGGAAAAAAGTCATCAGCAATACTTGAAAGGCAATTTCAATTATTTTACAAATGATATTTTTTAAAATTAGACATTATTTTTCTTTCTTCAGCTTCTTTTACTTTACTTAACTAAAACACAAAATTAAGCAGTGGCATATTTAGGAGAGATTTGAGAGAAAATATATTTTCGTCACCTTTACTTTGAATAACTGATAGGCATAACATATTCTTTCTTTAAAGAGTCTAAACAAATAGACAATTAAACAAATTCTTCATACTATAATGCCTAGCTCTTCTCTTTTGATTACTAAGTATGCCACTGGAGTACAAATTGATATTAATAATTTAAAGTTGTAATTTTTAGCTTATAGCTAATATTGTTTGTGTAAAGTTAAAAGTAATTATTAAGTAATTCAATGCTTTCAATTTAAACTTTTACTGCAAGCAATGCAGGAAAATTTAAACAAAAGTCAATGTATTTACCATGCTACTGATGCAGTCATTTTGCTTATATCAGGAATTAAAATCAGTCATTAACTTTGCCTAAAGGCTAAATAGTCAAAACTCTCAACTAAATTAGAATTAACTAATATTTCTCAATACACATACATTAGAATTGTAATTTTTTCCCCTGATATTAAAAATTAAAAAAAAAATATCAATAGTTGACTATAATTCTAAATTCCAAATTATAATAATAATAATAAACAAAAATGGCCATAAAAAGCATTTACTGACATTAAAAAAAAAGTAAAAATAAATAAAAGCACAAAAAAATTGGGGGAAAAATGAAATAATAAAAAGATAGTTAAAGATGAACTATGCAGAGTATCATAATAGCAAATTGCTTAAATAGTAAAATGTATTATGTAAGAACTCAATTTTCTCTTAATAGGTGCCTCAGTAGCCGTTCTCAAGGCATGATTTTTCTTTCACATTTGTTCATGACAGAGAAAACTTTGCATTCTGCTGAGATAAAGTTAAAGCCTTTCCCCCAAAATAAACAAACTGCATAAAAAACAGTGCACTTAATAAAAACATTGAATTCTAAGCAAAAGCTTTCTGGTAATCACAATATTTAGCTGAATGTCTGGCCTATCTACAATGACCAAATAAATAAGAAGCAGCAGTACAACCGACATTGTTGATAAACAAAGGAGAATAGTAAGACTCAGGCTAACTCAAACAATAGTTGTTCAGAACACAATTATTAATTCTAACTTAATGATCATTACAAGTAAGGTAAATATAACAGCACCACTAACAATCGATTGTGATCCCAGTAGCCAAGTGGGTAAGGGCACTTGGCTGCGGGTTCGATCCCCAGCCTTGGTGGAGAGGGGGGGGGGGGATTTTTCCTTGCTCCATTCTCCTCCAAACGGGTCCTAGGGTCAACCCAGCCCTCTGTTGAATGGGTACCGGGTTTCTTTCTCGGGGGTTAAAGGTGAACAGGCGTTGGACTGCACCTGACCTCAACTTAGCCCCGTTGGTCACAGAGCGCCGAGAGCCTTACCTCTCAAGACCCCAAAGGCCACAAAGGCCTGTAGTAGGGCACTTTAACTTAACTAACAATCGAATAATTATTATAGTGCAGTGAACAATAATTTACTGCAACAATTCATTTTCTACGTTTGAACAATTACAAGATTTTGTAGGAAATGATTAGTTAACATTTGTATTTGTTAGCTGTGGTTCACTTCTAATGCTTTGTATTTGTTCAATTTCTAATTGTGCTGTAAAGTAATTAAGTTGTGGTTATTTTTTTAAGATCAAAAAATCACAATTTTTGATCTTTAATTCTTCCAAGAAGTTTTGGTGTTAGAAGTTCGGTTTTCAGCAATAAGAAATTAAATAATAGAAAACAATTTATATTTTAAAACATTGTTAATCAGGATTTTATTCAATAATAAATAGTAAAAGTGAGTAATAGTTCATTCATTAGATAGAACTATTTAGAATTTTGCTGATTGGCATTAATGCTTCAATTAGCATTAAAACTCTTTAAATATGCAGGAAAGATGATGAAGACTATCTCAGTGAAATGAATTCCAACAAAGGTTACATAGAATATTACTGAATAAGAGATTTGAGGAGAAAATCTTGATACATATTTTGGAGACAGACAGATCCTCTGAATTAATCCAAAAAAGGCAGAAACATTGTACAATTATTGCAAAACTAGTGTCCAATATGTTTCTGCTTTTTTTGGAAGCTATAACTAATTTAAAACACCCAAATTGGTTATAGGATTTCTCTATTCGTAACGCAGGTGGAAATATCTTAGATAATGATGTTCATCAGTCAATCTTTAATTAAGGAGGGAATAAAATCAAACCCAAACTGTTAATTTAGGTGGTATTTTATTACTCTGCATAGGAAATCTTTTTATTACATAAGAACTGCACATGCAATGCACAAATAAAATGTACAGTACTGACATACAACATATTTAAATTGTGTCTGCAATGAGTGCATTTTCTTACTATCGATATCATTCAACTAATATCAGCAGTTCATGAAAACCTACTGAACCCTTTCTTACCTCAGTGTAAGCCTGGCACATGTTTTCATAGAGACTCTGATGCTGGTGAATTGACTCCTCCAGATCGGAAACTTCGGTGGGAATGTTATTCTGTTCCAAAGCCTGGCTCCAAGAAACCACAGCATCCACATACTATCAGGAAAAAAAGAAAATGTTTCTTCAATTATGCATATCAGCATTTCACGGTTATGCATGAAAATTTTACATTCAAGCATATAATTAGACTACATTAATGTATGATTTCTGGCTTCTGTTTTTATGTTATTGAAGCTATATTAAAGATGCTTAGTAAAAAAAATTAAAAAAGCAAAATTGGGGAAAAAAACAGATAATAAACTAAATTAATCACAGATTTAGATACAGAAAATCTCAGAGAGAAATAAAGATCAAAATATCTGAACAATTTCATGAGTTTGCTAAAAGAAATGACAAAGAGTTCATAAGCAGAATTTGTCGTATTTTGTTACTGACTTGATCTAAGAATTTAGTTCAAATAGATTTCTTTCAGATGACATGTGGGCATGCTATAATGCCAAGCATTTACTTTGCTGTTATGACATAATAACCAGCACCTTAGAAGGTCCTAGAAAGTTCAATGTTGATATTGTAGGTACTTTTTTCCACAGAGTGCTAACAATTTTTCAATAGTCAACTTTGATGATACTTTTTCAATACAGATGTATAGATTTGGATGCACATCTAAGTGCATTACCTTAGCAACAGATGATGAGCAAAGATTATTGGTGCAATTTCATTTATCTGGTGTGCAGAATCAGCTTTTAGTTATTGTCACTTTCAAATTTACGAATAGGCAGAAAAGATGCAGATGTTCTTTCTGATAAGAAAAATATCCATCTTATAGAATATGCCTAAAAAGTGCTGATACTAACCCATTATTTTACTAATCCAATGAATCCCAATCCACATTTAATTTTGCTTCTGAACAATCTTAAACAAATTCACCTGAATATAAGCACTTGGGTCTCATGTCTTGCTAATAAATCTGTGACTTATTAAATTTTTCACTATTTACCCTAAAATACAGAATTTTATTTATAAAACAGAGGAGGTCTAAGATCAATTTTCAATTAAATTTAAAAGTTAGTAATGGAGCAAGAAAAAGTTAGCAAAGACTAATTTTTAGGCAAAAAAAAAACTAACTTTAGATTACAGTTATTTATATTTGAATTAATCCTCTTAAGTAATATCTGTCATTGTAAAGAATTTACTCTTTCCTCCATCAATTAGTTAAAAATAAAACTGTCTTTATTAAAATGCCTTACCTGCTCAGCTCTCTGATGGAACATGACTGACAGAGCGAGAACAGTTGACCTTTCGTCAAGGCCAGCAGCAAACTCTTTCCATGTTCTATCTAGTCGAGTGGCTACATGTTGGATATGTGGTGCAGCGTAGTGACCAGCTTCAATTAATCGACTGGCCACAGACAAAATCCGATTGATATTAACATAGACGTTCTAAAGGAGGGAGAATAAATAGCTTATTTAGGATGTAGATATATCAGTTTAGGAAAAAGAGAATAAGAAGGACAGTATTTTTTTTTTAAAAGCCAAATGGCTTTTATATATTTATAATGCTGTTATATTACATCTACAGCAATAAAAATACTGTCCTTCTTATTCTCCTTCTGTAGCTATATATTATATATTGCCCTTCTTAAGCTCAATAACAAGGAAAAAAAGTATATAATCTATTTTTCTTTCTTTTTTTTTTACAAAATTTTAAACAAAATGACGTAAACAGTAAAAAAAAAAAATGATGGAAACAATTTTGGGAAGCTTGAAGTTTAAATAAACTTATATTAGCCTTATTACAAATATGTAAGTTGTTAAATAAACGGAGGTTTTGTTTTGTTTGGGTAATTCTTCACAGAACTTCACAAATTCAGAAGTGAAAAAAAATAATAAATAATAATAATTTTTAAATAAAAATTGCTTAAAACAGTGCTTAAAAATTATGAGAAAGTTGTGAAGGTTTAGCATTCAATACCATTAACATCTTATGGAAGCTGTTGTTTATTAACGATATTTTGGAAGATGTTGGTATGCATAGTTATTGCAAGATCTTTATTATAAGATCTTTATTAAAATCTTTATTATAATTTAAATCCTTTTTTAAAGATTAAAATGTTGATGTATTGAAAATAAACGTAAATTATAATATACAGTATAAGGGGTGATCAGATCAAAACCGACTATTCCATGTCATTCCAAAATTAGAATGCTTTATTAAAAATGATCTCCATCGTGTTGACTGTTCACTGTTCAAAGGGTTCACTGTTTCAAAAGCTGAGTGATTCTTTTCTTGTCTTTATCCTGTATTGACCTTTCAATAATTTTTTAAGTGGGGAAAAGAGATTAAAGACATGGGAATAGATCAGGTGATGTAAGGTGGATGTTCAAGAATATCACCAAAAGGAATTGATAGCACATATAGTGGCATCGGCACTATGCATAGCTTTCCAGGATGTTTCCGCTTAACCCAACCTTTCAGAATTTTAAGTGTTTGATGCAACAAAGAGAATGGATAACTATCCATTCTCTTTATTAGATAGGCAAGAAAGAAATGTCCAAAACACCTTGCCCATTAAAGAAAAACAAGCACATTATCTGCTGAGATTGGAATTTCTTGGGAGGATTGTTCACTGCCGTTCTTTGTTTCCGATTCATGATGATAAAAATCATTGCCAGTAGCAAAACAGCTTAGAAAGGCTTCACCTTCTGCTCTGTATTGCCTAAGATGTTTTTCAGCAAACATCTTTCTTCATTGTTTTTGCTCTGGGGCAAGATGTTTTGGAAACTATTTTGCACAAATTTTTCTGTTTGCCCCAGATATTCAGTTAATACAGAATAAGCTATTCCATATGAAATATCAAACATTTCCAAAAATCGTCTTACAGTTATTCTTCAATCCTCTTCCAGTAAAAGTTTAGCTTCATTAATCAATTCTTCATTCGATAATAATCTGATTATGCACATTTTCTAAAGGTCTTGGGTGAGCACAAATTGCGATCACTTTTAAACCTTTTTGTCCAATTTCAACCTGTGTTAAACTAATTATTCCATTCCCAAATCCAGCTGTGATTCATTGATGAATTTCGGTCAGCCCACAATTTTCTTAGATTAAGATACATATCATCCTGCGAACATCCAGTTTCACATTGAAATCCATGGTTGGATTTTTCAAAGCTGAGTTTGGAATATCTAGCGTTCTCAAAATGTTTTACTGGAGGCACGTATGCATTAGTGGAATGTTTTCTATTATTAAAATAGGTGGTATTATTTCAGGAGGGGTTATATATTTTATTTCATTTTAGGATGGTTGGTTTTGATTTGATAATCCCTTGTAATTATTTTTCAATGTATAACATTCTAATAAGGAGTTGCTGAACTAGCAGTTCAAAATATTACATATAGTAAAAACAATGAAGTGATTTATTTTAATTTAATTTATTTAATTCATGAGATTTACGCAAAGAGATCAGTTAAATATGTTGTGTGATTATAAACTACTTCAAGAAAGTAAAAATAATTGCAAAAAATATTCGTACTTGTGAATCATCAGCATGGTTACTATAATTTCTTTATATATGAGTATGGAGAAATGAATTACACATATGTAATTGTGTATTTTTTAATGATTCTACTCTGAATTTTTTTTTATTCAACAATTTTATACTTTTTGAAAATTCAGTTACCATTGATGCCATTGTGAAGTGATTATGCTCCTCTTGTAGTTCTTTGGCCATCTGATATGATTGTCCGATTTCAACATAGTTGACTAGAAATAAATCTCTATTATGGAAAATCCAATCAAACATCTGTAAAAAGAAAATGAAAAATTAAAATTAAGCAAATAAGTAATAATGTTCTTTATCATATTTTCAATAAAGCTCTTTATTAATGAGATTCAATCATGTTTTGCTGATCCCCATTACCTTTTCAGCATCCTGTTCAAAAAGACGCAATTGGAAGCACTGATCAAGTTTTAATTTCTTGATGTGCCACAGCTGATGGAGATGTTGCCGTGTGGCATGGACGTTCTCCAGCAGCTGCATTACCTAGAAGCAATAAATTTGAAGATTTTAACCATTATAACACCAAATCTTTTTTTTTTTTTATGTCTGTATGTGTGTGTTCTTAATCTGCAAATTGAGTGCTGAAAATGAAATAAAGCTCTAAAATTATCTCTTAATTACAATTCTTTTGTAACTGTTTCTTTAATAAGTTATTAAGTTTTGTGAAACTACTAGAATAAAGTTGTCTTTAGGACAATAACAATTAATTACAAATTACTGTAAAATAATGCAGAAGCAAAGTATTAAATAATGCTGTAAATTAAAGTTAGGTCTGAATTGATTTAGTACTATAATAAATGTTATGAATAATCAAAGAGTACTGATAGTACTCTTAATAGTACTGATCACGCAGTATACGCATCCAGCATATAATCAACTTAGCTGGAGCACATATTGAACACATTCCATAACCATCTTTATTATTGTTGCATTTCAGGCTATGTTTACAGCTTTATATTTTCACCTGGTGGCAAAAGTTTGAACCTATTTCTTTTTTGTCGGAAATTGCTTTCCCATGGTCTAATTAGCATATATACCAATTTTCCTTGAGACATATTGATTAAAACCCACTCCATAGAGCTGGGAGTAAGGTCACTTTAATTATAACCATGCTGTACTTAGCATTACAAAGTTTTCTCACTGCTGATTAAGATTTGTCAAATTTCACTTTAACATCTACAATTATCCAAGCCAAGGAAAGTTTTTCTTTGAAAAAAGAAATCAATATTGTAATCATTATATTGTAATGATCAACAAAAATAAAAAATACAGTCAGCATTTCATAATTAAAAGTTGAACAGATGATTATATATACTACAAATTACTGTTGACAATAAAGTGAATCTAAAAATTGAGATTGGAATCTATCTATCTATTGAATACATGTTTGCTTCAGAAGTTGAATTGTTTTATTTGATAGATGAAGATGTTGTTTAAAATTCTGAGAAAAAGAGAATGACAGGGTTCAATGTTTGCACTGCATCTGCTATAAAAAAAATTAATTCTTAAATTTATTAAATATCATACCATTAACATTTTATGCCCTCAAAATAAAGTCTTTACAGTATTAAATCTAGAAAAAAAATTGGATAATAACATATTTAAAAGTTATTATCAAAACATATACATATATTTATATATTATTAAGAAAATATCAGCTTCATTAGGAACACAATTTCCCACCTGTGGAATGGCACTCTGAAAGTCGGCATTTCCAGCAATCATATGTGCACTGTCTCTTCCAGAGTATCCAGAATCATAGGCATCACCACTGTCTGGTACACAACTTAGCCTGAAATTCAAGAAGCAAAGTTACTGAATAAACTAAAGTATATCAAAATAAATCTTACTAAAAATACATTGTAAACATCTTACTAAAATGTATTATAAATTGAAGGTGGAATTAATCATTTGCATATATAGTGCATTATTATAATAAGTATATTATCTAGCATTACTGTTTATCATTAGCTCTATCCTCATTTGAACTCTTTGTCTCCACTTTATTTCTCAACTTTTAGGTTTTAAGTTTCCCACTACAGGCCTTTGGGGACAAGCAGAATAAGGTTTCTGGCATTTCCTGACCAACAGAACTAAATTGGGATCAGGTGTTGATTGATAGTGAGTATTATTTTTATTTTTAATTTCCCTTATTATGTGAGAAGAAAGCATGACTGATTGCATTCGGTTCAAGGAAAATGTAAATAAAAAGTGAATAAATATTAGTTTAAGTATCATTAGTAAGTATAGCAATCAAAACAAAAATTCCTCTTCTTCAATACTTTATACTCCACTAGGTGTGCCCTGCAATTTCACCCACATTAAATTTTGATTATACATATCTGTTTCATGCACATTATGAGTACATAACTAAGTGCATCTCATTAACTATATATATCTGCCCCCGACCCAGTGAACCGCTGTCGCACCCGACAGTTTGCCAGATTGGTTCATGTTTACTGCTCCGCTCCTATTGGCCGTAGCGTGATGTTATATAACCTATAACCTTCCTCAATAAACGGGCTATCTAATGCAAAAAGAATTTTTCACATCGAACTGATAGTTCCTGAGATTAGAGCGTTCAAACATACAAACTCTTCAGCTTTATAATATTAGTATATTTAGATTAACTTTCCCATAATTTTCTTCATTGTGCACTATCATAAAAGAAATTCCAGAAAATTATTTTTTTTTTAACTGAACAATAATAATTTCCTGCAAAAAAAAGAGAGAGAGAGAAAGAGAGAAGGAAAATTTCAACTTTCTGGTGATTCAAGCATCTATGTTGCTGGGAACATTTTGAAGACCCTGTATTATAACCGATCTTAAATACAAATTACTACTTAATTCAATATGATAACATGTACATAATTAAAAACTTACGATGGTTTCAAAAGAGTTTGCTTTTTTTTTTTTTCAGATATTCATCAGCTTTGCAAAATTAAATATAGCTCATCTAATAAAGTAAGCAGGCACTTGAATGTCATATATGTTTGTATGAATTATTTATCAGTGTAAATATACTTAGACCGAATAAATGTATTGTACTATTCCATATCTACTGCAATGTTTTTCACAATGGTTCATTGATTTTGTAGAAGAAGTTAGAACAGTTCATACTAAGGATCAATTTAAATCCTACTGAACAACTATGCGTTGAATTGGGGAAGCCATTGAAAGCAATACCAGAACTTCCTACATAAGTAGATGAGCTGATCAGTATTTTAGAACAGACCTATTATTTCATTTATTGGTGCAAAAAAGCCACTGGTTTAAGAGGCCAGCAGTTTAAGAGGGATTGATATATTATTGATCAGGTGTAGTGACAATAATGAGAAATAAACATACATCTGGTTAAAAATAATCTGTATGAAGAATTATCTTTTTCTTTTGTTTAATCTATTTAATGTCAAAGAACTGGAACAAAATAAAAACAGAAAACTCTTCTACCTTTGTAGGACCCTTTGTCCTTCTACATCTATTTCTTCTACAGGAGCTTTGACTACTTTTTTCTTTAATTCGTTGTGCTGTTCGATTGAGAGCTTTGCTCCCGTCACATCATCAGCAAAATCATTCCGTGAAATTTCTTGCTTAATATCATCTAATTTATCTAATAAATCTAATGCCTTCCAAATAAAATCTTCGAGTGCCTGGAATGAAATAAAGTAGTAGTAGTTAAAAAACAAACAAACAAACAAACAAACAAGAAATTAAGTTAAGTTTCACTTCAGAAAGATATAAATTTAATAAAATAAATTTCAAAACTTATTAAAACTTAAATAAAGACCTTTTGATAACTTCTTCAATATTTCAAGCTTCTTACCGAAGGTTTTCTTCAGAAATAAATACAAACATACAAAAAATAAGAGGAAGAAGTGATATGGCTTCCTTCTTATTGCACAAAACAGAAATTTGAATGAAACAATCATGAAATTTTGAAGTTATCAAAAGAAGATGTTTATGTGTCTCTTTATTTAAATTTATGAGGTTTTTTAGAAGATTTTGGTTTACTTATTAAAATTGTTATAATAATTTGATATACAAAATAACAGCATAGGCCAACACTTAAGACCTACAGAGGTGAATCAAAGTAATAAGAATTAATTTATTTATTTATTTATTTGTCATATTTAATGGACTTTCCATGAGTACGAGCTGCTCAAGAATCATGCATATTAATACTATCTAAAATTTGTGATTACAGTAATGAATGCCAAATCTAAGATTAACTCATCTGTTTTATCTCAATCTAGCATTAATTAATTTTAATTAATGCATTCAATTAAGCTAATGTATAAGTTACATTTTTAGTTCTTTGTGTTATATTCACCCGTGTGGTTTAGTTTATAAATAAATTCAATTAATGTTTCATTATTATTTATTTTTTCTTGATATAAAGGTAAAACTAAGTACACATTACAACTCTTTCATTCTGATGATACAATAAAATGAAATGGTAATAGAAAGTACTGGTAACATAAAAAGTATATATGGAGAAGATAAAAACACTTCAATAAGAAATAAATAAGTTACAAACACCACTTCTTTTAGACAAAAAGGCAATATGCATCAGAATTTTAAATACAAAAAAAAAAAAAAAAAAAAAAAGACTACATGACATCAGTTCAGAATATGATCCCTTTTGTTGGCTGAACATAATGACCGCGTGAAACCAAGATTGTTTAAAAAAAAAGAGCAAAACATTTTTCTACAAGAACTAGATTTAATTTATTGACCACTCAAAAAGGAAGAAAAATGTTTAAATGTAAGGCGTGCTTCTCAAGCTTTTTCACTTCATGGCACACTTTTATTCTAGCAAAAATCCTACAGCACACCAAGCTTTTACTGCTATCACAGAATCGTTTAAAAACCATTTGAGATTTACCAATAAAACAGTCTGTTTTTATTAAAAGATATCCTGAATTTTTTTTTTACTGATTTGTTTGAGCATTAATATTTTAGTAACCTTACTTGTTAGAACGAAACAGAATGTAGTTCGTATTTCTGTTATTTGACTTCTAGATTCCAAATACTAGATTTTATTCTAGATACGAGCAGTTGGATAGTATGAAGCTAAATGTTGAATATAGATGCATTCTCAGAATTTTCTTGCAACACACCACTGTGCCGGGTCACATCAGTTGAGAAGCTCTGCCGTAAGGCATCTTATTTCATGTTCTTTGGAACTAAGATATAAAATCTTGTCAACCAGAAATTCAATTTGTTCACACTCCTTTTGAGATATCCTCTGTGCAGACTGTCATTCAAACAACAGGAATTCTGTGGTCAAGAAAAGTTGCAAAAGATCTGGCTACAAACTGCTCAATCAGTTATGGAAAAGTTTTTGAAAAGAAACTATAAGTTTGGCTGATTACTCTTAAGTAATCAGACTGAAAAGCATAAGCAATTAAGATCAAAAACTGTTCTGATGTAGCTCATTTACAACTTTGATAGAAATCAATGTGCAAATTAGTAAAAACTGCCTTAAAACAACAAATCTTTTTATTTTAATCCATGAAAACTGTATCTTCTTCAGGAAGACACTGCACAGTGATGAATAGATCACCAAAAGAAATTTAAATGTATTCTTTAATTAACTCACAACACATAGGCATATCCAGGATTTTGGAATGGGAGGGATTATGAAAAGCAAAATTTGATTACCATTATGATGTTAAACAAAAAACAAGGTAGGGAAAGCGATTAGTAAACCAATCACAATGCTTTGCAATGTCTTCAGATCATTGATATTGCTTTAATTTCCTTGTGTTTATTTCCATTAAACGCAACAATTGCGCCTTTTGACAATCACAACAATCACTATAAATGAGTGTGAATGCAAAAGACTCAATTGTTGCGATTGTTATGATTGTTGTCAATCATAAAAATTTAATCATTAAAATTTAATGAGATTTTAATGATACTTGTTCACAGACGGACAGACAAAAACAGGAATATTAGTCTGCTGATCAAGATCAGAAGATTAAAAATGAAACAAAAAATGTAGTGTCCTTTTCCGGATTGGAGGGGGTTAAAGACAAATCGAGGAACTTTCCTCAATTTCTGCCACTGTGGACTTTTAAAATCGGAAATCTACCAGAATTATCCAAGAGCCAATAGGGATCTAGCACATAAAATTTTAAAGACATCTTCAGATATTTCTAATGAATGAAACAAAATTACGTTACAAATATTTCAAAGGCTTCTATATAATACTGTAGTAGGCACATTTATTAATAATATATTTTGATTGTTATGTTATCTGCCTGCAATACTTCCATTTACAATAAAGATTGTCATTTTTATTACTATAGAATGTGTTTCTATACCTAACTACATTTTATAATTAATTACACTTCACACACAGATTTATCATAAGCTTAACTTTTATTGAAAATTATTTTACTAACCAGCCTCATTTCAATCCATTGATTATGATCATAAAACAAAGTCCCATCTAAATCATTAGTTAACTGAGATGCATCGATTATTTTGGTCAAAGCTTCTGCAGCTATCATGTTAGTCTACAAATAAAACAAGAACAAATAAATTTATGAATAAATATCAAAACAAAGTTATTGAGAATTTAAATATCTAAAATTAATGTTTCAATTATCTCTCTTCAAAGCAGTAAAATAAAACAACATATAAAGAAAATCAAAATATATTCTTTTTTTCTTTCACAAAATACTCTTGATTTATAATATTGCCATATCATGATTATCCAAATATCCCCCTTTTTTGTATTCAGATTTAATCTTATTCTGGATTTAAGGCCACCTAAGCCGATCACTTATCTCTGAAGAGCATTCATGTCACAGCTAAAAAAACATAACTGTGACATAAAAAAACTGAGAACCTAATCTCCAATTGTTTTTGTCAAGACAATGTGGTAAACAGTAAAGAAAAGTATCAGCAGTTGCAAGAAATCATTAAAGGACTGCAAAGATATTTCTCCTCAACTGTTTATTTACTGCAATTCAAATAAAACTTGAAACAAAATTCTTGGAGTGGTTCATCAAGAAATGGTAAACTTGTCAACGTTAATAAACTGAGAGCACTGTAATCTGTCTAATTATACTGTCTATGCTATAAGTAACAATTTTCTTTGTAATGAGCACAATGAGAATTCATTGAGGCCAGCACATGAATGTTTTTATTTTATTTTTTAATGTGTACTTATTGTGTTATTTTTAGATTTGGAGGTTCCATATTCTTTCTTAATGTCTATGTTATATTTGCATAGTAATTCAGCCTCTAATTGCATTCCTTTTATAAAAATCCAATAAAGAATTTGATAAAAGCCTGAACTTGGCATTACAGTTACTGTAGTGCAAAACAAGTCAACAACAGAAGTAGGATACTTTCAAAAAGCAGGATCACAAAAACATTGCGTTTAAAGACTTACAGATGTAAATTATTTAATCTTATGGACTCCAATAATGGTTTTTTTTACTTACTTTACAATGATAAGAAATAGGAGGCTTTGAATATGATCACAGAACAATATATTGTCAATAAAAAAAATAAAAAAAATAAGATATTTGAAAAAATAAAAGAAACTACAGAAGGCACATAGAGTTCAATGCTTTACATACATCAGAATTACACTTATCTAATTCAATTGGCAAATCACTTCCATTTTTTTGTCTCAACTGCTTTTTTTTTTTTTAGCTGATGAAGAAGTTGAATGAGCTTTACGTTTAGATAATATTTCTGCATGACATTCTGTGATCTGCAATAGTATCCTTTACAGGAGCTGTTGGAGAAAACTTCATTTTCATGGATACTAATGCTTGCCTCACCATGCATAGATAGAGAACAACATGCTCCAGGATGCAGGGATCAAAAGTAGGATTGGCCTGCTCACTCATCAGATTTGAATCCCATTGAATATGATTGGGATGCTCTTGGATGACACATTACACAACACCAATTCCTCCTTTTATTAGCTAGAGATGGCTCTCACAGAACATGTCACAGAACCCCCAAAGAACTGCTGGACAAACTGGTCTTGTCAATGCCTCATCAATGTCAAAGTATATTAGTGGCCTTGGGTTTTCCATACAACCTACTGAAGAGGTGAAGTGTAATATGTATAACCAATACAATTTCATCTCAATATGTCATCACTTAGAGGTCCCCCTTGTAATGGGCTTGTTCTGCTAATTTGTACAATGACGACTTTAAAAATTCTTCTTGCATATGATTATCCTACATTATTTGTTAATAAAAAGCTGGAAAATGGTGATTTTGATTGTCTCTTCTTATTATTTTCCCAACATCCCCTAACTGTTGTAACCACTGTTTGTAATAAAATCAATTAGTTTACTTGTTCTACTTAGTTCTTTTATTTTATTTTAAGCTGTCCATCCGAACTAGGTGCTGTGAAAGTAGTTCATTTTTGTGTGATTGGAAAATTCCTTCTTATTCTCAATGTGAAGCAGCTAAATTAGAATGCTGCTTTCGAACACAATATTGCATTTATTAATACTTGCACATTTATCAAAGTTTATTTCTTATTTATTAAGATACTTAATTTTACTTCAGGCTGGACTTAAATCTCTAAAATGAATTAATAATGTTATATTAGTAATATTTGTTTTGGTAGTTTTATTTGATATGGATCCCATTTTGTTTCCCTTCAATCCTCCCTATTCAATGGCGGCACCAAAGTGGCTAGTGTATCAGAAAATGATAGTTTTTTCACTTTCTGATGAGCTCTCATCATAATCACAAAAAATAATGTAATCCTAAATGCAATCATTCTTAACTTTTAGTCAAAATAACAGAAAAGTAATGCTTTTTCATTACTCTTTTTATCAGAAAATGCGTTAAAAAGTTGTTCCTTTTATAAAAGTTACTTGTAACATGTTACTTTTTGATTTCTCATTAATGTGATATGATAAACCTACAAAACACAGTTAAGAATAGTCTTAGCATTTGTTTATAGTATTCCGCCAGTTGTTTTCCTAGTGTGAAATATTCTTCCACTCAGAAAAGATTGAAAAACAGTACTTTAAATAGTGATCCAATTTAATTTCTGAAGTAGTTCGATAAAGACATTACTATATATTAAGTATCACTTACTTCAAATTTATATTTAGAGCTGCCCAAACTTGTCCTTTGCTTTTGCCAGAAGTTTTCTGGTTTGATAATATATGCAACATGTATGTTGCCAGGAAAGCATTCCTTGAGAAAAAAGAACAAAAGAATAATTATAATTTTACCTTAAAGTTAAGTTGTAACATTTAATAATAAATTGTTGAATTTTGATTTTTTTTTTTTTTTTTAATGAAAATACTACATTATAAAAACACAATAAAGCTTTTAGAAAACAGTTATACAGCTTACAATCAGAAAGTAGATTTATAAATAACCAAATTACTATTTATAGAAAAGAATCATTTGAGTTGTGAATTAATATTATCAAAATAAATTCCTAAAAAAAAAAAATATATATTTTTTAATAAACTGACAATCAAGTCCTCCAAAATTTCTATCAAGTATTTAGAATTTAAACTACCAGCTTAAAAGGATATTTACAAAAGGCACTAATTTTCAGATATGAGAAATCATTCTTGGAAATTTTGAATCTCCATATTTTGCTATCTAATTTTGAAATAGCTATTTGTTTAATGTTTTCACTGCTTAGGCAATTTTGACTTTGAGTTTCTTGGCAGTCAACATTATCATTAAATAAATCTGTTTTATTTTGTCTTAGATTTAGAAAATTATCTTTGCAAATGTACTCCCCTATCAGCAATTTTTTTAAAGATACATTCCATACAGTTTAGGAAATTTAATGAAATTAAAGCTGAAGTGAAGAATTGTCATTTTCCAACAACAATCAAATGTAAAGTTGATATTTAAAATTCTACAGCCGGGGAAACTGGTTATTGTTATTATTATTATTATTATTATTATTATTATTATTTTAATCTGGATTGTAAATATTCTATGTTATCTTTTGGCTTCAAATGAGAAATTTGGGTACAGTTTTCTTCTACTTCATTGTAATTCTGTTTCTTATTTCCTTTTCTTTCCTTTTTATCTGATCTCATTCCACTTATGTACAATGTAATATAATTAAAATCTCTAGCTTTATAGGCTTCTAACATTTGAATTTAGTTACTTTTACTTTTAGTTTGAATTTATCTAATCCATCGTCAAAAATTACAGGAATCAGAGCTGATAGCAGCCATCTTGAACAAGATGAACAGAACTGATAGAAATTTTCTAATTTAGGAATAATTTAACAGAAAAAAATTGGGCAGCTAAACTTTGATGATTCCTCGGGAATTCATCAGGAATACTGCTAAGTCACTATGAATGTTGGTACACAGCAATATAGGCTAAGAAGAGATTTGAATTTTAACATAAGCTTGGTGTACCCATAAAACATCCCTAATAGGACACAGTAGAGATCAAAAAGAAGTCTTCTAATTTATAAAAAAAAACAACAACTTTGTAATTGGAAAGTTATTTACATTAAATTAGTATTAGTATTTACATTATAGTAATAAAATTTAAAAGTTAAAATATAAAAGAATATCATAACCATTCATTAATTATCTGAATATGAACAGATATTTTGTATTTTTATATTTCCTATGTAATTCTATCTTTTATTTTTGTAATATACTTTTGTATAATTCCTCACTACTGTTGTTTACTTACTTCAATTCTATAATATAATATTTGAATTGGAATATAAACTGTTGCTTTTATTGTGGTTCATTATCTAACAAAATACGGTAAGATTAGTAATTTATTAGTGTATCTAGCTATGTTTTTGAATCAAATATATCATTTTTCACTTATCTATTTTCAACAGATATCATGAAACTATGTTTTAAGCTAAGAGATTTCATGAGATTTTCATATTTAAGTTCAGCAATTACCGGCAGAACTCTCAGATAAGCATCATTATAAACAACATACATCTCTGTTACTATACGTTAATACACCAGTAACATAATATTAAGTGCTAAATCACTGATTAGTTCTTATCTCCTGGCAGATCTAATAAAACAAGGATTTTGTTTCCTCTATTGAGTAATTTACACTTGGAGGAAAATATATTTACCTGTAATACTTTGAGTATTGGTTTAACGGTGTTCCATGTGGCTCCACGCATATCAATAACTACGGTAAAGCCAAACTCTTTGACTTCGTCACTGAAGACAAAAAAAAAAAAAGTTATTAATTTAATAATAAATTATAGCTTACTGTTTTGATATGTTACTAAAAATTAAAATAATTGTTATATATTATTTAAAAAATACAATCTTAATAAATTTACCATGGAACACTCGCAAGGTAGGTGAGTAACCGTCGTAAGTCATCAGCTTTTAACCTTTCTGGCCTTGACCTGGCAGGAAAAGTCAAAATGGGACCACCTCTCTTATCTCTCCCACCTTAATAAATAATGAAATAGCATTACAAATAATGCATCTAACAATGGCAAAAAGTTAACTCTTTCAAAGATTATGAGAAACAATAAGAATAAAATAAAATTAAAAACTAATAATCAATAAAGTAAGAAGAAAGAAAGAAAAGAAAGAGATTGGGTAATAATAAAAAATAATAAAAAATATAATAAAAAAATTAAGAAAACTAAAACTTGCTTTTTTTTTTAGAATAAAAATGTAAATAAATAAAACGCACTTACTTATGAAAGGTTGAATATAAAGATTTACATGGAAATAATCCGACAGTTTCGGAATACTATGCGTATTCCGAAACTGTCAGATTATTTCCATGTAAATCTTTATATTCAACCTTTCATAAGTAAGTGCGTTTTATTTATTTACATTTTTATTCTATTTCATTCCACACAAGTTAAGCCTATTTGCTTTTTTTTTCCAAGTAATTTTTTAAAATAGAAAAAAAAAAAAAATGTATTACAATGAATAATATAAGGGAGAAGGGAGGAAGAGAGAGAAATAAATTTTCATTCACAAAATGGGTTCCTCAATGGAATTCTAGAATAACTAATTTAAATTTACTGACATTCAAACTCTAAAATTATCAGTATGCAATAACTCAGTTGCAACTGATGATAATTTATCTTTACAGTGGTCTTACATTTTCCCTTTTTCTTTTTATTTAGGGAAAGTGCTGGTTGTGATATGAGTTATTTTCGGATAGTGCATAATGTTGGATGATAAGTACTAACACAAGCACAAATTGTACCCATTCATAACTTATAGACAAAGTTTCTGAAAACTGAACAATATGCACTTGTTGAAAATTGTTCAACACAAAGCCAGCAAATGAAATCCCACAGGCGAATGTCTCAAAAGTAAACATAACATCAATAAATAATAATGACCTAAATTTTGTTCTAATATACTTTTACAATTTTTCTGTGTTTACCTGATAGGAATGCTATTTTTTCTTGAAGAATGGGAATAATGTCACTAGCCTTCAACCCATCAGTGCGTTTGGGCCCTAAAAGGAAGAAATGGAAAAAAAAAATTACTATTAACAGAACTTCATTATGATTAAAATAAAATGAAACAGTTTTACATCCATATTAATTACAAATTGTTCAGTTTTATACAATTTAAGGTAGTTATGTACTATCAGAACCCATTTTTATAATCGATTTTTAATAGTTTTCCTTTTCATTTATTTTCCATGGGTTTTTTTTTTTTGTTATTTTAAAAAAAAAATTAAATAACTTGTAGTTGTCGTTATTTATGGGACTGCTGGTCATTTTGAAATGGAAAGTATATGTTTTTCCGCTGTATTTTCAAACAAAACTTCTTGGAAAGGATCCCACCTCAATTAACCTAACCTAGTGTTAATTAAAAGGAAAAGGATTTTTTTTTTTTTTTTTTTTCAAAATGATATCAGGTAATACATAAGTGGCTAATTTTTATTACAAAAAGTTTGGAAGGATTAATGATTTAGAATACACACCAGAAATCGATTATAAAAAATGGGTCCCAATAGTACAAAAGTACCCAATTTAATACAATCCTTTGGTGCAGTGAAATTCTTTTCTAGAACAGCATATTAAAGAATATCTGATGAGTGCCAGAATCAATTTAATAAATAAATACATAAATAATAATTTTGTAACAGTTGAGGTCAACAAAAGCTTTTCAAAAGCAGAAAATGATGGAAATTCAGTAAAGCAAAACTTGTTACTGCTATGAATTAATTAATTTAATTTAAATACATTCCATTTAAAAAAAAGGAAACTGAATTATCAAGAAAATCTTCTAAATATAAGATTTTCATGAAAAATAATAATGATAAATAAGACTTAAATAAGTCTTTAAATTCAACTGATACTTGTTCAGTTTAGTATTATTTTGTTTCAGTTTAATGTAAAAGCGTTTTAGTTTTACAGTCATTCAGTTTCACATCTTTTACCTGTAGCCTATATCAATTTGTTGAGGGGGGGAAGCAAAAAATTTATTGAATAACCAATAATACACAATATGTAAAGAGCATATGGTTTGAGAATGAAGTATTTATTTATTTATTTATTTATTTACTAGATGGGTACCGTCGCTTCGCTCCGGAACCCTTGCATACATAGCATTAAAAAAAACTTTATTTATTTAGCAAATTATGATTGAGATCAGAGAATATACGACTTCCCAGCCCATTGTGGCCTTCTTCTCTTAACTCAGGTGTATTGCGGGTTGGAATCACACACCTGGGTTTGTCACCACACACTTCATGGTCAGTTTGCCAGATTATTCAAATCTTCAAAACTTCATGATAAATAACGTGTTTTGTGAAAATTCTTGAATCATTTTCCAAAAGATTTTCTTGCTCCGACGTTTTAATAATTTATAATTTAACCTTTTGCTTATAGAATGTCAGAAAGAATAACCTTTTTTATAATATACGTTTTTAAAATATATAATAATAGCCGGGTACCGTCGCTTCGCTCCGGAACCCTTGCATATATAGTATTCAAAAACAAATTTTATATATTTAGCAAATTAATGTTGCGATCGTCGGGAAATATATAATTTCCCAGCCAGTTGTGGCTTCTCCGAATAACTCAGGTGTACTGCGGGTCAGCGTCACACATTGAAAATTCACATTTTTTGCGTGTATCTTGCAAACACGCTGAAGCGCTGAAGCGTGAATAAGTGATACATCGTACGATAGAACTATCAAATACCAACATTTTCACAATATAATGTTCTCTTCCATCTTTTATACTTTTCGTTTAAATTGAGAAAAAGTCAAAATTTGACCCTTTAAAAGGCGCCATCTTGGAAACCAAAAACTTTATACTAAAGATTTTTGTAGCATTTGTTTGTCTTGAAAAGTTCTACATTTTATCCATTTACATGACCAATCTATCTCTTATAGTTTGGTCACAAAATTGGAAAAACGTAAAGTCTTATGACAGACAGAATAACGCTTTTATAATATAAGATTTATTTATTTATTTATTTATTTGTTATCAACCCGTCATTTTTGCTGTAATAGTCAATTAAAGTTTCAAATATAACAGAAATTAAAACAAAATAAATAAAACCGATAATATTATGGAGACTTTGTACTACAGAATACTGAAATCGGTCCAATAACTGAAGTCACGACAAAGATATTCTATGTGATAATTTAGTATTTCAACAAATTCAGCAATCATGGGGAAATGTAGCTTAGAATGGTGAGGGACCCATCACTTGAGCGCTGATTCTGTCTCCGCTAATGTCTTAATTATTTAATGGAGGACAAGTAGTCGCCTCATGGAATAACAATGAAAATAAAGACGTTACAAAAAAAAAAAAAAAAAAGCGGGGGGGTGAAGACGGTAATTAATTCTTGTTTGTTTTAATGTTGTGTAATTATAATTGAAAAGGAACCGCAAACGACCAGTGGCATGTGCCCTTTAATCTGCCGGGCAATTCATTAGACGGCGCGTGCCATTAACAGAGTCCGTCGACGAAACGCTGCTGCGTTAATAATGATTGTACAACACCATTTGGGAAAGTGATTTTTCCCCTTTAAAGACGACCTTCTGTGTGAATGTAGTCCCTGGTAACGTCCAATAATAAATACTTGACAGAAGATCTCCAAATACCATTCCATTACCATAACGATGCGAAAGGAAAAACAAGCAAACGCCAACACCAATTTACGACCTTTCATGCCGTGTTTTTTTTTATAGAAAAAAAAAAAATCTTACAGGAGCTTTAGTTATTCTGTGGAGACCAACACGTTATTCGTTGCAATCGATAAAGCTGATAAATAAAAAACTGAACAGAAATGGTCAAAAAACAAAATATTAAGAACACACAATTCTGATTAATGCTAAACATCGCATATCAAAGTTAAATGGTCTAAATGTTGTTACGAAAACAACATTTCGGAACTTGGGGCTTCTTTACGACAAATAAATACTTAAGGTTTCTAATGATATTAATTGCATTTTGATTTAAATAAATTATACGCTTACATATAAAATATGTAGCATTTACCTCTATGTGCACTTATAATTCAGAATTGCCATCAAAATTATTTATGAAATTTATTAAAATAATGGGGATGGGGGAAAGGAATTTAATGGTGGAAACTGGTGTCCTAATACAATGAAAAATTGTTATGTTCATTTAAGGTTCATGACAATACAAAAATCATTAAATAAAGTTGATATGAAAGCACTGTTCTGACCTGTTTAAAACAAAGATAGAAATGTTACTACTAGAATATCAATAATACCCAGCTGTAACGCTCTCCACTTAAACCAGATATTATTTCAGGCAAATTTATGATTAGCTATAACGATAATTAGCGAATCTCAAGGACGATCTTCAAGAGCCGTCGATATTGATTTTAACGGAATGACATTTTTCACACGGACAGTTTTATGTATAGGTTGCTACAGAATTGTAGGGCAAGATGGTTTTACAAGTGGCGCCAGCAATAAATTGGAGAACAATAAAGATTTTTATTTATCACTAGAATTGGAATAATTATGTTCTTTTTTTTTTTATGGTATCGTTCAATTTGGAAAGGACAGCTATCATTGTTCAATAGGTTGAAAAACGTTCTTTGAAAATATTAAGATTGATTTACTTTAACAACCAGTTCGATGTCGATTTAATAAAGATATCTGGACACAAAATAATAATAATAATAATAATAAAATCTGTTTTGAAAATCTGCGAAAAAGGCCAATTATTTGCCCAAAAACTTGTGAAAAATACGTTCGTGAAGTCAGCAGATTTTTATTTTTCCGATAAAACGATAAAATAGTTTGGTTTTTTTTAAGTTGGTAACTATGCTGATGTAATGTATTTTTTTAAAAGACATTTCAAGAAAATCGTTTCAACATCAAAGAAATGAAAAATTCCAGTTTTTAAGACACAACCGCCCCTTAATCAACAACATTAAATCTTGAACACAGATTTGTACTCTAACGGAATTTCAAACACATTAAAATGCACTGCTTCGTCCATTTGAAATTCCTCAGATTGCAAACTACATTTAACAAATCCATCTACTTCAGGGTAAGCTACTTCGGATCATTTATGTCATCATAAAAATCGGACCTAAATTTTGGATTAAAACTCGAAAGTCGTTACATGTATTCACCCTATTGTCTCATAAAGTTTGCTTATACTGTTAACGTAAATATAAAAAAAAAATATCTTTTAATGTTAATTCTAAAAATTATCCAAATTTAAATCTAAATCTAAATTCATCACTCGGAAATTCACTCTGAATTCCTAAATACCCAGGTTTACCTTTGGTCGTCTGATGAATAACTTTAAATATTCAGGGTGAAATAGCAACTGCATCCCTAGATTATTCAATGAACAAAGAAAACATCATCGGTTTATTTCTAAAGGTCCAATACTAACTTATCTCCTTAATCAGAGCATCTTACAGTGACGAAAGAATTACATTTCATATTATCAAGCTACAATGAACATGGATAGAGGAGATATTTCGCCACACTAACATTCAGTGAATTTCAAACACTGTAAGATTAAATTATATTAAATTGATTAAATTGTAAGATTAAATTGTAAATTGTAACTCTCTATTCAATATATTTATTATTTTGTTTGAATTTCAAGAAAATAAATACAGTGGAAACTCGATTAACCGTCATCTTCGGGACCGAAATTTTGCGATAAATATGTATAGTAACGAAATTTCAATGCTGGTTTGGGATGAAAGGCAAACAATAAATTAATACTAAGAAAAATCTATCGGTAACAAATAGATATCGTCAAACACCAAACAAATAATAATAATAATAATAATAGAAACATAAAACAGAAGGCCTACTAGATAATAAGGTTTATATGTTGAAGCTATAATCAGTCATCTTCTTCTGTTTCTTCGAGGCTCGAGCTTTTTTTCGCGGCAATGTCCCGTATTTTACGGAGTTTGCGATTGATGACGGATAACAGAGACTGACGGTTAATCGAGTTTCCACTGTAAATCACAAATTCTCTTTCTATTGAAGATTTAATAGTTATTTTACAAATTTTATTAATAACTGCAATCAAGAAGACTTCTATAGTGGAAACTCGGTTAACCGTCACTCTGTTATCCGTCATCGATCGCAAAACCTAGTTCTCCGTAAAATACGGGACACAGCCGCGAAAAAAAGCTCGAGCCTCGAAGAAACAGAAGAAGATGACTGATTACAGCTTCAACATATAAACCTTATTATCTAGTAGGCCTACTGTCTTATGTTTTTATTATTATTATTATTATTATTATTATTTGTTTGGTGTTTGACGATATCTATTTGTTACCGATAGATTTTTTCTTTGTATTAATTTATTGTTTGCCTTTCGTTCCAAACCAGCATTGAAATTTCGTTGCTATACATGTTTATTGCGAAATTTCTGTTATCCGTCTATTCGGTTAACCGTCACAGTCCCGGTCCCGAAGGTGACGGTTAATCGAGTTTCTACTGTATTTCAATCGCGAAGGAGTCATGAATCGTAGATCTGAATTGCGGTAATCAAAATATTCTCCGCGAAAAACAATTTCAACTGCAGCAAAGTTGAAAACAAACCTCAAGAGAATTAATGGTTTATCTTAATTTGTTTCATCGCAATAACTATTTAATTGAATGAAAATGAGCCTTTGCTTGGAAATAGCTTATTTCCATCAAAAGAATCTCCTGATTCATTTCCTGAATTGTAACTCTCAAAAGCAAAGACTTGTTTTGTAGCTGCAATTAGAGATGATGATAGAAACCGCATCCAATTTCTGAATGGACTTTTAAAATAGGCGCAACCTTGAAAATAAATTTGATTCTAAACAATGTAGCTTTTGTGATCAAAGAATTTACACTCAGTTCTATTTCGGAAACTGACTGAGTCTTCTCGGGAATCTTCTCATTACTAAGAGCGCGTGCAGAGATTAAATGGAATTTGGAGGCAATCCTTTCTGAAATCCAAACCGCTTAAATGCCAGAGGGGTTGGTTTTAAATACAAAAATAGTTAATGCATTAATAACCCTCAGGTGAGCGCTTTCTTCATCTTCTTTTCTTTTCATTCAGCAAATTCGGTTTTATTTTTCCAACAAAAAAAAAAAAAAAAAAAACCATGTTTATTAAATGAAAATAACAGTTGGTGTGATAACTTTCGAACAACGAAAAGATTTCATAAAAAGTCAGGCTTTTTTTTTTTTTTTTTAAATCTTAGTCCTCTATTTCTAATCTCGAAAATTAATAGGGAAAGTATATTGGATGTCTGAACGTACCAGTAAATTTTCACTTCAGAGAATAAACAGTTTTACAGATATTATCAAACAAATCATTTCATAAGATCAATAAGGGAGATCTTACGTTCATCTGATTTCATTCCTCTTAGATGTTCATTTTTTTTTTTATTTCTCTTTAATTACTAACGATTGAATGATTCCATTGACCTCCGTATTGAGATATCATCCCTATATTCTGATATACTTTTTGTCATGTAATGGTGGTATTGCAATCAGCAGATCAGAACGTCTGTGTACTTAAGCGAAGTTAAATTATAAATACGGTTATTAATTGAGATGGTATAATAATCTCGACCGTCCGCATCTCATGATTTTTAGTATGTCAACAAAATAAGCGAAATCAAATATTTTTATTATTATTTTTTTAAGATATTGTAATTGAAAATAAAGATATTAAAATTTACAAGAATCTACTGTGAGCATCATTAAAATCAAAACACTCAACGCACATAAACATCAAGAGAATAATAATAATAGAAGAAAATATATATCTGTAATGGCCGCTCTAATCCATTAAAAATACTGCTTCGAATTATCCATGCCTTTTCATTATCTTTTCCTTTGCTTTAATGTAAATGTAAATCTAAATGTTAATCTCTTTTTATGTAAATATTTAAATGACAGTCCTATATTAATATTCAATAAAGATTAAATAAATAAATATGTTTAAATATTTAAATATAATGTCTTAGTAAAAACATGGTCGTATTGTCCTAATATCGTCTGTATCATCCAAATAATCGAAGGAAATATTGTTGAATGCTGAAGAAGAATGATAATCTGAAACAGGATTGACTTTCATTATCTCGTAATGCCTAATAGTTATTATTTTAAAGAAACTTTAAAAAAACTGAGTATTTTTAATCAACTTTTCTAGTGATTTTTATTTTGTTTTTGTTTAAATAAATATGAAAATCACAATGTAAAGAGGAAAAAAAAAAAAATCAAATTCAATTAATTATTGCCTTTTGAGAATTGTGTGGGGATGTTTTATTTTTATTTATTTATTTTTTGTTGTTTCGAATAATAACTGTTATAAACGAGACTTAGATATTACTGAATTAAAATACTGTATAATCATCGTAAATTTGACAACCTAATTTAAAACGACATTTTATGCTCTGGAATAGAGCCTAGTTCTAAGCTAGCTACAATTTTGATATATCAATCGTGATGATCAATTATGAAGCGGAAGTGTAAGAAGATCGTAATTGTGTATGAAGGACTCAAGCATCCGTTACAAATCAAGATTCTACATATTTGATTAACATTATACTTCCGTTTCACAAGTAGTCACACCTGTTTAACTGAGTACGAAATGGATCTACACTTAGCCACTAAAAGATAAATAATCAGAACACGAAAACTATTTTCTTTTAATAATAAAAATAATAATAAGAAAAGATTAAAGTGAAACTGTTACTCATTCGTCAGTGAACTTGAGCTGCGTCTAATCTAGTGAATGAACTACTTGTGCAGGTGATTTTTCAGATTGCGAAGATCTTGTTTAACGAAAAAAAAAAAAAAAGAAAGAAAGAAGTTTGTGTCGTGAATAGGAGGCGTTTGTGACCTGAGACTTAATCGATAGATTTGCAACGCTAGGGCACGACCACCATGTACGGAGTGAATGACGTCTCCACCCTTAACTCACATACACCCGCCTCTCAATGATTATAAATTACTCCCGCAGTGCAAATCAGGCGTCACATTAAGGATTTGCTCCAATAGTGATTTCCTTTCGAGGAAAAACGAAGAGGCCTACAATAAATTGACAACAGAACACCAACGAAGCGTTTCTGTTTAGGCACAGACAGAAGAACAAATTCCTTGCGCTGTCATTAAGATACGTATCAGCACAGCCAAGGTCCAAAATCAATTTTTTTAATATTTATAATACTTTACTAGTTTAAGTTAAATAGTTTACAATCAGTCGATGTACAGAGTGATGAAGAAAAAAACTATTATCAATCACTTCATAGAAAAAGTCATTATTTTCTCTTAATGCACTTCAAATTTTGAGGGAGACTGTGGATAATATGAAGAACTCGAATCATTTCGAGAATTTTCTCAACAGAAAGGGTTGAGGTTAGGTATTTAAGTCAACTCAACGGAAAGGTTATCTCAGGGTTTTTTTTTTAAAGAAAGATAAATTATCAAAAGTAGATAAATTAAGCAGAAAATTGGCAATTATTTTGTCTGTTAATATTAACAGATATTAACATTACTATAAATTTTTCAGCGGTTGGATATACTGAAAAATATACCCAACCGCTACTAGAATCTTAATGAACTCGGATAATTTGTTAAAGAAATGCGAATTTAGTGTTTGTTTCCTTAGTTTCTTGTATTCCCAAAAGAAACGTCATTATTGAGAAGAATTAACTTAGTGCAGCATTTCAGGTAGAATCTTAGTGAAAACGGATGATTTGTTAAAGAAATGCGAATTTAGTGGATTTTTTTCTCTTAGTTTTCCTTAGTAATGATGCATTACGGCTGGACTGTCCTGACATCTCTAAGTAAGCATCTGAATTAATATTTCACGAATGTTTCATGTGTTTTGATTCTTTAATTGTGCGGTTTTTAATAAAGCAAGAGTGACAGAGGCTAATATTGTACTGCGCCAAGAACAAGGTATGAAATTGAAAATGTTGTCGAGAGAAAAAGCAACACATACAAAAGCAAGAAGGCAACATCATCAAAACCCACGTCGGGATTCGAAACCAGGTTCAGATGTGTAAACCGCATGGCAGGCCGTTGCCTTGGCCATTCGGCTACATCAGGATGGCGATTATTTTCGAATTGTCGACGATCACAGGCTTAAGTCTGCAAGTTAGGAAAACAAGACTGGAAACAGAAAACATTACAAGTAATTGCAAAAATTGAATAAGTAAACTAAACTAGAAAAAAAAAGTCGTTTTGCTGTAGATGGCGTTTAGAAAAGACTGGTATGAACAATCATTATTTGAGTTTTGTTCTTCTTTGGAGAGAGAGGAGAATAAATATCTTAATCCCAGTTAAAATAGAAAAAAAACTTGAAGCTTCTAAAGTTCTCAACCTTATTACAACTCCTTCAATTATGATATTAAAATAAATCTGAATCCATCTCCTCCTTCTATACTTACATATGTACATCTTAAACTAAAAGAAATAACCCAGATGAAGCCTTTTTTTTATTATTATTTTGCTAGGAATTGCTAGCTGCAATGCAGTTTAAGGAAACTAATCTACAACGTAATTAACTTATTTTCATTTTTTTTTTCCTGTAGTAATGAATAGCTAATGCAAATGCTATTTGAATTATGGTTGTTTGACGATAGGAAATCAAACGCCATTGACAACAATTAACGTAAATATAATAATAACAATGCGGCATTGTCCAAAAAGAAACCATACACATGCACATATGCACCAACCCACTCACTAGGATTTCAAAAAGAAGGAAAAGAAGCTGTGATGTAATTCTATCATTTAACATAAAAACATTTTCATCAAAATTATCATTACAGGAGAAAATCATATTCAAGTGCTGGCAAACGTCTACTGTAATTCAGAATATCAACAGAACGCTGCCTGTGTCCAGGAAAAGACTGTATTTCTGCAAATTAAACGCGCTGTTTTAGGAGTTTCACTAATAATGGTAATAGATCCTTTGGCAAAACGATATGCTCGTATTCGGTGGTTTGCCAAGTCATAAACTGTGAGACGACGACATTGGAAAGAGATCGCTTCAATGGTTTACATATCATCGGTGGTCATTGTGCCAAGCACCGGGTTTTCCTTGAGCGATGTCCTGTTGAAGAGGAGGAAGAGGATGGACTCGGGCCAAGTAAAAGGACTCCTCTTGTGGGAGTAGGGTAGTACAGACAATGAGGACATTTGTAATGCAACGTAAATGCAGGTGTCTGCGGGAAATGATCCAAGTTTATAGAGGAAACGGAACCCTAACATTCCTATGATGCTGAGATTACGTTTCTAAATGACTACGATTCAACTGAAAACAACTCCTTTGATAGAGTAATAATACATGACATTTCATGACCAGTTTTCGTTCAAATGACTGAACTGTTACTGCTATTGTAGTTTTCTACAATATATTTTAAGTAACATTGGAACAATAATTTTTAATACGCATCGAAGGGAAAGGCAAAAAAGTTTCATAACAATTTTAATATTAATATCCATGCTGGTCCATCTATGGTCACGATAACTCGAAAACTACATATCCTAGGAAGCTCAACTAATTAGCCAAGGTGTAAACTATTACAAAAAATAACAGAATTTTTAGAAGATGTAATATTCAATTTTCTCAGTTACCGTCTCAGCATTTCGTATTATCTGAATAAAAGAAAAAAACGCCACTGAATAATTGGAAAGCCACGAATAACCTTCTCTTGACTATGATATATAAAAAGAAACAGTAAATGCAGAATAATGAAAATTATCAAAGTTACAATGGATTGTTTGTAAAACATTATTCGAGTCTTCAATTATCAATAATTATGATTATCACTTTCGAAATGCAAATTATTTTTAACTAACAAATCCTTTATATAATTAATTATTTAACGGACGTTGAATATTAATAAAAATCAATGTCCAAGCCGACGCAACTGTTTAAACTAATACTATTAAATTAATACATACAAAAGAGGAATTTTAAAAAACTTATTTAAAATAAGACTATCTACAATTAAAATTTACATAATCAAAACGTTAAATACACGACCATGGTTTCGCGTCTGTAAACTTGAGGGAGCGTCGACTTTACAGACGCGAAACCGTGATCGTGTATTTAACGTTTTAATTTGTAAATTTTAATTGTAAATAGTCTTATTTTAAACAAGTTTTTTAAAATTCTTCTTTTGTATGTATTAATTTAATAGTATTAGTTTAAACAGGTGCGTCGGCTTGACATTGATTTTTATTACAAATCATTTATATTCGGTAAATCCCCCCTACAAGTTTCGAGAAGAATCTTCACTAGTTTAAAAGTTCTTCAGAAAGGAAATTAAAGGTTTCATAAACAGCTTTTCTGAAGACAGAAGACTACAAGAAAATCATGGATAAAAGAATTCTGTGGTCACAAAATCGTCGAACAGATGGAAAAAAAATCTAGATATTAATAATTAGAATATTAAGAAATGTACTAAAATATTCATTTCTTATTCTGAAAGATACTGACTTTCTTTCTTTTTACGAGTAATCTTGGAACGATATAACCTCGATAGAAACACCAGAAACTGAGATTAAGCCAGATTACATTGAAGCACATACATCGATCTATGGTCAAATTCAGAGAAACCAATAATTAATACATAATAAACCAATTTTATGCATAAAACAATAGTCTCTTATTTCCAAACACTACAAAAGATTTATGTTTTCAATGATACTCAAGTATTCACAGCAAAATAAATGGAGAATCGTTAAAAAATAAAGGTTTCTAAACTTTATAATAATTTTAAATAGAAAACTCAACAGTTCACAAACGTTTTATAATTCAACGAAACCAAATCAAAGAGTAATTAAATTCGATTTTCAGGCTCTTCTTAGTAAATTTTTCTAGTTAATTTCTTAAGTATGTTAGGTTTCAAATGCAAAATCATTATAGAGTTACAGTCTCTTATAATTTATCAATTATACATTTGTCATCATCCAAAAACAGAAATTAATATCAACAACATAAAGTATTACGATAAATAAAAAGATTAACGTGCATGAAAAATTGTGAAGAAAAGAAAATTTTTTTTAGAATGCACAGGGTGTGAGAACCTTTATTTATTCACGTGCATTCTATTTTATTTTATTTTTTATTTTCTTCATAAAGTATTAGGAATTTGAAAAATTAGAAATAGGTATAATTCAGTCGATTTTTTTTCTTATGAAAAAAAAAAAAAAAATGTTCAAAAGTTTAATAATTTCTATCTTTAGGTTTTTATTATCCTGCCGTTAGTTTCTGATACAATAAATTTTTAAAAGAAAAAAAAATGTAGTTTCTTTGCAATGTCGTTTTGTGGGTTTCTACTTTATTTACTACTAGTTCTACACTGAAACATCCCAGTTGTCGAAACTGTCAAGTGAATAAAACACCACAACAGTACGGCTTCTCTTACGCTAACCTAAACCCTAATCACAATGATTTCCTTTTTTGCTGAAGAATTTCTGCAAATTCAACGTCGCTTCGAAAATACAAAAACCTGTTTGACTTTTGAATGATGTTTCGGAAACAACCAAAATGCTACTTAGGAATGGAAGCGGGAAAAAAATGTATATTAATGGCGGCTAGTGAATAGGAATGGAAGTCCTTCCTAACACTATTCAATGTTTGCTATATGATACTTTCCTAGCAGAGAAAGCACGAATTCTTACAGATTACGTTAAAAAACATAAACAACAGATAAAGATTATTTTGAGAATACAATATTTATTATCGTACTACTTACGGTGGATAAGATGTTTGTTATACAAATTAAATTTAATTTCATCTGCACTAAAAGAGCTTGCAAAATCCGTTTAGAACCACTCATCTTGAGAATTTTATATAACGATTTCTACTTAAGTTAATTAACTGGTTCCTTTAATTACTCGCATATGATATAATCTATCCTCCCTTCATCATTTCGATCTCAGAAAAACAAAATTAATTATTGTTAACTTTACGAGTCGATTACAAGCACATTTCGTGCTACTCCAATTAGTTAATGAACATGAAAGCATCGCAGGATTAGAACAATGCAAATAAGAGAAATTATTAAACAACCATGATTACCTATAAATAAGTCTTAAAAAAACAGGCCAATGTACCGTAAACTGTATACCTCATACATATAACGCTAACATTAAAAATAATAATAATAAGCCCCCCCCCCCCATTTTTTAGAAGATCTACGTCTATACTCACAGTAGATGGTCTGGGTGGAACTGTGCCAGCTGTGGGGGCGTCTCCTCCTGCGATCCACCTTCTCCTCCCTATAGGACCATTGACACCAGGCCATGATCGTTTCTTTAGCGGTGGGGTGGCAGAAACGCCCGAGACGTCTCAGTCACTGCAGGCAACACCATTGACGTAAGCCAGACTCCCAAAAACACACGGAACTCACCGATGCACTATTACAGACACCAAAGCAAAGCACACTGGCTTAGAAAACATGGTAACACTTTTTGAAATGACGCACATCACTAGTAGAAATGAACATTCACTTATCACACTGAATATCAAGTAGTTCTTTATTTGTTTATATCTTTGACACTGATGGAGAAATTAATCAATATTGTGTGGCTTAATGATATTTTTTTTCCCTTTCTCCAAAACGTTACATTTTTGATAAAATTACAAAAAATAACAACACATTAAATCACTGAAAGATTTTCGATCTATAACTGTTTCTGTATTAGTGCCGAAGTTTCGTTTCAATATAAACTCAGCCGTTCTTAGTCCGACGGTCTCCGAGAATCACGCGCAGGTAAAATTCAACCTACTCCCACTCATCCCGCAATCGCGACTCTCGGTTACCATGGAGACCAGCGATTTTATCCACTGGCCGAATTAACTTCCTACTTTTCCCGAAAACACCTTCGCCGCCCTCGGTCACCTCCAAAGGCAGATAGTCAGCAAAGCTCCATTCATTGTTGCCAACGAAAAACACACACAAACAGGACGACAAACACAATGGAGCGCCACAACGAAAACACACCAAAAATAACTCCACTTAACGAAGGAAAAACACAGATCGTTCGAGAGATTCACTTACTACTCGTAACATACAATCGGTTCAGTTCCATAAATACTTTGATCCTCTGGTAAAAATATATTAGAAATTACTAACGGTAAATGCGTGTGTAGAGTTAAAATTGCTTTTCAGAATGTACTTTCATTCCATATTCAGGCGCTACTTATAATCACAACACTATATGCAAAAATATCAGTATTTGTAAGTGTAAATCTTTGTACAATTTGTTTTTTTGCTTAACTGACTCACAAATTACTACACATTAAGCATTTTTTCTTTTCTTTTTTCTCATTTACTTAATTTCTTATTAATGTTGGATTTCAATTGCAAATTTTGTTAAGTATTTTTCACACTAGCTTTAAATACGGCAATTTAGAAAAAAAAAATCGTCAAAAAAATGCACAGCTATTACAAAACTGGAACTATTACTTCACAGTTGCTTTTTTCTTTTATTAAGAAAAATATTTTGGTAACTATTATCATTCAGACAGTTATTAGAATTGTAGAAATGATTAAAATAATCTAATTACGATGCACAGCTGATATGGAGTCAACAACGCGTCTAACATCAATTGGCGCCAGTAGATTGTCTCTCACTAGAAGAATAACGGTTCGCTGACCGCCATTTCATTCATTACAGCAACTGTATTCGGCGAGAGACAAATGAAGAGGTTGAGTGACAGATACCCAGCACATCTAGAGACACTACCGATAAGTAAGTAATCCTCGATCAATGTAGGAATAAAAGGGAAGGCGACTCCTAATGATCCGTCAATTAACCTCCAATTTACGAGGCCAAGGATCCGCTAAGCGTCGGAGGTGAAAACGAGGATAAAAACCAGAGATGCTGCTCAAGATGTAATACAGCTAGATTCAAATACGAAGTGATTATCGTTTCAGAGATAGGACTGAATTTCTGGTCATCTAGCTAACTTGATTGCAATATACATCAAAATAATATTTTCAACTGAAATCACCATTAAAAAAAAAAACTCGTTCAATTGTTGATTTTTTTTTTTTGATTTTTTTTATACTGCAATTCAATTAAAAATAATAAAATAATAATTAAAAAAAGATGTTTAAGTTAAAATGATATTTAAGTTCTTCTTTAACTTCCTGTTCAAGTAATTCTTCTTTGCTTATATGGAAATTAATTCATGTGTATTAAACCTGATTACCGAAGTGACTGTAAAAGGACGCGGGGGAACGATGTCTACATCTGGATGCCATTTCCAAAGCACCTCGGACCATCTTGAAACACTGTTCGACACATAACTTCCAAGATGATTTCTTAAAGGAGAAAAAAGAAGAAGAAAATTGCCAAACTTCAAATGAAAAATTCGATAGTTTCAGAAAAAATTGCTTTAACACAAATCGTACTGGTTTATAGAAACATGAATTGCATTAAAACAAGTCGCTTGTATTGAGACAGACCACAGCTGATCGACTGACAAAGAGGACTTATTATTAGCAGCAGTTAGGTTACAGTTTTAAGTTTAGAGACATTGCCACAGCTGCTTTTGTTCGCTTGCCACTAAATGCACTTTTCACCGGTTTGAGACAATACTGGCGATAGCGGGCGACTGTGCACTGTACTTTCGTGGTTTCCGGTGCATTTCACGAGCCGATGAACCACAATGAGACCGCTTCCTGCTATTGTTTACACAAGCGATGCGAGAGGATGCGGACAATGCTTCTTTATGGACAAGTTCCTAGTGCGGGACCACTACGAAACTTAAAAACACAATGACGTAGATTTAATAACATCCTAAACATCGTTCCCGGAGTTTCAGCTTTTCTTGTGGCAAATGATGGAAACGCTATTTTTCTGTTAATACAAAGAAGATTCACAGATTTGGGCCAGAAGAGATGAAATCAGGATCTAATCAAAATAAGTTTAACAATGCAGTGACGTATGGGCAGTGACGTCACGATGCACACTAGGTAATCGATTAGACGCGCCGCTTTTTAATATTCGGAAACCCTAAAACCTGTGTCTGGGTGTAGCGTGAAAGATATGATGAAAAAAAAAAAATAGCAATCTCATAAACTGTACGCTGCAAAGTTTCAGTGGATTCAAATACAAACAACGCAACGAGGCCTCTCAAGATTGGGCAGGCTTTCTAATCTATATCGAGGGATGATCCGGTCAGACAATCTGTCTTATTTTGTCGGAGTAATGCTACTGGGGTCGGAAGTTGTGGTGGATCTGGCATAAGTCCAAAAACTCTCCTAAGTGTCAACAGACAGCGGCATGCTGATATTTAACGCACATTATATGGTCTGTTTGTTTTTCAATCGATGATTATAAATGCACTGGATATTAGTTTACAATCACGGCTTACACATTGTTTTTGAATAATTGTCGTCAGAAAAAAATATAAACCCCTCCAAGTGGAAGGTGACAATCTGGACTTGTCGCGTGGTGCTTCTTGGGGCTAAATTTATCTCCGTCTCTGTCTCGTGTTTTGACGCTTCCGCTCGGAGTTGGAAACAAAAGTTTGTACTGGAAAAAAAAAAGAAAAAAAAAAAAAAGCTCCGAAGCACACTGGAGTTTTTCGTCGAATGTCAGAATATAAAACGCAAGAATTAAGATTAAGATGCTGTATTAAACCCAGTTCTCTGCATTAATGTTTGATAACCAGATAAGAGTTACGAACTGTTCTAAAACAAGCTTAAGTCCTTTTAAAGATTTTCCTAAACTCGTTACATTTATGTCGAACACACCTTCTTGGCTACAGCTATCCAAACACGCACGCAGATTCGCTGCTGAATCACGAAATCCATGTCCTTGGAGGTAGGCGGGGGAGTTTGTGGATTCTCGCAAGTTCCGTCGGGAGAACTTAGGCGGCCGGGAATGGCAGCTGCGACGACGGTAGCTCACCACGGGCGCCCTGTTAGGCTTACTGCTCTCGTCGGTGTTTCAGCTTCTGCGTTGGAGGGAGGGTTAGGGGTAGAGGTAGTCAACGGCGCCGCCGCACCACTGCACTTCCGTTGCAATAAACTGCACCGGCACAATTCGGTTCTCCTACCTCGTTTCACAGCCGTCCTTCTTAGCGTTGGCGGTAAATATTCCCCCTTTGATGAGGGAGTCAACAGATCCGCTAAAATGCGCGTCCCTTCTTTCCGCCGATCCGACTCGGAATTAAACGAGAGCGCGCTTAGTTGTCGGCATGGCCACCAGAAGGAGCCACAAGACTAACGAAAACTAACTACTTCGGTTTGAAACGAGTGAAACGAAAAACCATTCCCTTATTGTGAAACTATCTTCTGGACGAAATAAAGCAGGTCGATTGTCTTAATTATCGTTAAATAACAAGAGAACATATATTCTTAAATACACAATATCTTACAAGACAATTCTGATCACTTTTAGACTCACCAATAAAAATAAAGTTAATCTTAATGGAACCAATATTTGTAGGAGAGGCACGTAAAGATAGAAAATAATGGATGGTCAAGGAAAATTGTTGATAGCCACAAATAAGGGTGAAATTTAAATATTTTTGATTAATTTTTTAAAATTAAAAAAAAAAAAAGTTTATTTTGTGGTAGATATTTCTATTGTGATTTCTTTTAAAGAAATATTAATTTTGTTTAAAAATACTAAGAATATCTTATTAAAGGTTGGAATAAAATAACTTCAATTAAAACAGTCACTAAAAAGGCCAACACACTAGAATAAAATAATTTAAAAAAGACGCCAGACGTCGTCGTTTCGTCCTGTGCTACCATGGCAATGGCTTTACACCGCAGAAAAAGATGTAAAGTCACTGCTATTGAAAATGTCCTGTAGCACAGGACGAAAAGATGTCTGGCTTTTTTTTTTTTTTTAATTACAATTTTTAAATTATTTTATTCTAGTTGGACTGTTTTAATCCTACGAGCATACGTAAAATATTTTAATAACTTCAATTCTTAAGATTTATTTTAGTAAAGGATTGCAAGGATGATGGATTTTCTTTTCTTTGGGGAACGGTGAATAACTATTGTATCAGTTAATTAACTAATTGATTTTAATTAATAAATCCTTTGTAATTGTTATAATTAATTAACTAATGCAAGTTTTGTTAGAGATAAATGTAAATGAAGCGAAAATAACATTTCTTCTATATTAAATAGAAATTAATTTGTATTGCCCCCCCCCCCCCCATGGAAATTGATGCTGGGAGCAACTCGCTGCGCCCCCTTCTTCTGGAGGATTCAACAGCTTCTCCACAAAATAAAACAACAATACTAAATCGAAAAGATCTCTGATATACATTCTATTTATGTTTTCTGATTTTTAATTCCCACGAAAAGGTCAACCATAAGCATATGCACAAGAACTAGACCTAAAATTGAAAGCGAACGAGTTTCAGATATTTTTTTTTTTTTTTTTGCCTTCCTTCCCTAGGATAATAGTAATGATAATAATAGCCGTCGTTTTTTTCCCACCAATCTCTTAAAGTGGAGATCGCCTGAAGGTTCTGCGGTTTGACATCAAAGACCTTCTATTTCCGGCTGCCGCCTGATACTTCCGATCGCTTTCGATTACTGCCAGCCTAGAGATCGAACAGGAGGGCGGCCATTTGTAAATGACGTCACAACTCTACAGCTGAGATCAAGTTAAAGAACGGAGAATCAGAGACAACGGGAATAGAAATAAAAGATGATTTATCTTATTTGATTTATTAACTGGTTTGCAAAAGTAATAAAAGAAAAAAAAAATAATGGACCATCATTTGTCCATTCATTCATTTTTAAACGTCAGGCCAAATTTAATTACAGTGTAGTAATAATTGTTATAAATTCAACAGATATTACCTTGTCACAAAACCAAAATGCTTTTTTTTGGTAATGGTAAATTATTTTTTTGGTAAATAATAAAAGTTATAAGAATCATTAGGATTTAGAATTAAAAAAACTCGATCCCTCCAAGAATTCCTTTCGTAAGTTGATCTTCTGAAACAATCAACACAAAAGGATACAATAAATCCTTTATTTTTAACTAATTACATTTTATTTATTTAATACGAATAGCCCCAATTAGAAAAGCATTTTTTTTTTTTTTAAATACCCCAAGTAATTTCAAAAACCACTCAATGTTCACATAAATTCGCTAAAATTAAAAAAAAAAAATCTTTTTATTATCAAGAATGCAAATACAAAAAAATAACCGAATATATAAATTTGGAACCTCAAAGACCATTTCTTTGTACATGATTATCTTATTTTTCCAAAAATTCAATTTATCAACTCGTGATGATGTCACCGTATTATTTTTGCAAGTGTGATGCGTCACGTTGCAAATAGGAATCTGAAATTCGGTTGCTCGTCGATAAATTACTGAAAATTGTAGCTTAAAACTGCACTCAACTTTTCTGAAACTATCCAAAAGAAATTTGAAACAACAACAAAATTTAGCGACACATATTACTCTTATCTCCTTGTGATAAGCTTATTATAAAACCATCACAATAACACTGTTTCATGTTAATTTGCTCTATTATTCCGAACAGAGTTTGCTCTATTATTCCAAACTTCAGGTTCCTTCAGAAGCTTTTAATTTCCTTGGCGAACAAGTGTCATCTGATTACCCAATGAGAAACGAAAACTTTTCAGAACACTGGGCAGTGTAAATTAATCAGCCGTTCCATGAATCGTACTCTGATTTCTTTTGGAATTCTATTCGTATTAATTGAACGAACGCCAGATCTTTTTGCGGGCTCTGAATTGGCGCCTCCCTTTTCGATTCGGGGCTCTTCACTCATAGCTATCGACGACTGCACGGATTTTTTTCCTCTCCATTGCAATTACATTTGCTCGACAACTGCCTAAATGACCGTATTATTAAAACATACGATGTTTTCACGGGCAAGTGACGAAGTCCTCATCTCTTCTTTCTCCCTCCACCCCCACTTGTGAAAAGATCAGTTCATCGATTCCTGTCGCTTTGAATTTGGCTACTTCCTTGGTAATTTTTCTATCGAACAGTGGCCGATTTCCGTTGAAAACTGATTTTATTTATGTTATTATTAGAGTCGTAAGATCAATATCCACGTACGTTAATCTGATAACTTTTTGAACCGATGAATGATTTTATTGAAATATTGCATGCCTATTTTCGGACAAGACACGATCTGACTTTAATACTGGAAGATTTCTGTATG